>JACATO010001508.1:0-410574 GCA_018389105.1 Nautilus pompilius | reverse complement strand
GGCTTTTTTGACGCAACAATGAGACTTCATATCGCTGCTGATCGTGAAGTTTATTAATCAAATTAACCTCCATTACAATCGATACACTTCTGCCGACGAGTTTCAAGTGCATTTATACCATTTATAAAGAATTCGGATTTCTGGAGTCGATAAACTGTTGGAGAGCAGTTTCAATTGCTGCTTGGTTGGAGAAGGATTTCAAAAGGAGGAAGCTGTCGAGGTGTTTGAGAAGCTGGTGGTCTGTGGGAGAAAGCTCTGGTGAATAGAGGGAGAACTTGGTACCCCAACGTGTTCAGTTTCTGAAGAGTCACCGTTGCAACATGAGGACAAGCATTGTTGTACAGCAGGACTGGGCCTCTTCTATTCACCAGTGTTGGCTGTCATTGGGAGAGTTTCTGATGAACGACGTTTAATTCACGACAGAAACTTTCAGCTGTGATGGTTTCGCCAGGTTGCAAGAATTTATAGTGGATGACACTGGTTGTGGTCCACCAGACACTGACCATGACCGCCTTTGGGTGGAGGCTGGGTTCTGGAATGTGGTTAGGCGCCTTGTCTCTGTCAAGCCACTGTGTTGATCGATTTCGATTGTCGTAAAGGATCCATTTTTCATCGCGCGTAACGTTTCATCAAGACTTTTGTCGTTTTTGTTTCTGATGACAAGGGAAGAGCGGATCTCCAATCCACGACTTTGTTGTTGTTCATTCAATTCATGAGGCACCCGCTTGTCAGGCCTTTTCAATTTTTCAATTGCGTCAAGATGCCAGGAAACAGTTGCACTTCTTACGTCAGGCTTTCCAGCAATTTCTCGCACTGTTTCTCATGGATCGGCTTCAACTGAGACTTTCAGATGGTCGCCATCACAGCTGGAAGGATGTTCATTACATTCCTTATCTCCAAGACTCACATCTCCTGATCAAAACTTTACAAACCATCGTTGTGCTGTGCGCTCATTTGCTGTGTCCCCGCCCCGTGCTCGCTTGATGTTACGAGTCGCCTCGCTCGCTCTGTGGCCTGGTTTGAACTTGTGCTTTTTCGATCAGAATTTTATTTAATATTCCAGATAACGGTATCGTATGTACATCTTGTATTATACGTCCATATCCATTTCTTCTACGAACTAAGCTGCTCAAAATTTACTAAAAGTACGCACGCGCAGCTTCTTTTATAATCTGTGTATAAAGCTTGTGTTACGCACAGGACTAGAGTTTAATTCCACGACATTTTTAAGTTCGGCCATCCATGTAAAACTCGCGTGTCCCTCCCAATCGGAGAATGGCGGGGTATGGGGTAGACATTAGTTTCTTCAAAGACCGCCAGCTGTGGTCATCCACTGACCAGGCCCACGAAAGACAGATCCAGATGCTTCATTGGAGACGTCTGTGCTGGAGGCCGCCACGCCCACCCCTCGTCGGGCTGCTATTCTCCGCCTTGCCCATCGCAAAAGATGGCCGACGCTACGTTGGGGGGGGGGGCGAACCCAGAAGTATAAAACCGGAAGTCGTTTTTCGTACACCTACCGCCGTAAAGCAGGGATGAACCGGCTCACCCGGACCTTAACCCTTTTCGCCCTGATGAGGTTTACATCGCCGTCCCGCCTTCTATGTCGTTATTTTCTCTTCGCTGCCAATAAGCTGAGCCTTCCTGTTAGCCACCCAACCGCCTCTCACCTCGTAGCGCTCGAACTGCGCGTATATTTATTGCGTCATAACAAAGATACGACAGTAAATAGTCTCACGTTTGCGCCATAAAACTCGGCTTAGGGTTTTCACTTCGCTTAGTAAATAAAACACAAAATAACTTCCTTACGACCAAAGCTTCTCCCCCTCTATCTCCCTCCTCTGTGCTTTCTACGACGTCCGATCGATGGAAGGGTCCTGGTGGCAGTCTCTCCTCTGTGCTTTCTCCGACATCCGATAGGTGAAAGGGTCCTGGTGGCAGTAGACGCAGCGATGAACAGTTTTAAGTAAACCAGTTCTGGTATCGATATCTGCCAGGTGAATGAATGGCAATCGTCCGTTTAGAGGGAGGGAGGAAGGGAACAAAAAAAACAGATGCGCGTTTACCGAAGTTTCTGCATCCAACAACCCCGCTTGGCCACCAAAACGAACCGAAAGACGATGAACGGACTTGTGGACCGGATCTGGAATTGCATCGACGAAGCGCCGACCGACTGCCGTCTCGGAAGGTCAGAAGCTAAGCATTTTCGTTTTTCTTGCTCTCGCTTTACTAGTCCCGGCCCCAAGGATCGAATTAGTCTCGTGTGGTCACCAAACCGTGATCCCGCTAAAGATAGACGCCATTATCTGATTACGGCTAATGCTTTCCGCCGGCCTACACTTGTTAGACACAACTATCCACAGCAGCTCCCCGACTAACTAATTGGCTTCGTTCCGGGAGAAATTCCATCGAATTAGGGAGCAGTGGCAGGCAGCGTTGACGAACATCAGAAAGAGAGAGAGAGAAGAGAGGAGAGAGAGAGAGCGAGAGAGAGAGAAGAGAGAGCGAGAGAGAGAGAGAGGGAAGAGAGAGATGGGAGAGAGTAGGAGGGATGAGAGAGAGAGAGAGTAGAGAGAGTATGTAGGAGAAGAGAGAGAGAGAGAGAGAGATGATGAGAGAGGAGAGAGAGAGAGAGATATGATGGTTGTAAGACAGAGAGAGAGAGAGAGATGATGTAAGTACAGAGAGAGAGATAGATGACGTCAGTACAGAGAGCGAGAGAGAGATGATGAAGTACACAGCGAGAGAGAGAGAGATGACGTCAGTACAGAGAGCGAGAGAGAGAGATGATGGAAGTACAGAGACGAGAGAGAGAGATGATGTAAGTACAGAGATAGATGCCTCAGTACAGAGAGCGAGGAGAGAGAGAGAGAGAGAGAGAGAAGCCGGGTTTAAAGACAAGCTGCTCGTTCTCGCGCAGAGTGGACGGTAAAGTAACTGAAAATGATGTAATTTTTACACAGGCTGTTAGCCCTTTGACTTTATTTTTACCGAAGATGGTTGATTATACAAACCAGCAACGTCCTGACCTGCTACATCCCAGAATTAGGTAACCAATACTGTATTTCCAGAAGGCCAAATGGATGGACATTTCCGAATCTCAGAACCATTTTCCTCTTTGATTTATCAGAGAACTTCTTCTGTAGAAGATGAGGATGCGAAAAACATTCGTTGCTATGCCTACCATGTAAAATGAATCTGAAACAGAAAGCATTAAAAAATTTTGAAATACGCTCGCTTTTCATTAAAAAAGAATATTTTTTAAAATCTTTATTTTATTATACATAGATGTAAGGTATTTTGTGGGTTATTCAATAGAACGTCGAGTTAATGCGGTAGTTAAGATAAATTATCTGCTATGATAAATGAACAGTTGCCATACACTTTCATGCGAGATACAATCGATTTTCCTATTAAACTCGCACGTAGTTTACAGTGTAAAAGCCGCGATGCTAGACTGACAAAATGAATTGGTAAATAATGCATGAATTCTCATAAATGATTAACAATTTGCAAATAATACATGTCCAACATAAATCGGATTTGTATCGAAACAAACAACCTTAGCAATTCAACTTGAAGTTCTTCGGAAATAAAAGCGTACCATCGATTATTTGGAGTGGGTCTTCCCTGCCGATAATAATCGGGGTATAACGATTTCTTTGACACAATTAAGGAACCCTGAGCAGTAAGTACCACCACAATCACAGTCGTCGGGGCGCGTGCGAGGATGAGCGGGTGTGGGCTGAAGGGACACGATACAATGGCGGACAGTTTCTTCACATCTCTCTCTCTCTCTGTGCATAACGTCATATCTCTCTGTGCATGACGTCATACCTCTCTGCGCGATGTCATATTTCTCTCCGCGTGACGTCACATCTATACGTCACATCTACTCTGTGTGAGGCGACGTGCATGATCATCTCTCTGCGTGACGTCATATCTTTCTCTCGAGTCTCTCGTGACTATATCTCTCTCCGCATGACGTATCTCTATGCGTGACGTCACCTCTCTAGGTCTCTCTCTCCGCGTGACGTCACATCTATCTCTGCGTGACGTCATCCCCCTCTCTCAGAATTTAAATGGGGTGGATTATTCGAGCATGGTTTATCCGAACAAATTCTACAATCCTGCAGTAAGATTTTTCAAAGAACATCAGCCACCGAGGCGACCGAAGCTATGGTTTAATCACAGAACTGGTAATAACGTAGTCCGTTGAGAAATATTGTGCCAGACTAACAACAACCGGAAGTTACTGGAAAAATAGCAACACTCTGACGCGAACGTATCCCTGGGGTACCGCGTAATCCAGTAGGAGATGCGCACCGTCCACATCGTCACATCAGGAGGGGCGCGCCCGTGTCCTTTCACCGGCGCTTTACAAAAGAAGGGGTCCCGTGTGTAAAGCGCGGTATACAGCCAGGTGTTTCGCGTTGTAAACGGAAATTACTGCAGGAGGGACGAGAAGAAGTGTCATCACAAATATATCTCTGCGCAGAGAAGATAGAATGGGCGATAGCCGGTCCGAGGAGCGTCCATCGATCCGAGAACATCGATAAGAGCGCAGACGTTCGCCCGAAACCGCTGGACCGATAATTAGCTGGAAACCTGGGAAACGTTCGGCTACAAGCGCTCGGAGCAACGGGCAAACTTCCTTACTCCTCCCCCCTCCCTAATCACGGGCTAACCGCCAGTCATTCAACAATTGCCAAACTGACAGGTGTTACCATTGTCCGGACTACACGTGACTGATTTCAGGAAAGGTAGTGGCAGCGGAAAACACCCGCTTATTATCTAGGAGCTAATTGGTCGCGATACCAACGCCCGCGCACCTGATACCGTTGTGGAGACTTTATGCGTGCGTAATAAACGGCGGTCCGCCATTAATGACCGCCGAGCTGCAGCGGAGAATTAAAACGTTATTAGCATCTAATGAGCGGCAGAGGGTCGGGAGAAAAGGCCAGGTGCCCGCCCACTCGCTACTACCCTCGTAGACATTCTTCTCACCTTCGCCTTCCCGTTTGTTTGCCACCTTTTCGGTTTTTCGAGGTAGGGTTATCTTATCTGAAAATTTTCTTTCCATTCTCATCCGCTCTCTTCGGAACAGTGGTAGTAGTAAAATCCTTGGATTTCACGACGTTGATGTATAAATATAAATTTGGACCTGGCGACAGGACGCGGGAACAGGTTAATAACTCTTAGGCGATAATTACGCGTCGTGCGATAGTTCAGTAGGACGAGACCCCATCTCTTCACCACGCTGTACCCCAGACACGTCTCCACCTGGCCGTCTTGATGAGCATGACGGTTTACTGAATGCACACTTTGCGTGTTTGACGCTAGCTGCTGAAAGTAATTAAATCCACTAAGAACAATAGGAAAGTAACGAACCCAAAAGCTAAGAAACGATTCCAAAATGCGCATTATTAAGAAAAGTATACAGTCCAGCGAGCGGGTTTATAGAATGAAAGTATCACGACTGAATCGGCTTCAAAAGCCTCTGTGTTTCTTGTCTGCATTGCCAGCGTTCATCTACAAACCGCTTTTGGGACGCAAAATAGGCTTCTTAAAACATTTATCTACTTATTTCGGTTTATCGGTAAAGTTCGCTTTTCACGTAAGAAATAATCTGTTTATTATTATATTATTATTATTATTATTATTTTTTTTTTTTTTTTTTTAAATCTTAAAGTTAAGCCGATTTAGTTTTTCGCACCAGCTTGATTCCCTTAAGATTAGGGAATTATATATATATTATATATATAGAGAGAGAGAGAGAGATAACGTTAGTACAGAGAAGTTTACGACAGTACGAGAGAGAGAGAGAGAGAGAGAGATGACGTCAGTACAGAGACAGTTTACGACAGTACGGAGAGAGAGAGATGACGTCAGTAAGAGACAGTTTACGACAGTACGGAGAGAGATGACGTCAGTACAGAGACAGTTTACGGCAGTACGGAGAGAGAGATGACGTCAGTACAGAGACAGTTTACGACAGTACGGAGAGAGAGATGACGTCAGTACACAGACAGTTTACGACAGTACGGAGAGAGAGAGAGAGAGATATTATATGCGTAAAAGTGAGTAATACTTAAGTTATACATATTTTTAGCATTGAGAAATGATGAACCACGCATTTTAACTTTTAGAATAAATCTGAAAATAGACGACTTATTTTTTCTGACCATCTCCTTTCGCTCTGATTCAGTCGTCTCTCATAGAACCATAAACCGTCATGTCCACATTTGAAAACTATTTCGTTTCTATTAGTTATAAAAACAGATTATTGCTATATAGAGTAAGATTAACAAATAAAATATTTCTGACGGTAGCTCAAATGCTATCGATCAAGGTATTCAGCTGTTTTCAGCGAAAACAGTTCAATAAGATTACTTGTTTGTACATTGGTTGTAAATCAATAGTTCAAACCAGCTTCTGGTCTTTGATTAGTCGAGCAGTTAATATGATTTGGAAACATGGCCGAACTTTCCATAGCAACATAAGCAGAAAGACACGAGGCTTTCCGAGACCAAGCAAAGCGATCTTCACACCGGGTTTGGAGTATAAATAGTTTATCAGATAAAAAATGGTTTATAGAATTTGTTTAGGTATCAGAGTGAGATGCAAGAACGTGTTCTCTCTATCCCTCCTCCTATCCGCAATTTCCTTCTCGCCTTTCATCAGCTGATGATTGATTTTTAGGGCATTCATATTCTCAAAGTCTGAGACGTAGATAACAAGGAGGATTAGTGGATCGATAGGTGATTGCCCATTAAATGAGAAAGGCAACTTTCATCTTCCTAATTAATTTCACATCAGATTAGACAGAGAAAATTAAAAGCAACCCCGATATCTCTTACCTATCACGTGGACGATAGATAAACCGTCTCGCTGTCTGGAAGTTGGTAGGAGAAAGGAGGGAGTCGGGTATGTAAGTGCTAATCGCAGCAAGCACACAGTAAGTCGAAAATGGTAACGATCGGGGCAGAGAATTAAGTATGCACATTTACGGAAAATGGACCATCTCATCCATCGTCACGAAGAGATGATGGAAGAAAATGTAACTGGTCGTCACATTCTTTTTTCTCCAATGCATAAAAATTTTACGAAATATTCGAAGTCATTTTAAGAGACGTACGTCTTGGCCTCCTGACCCTCCTGTACTGTGTTTTAATTCGCTTGTCAATCGTATTCTTTAGCGGATAAACTCTACTCGTTCTGATTTCGTCCTTGTGAAATAAGTACTCCGCCATTATGATCTTTCACGTGTCCCATAATATTACAAACTTAAATTTAAAAATTATGCGAATACTTAGCATATCTTTTCTGATAGTTTTTTTTTTCCACTCGATTTCCGAAACAAAAGATAAAATAAATCTGACATTATTAATATGCGTTTGTCATCTCACAATGTATAATCTTCAATCACTAATCTCTTCTCTTTTTTTTTTTGGTCTCCGATTACCTTAATCTATGGTCGGTCTATCTAGCTAAGGATCCGAGCTGAGCGGCTGGCCGTCGCTTCGCCAATTGCTGGTGTCTTGGACACGTGTTTGGCTTACACCAAGAATCAACGTGATTATACAAGTTCTGCATGAAAATGCTTACAAACCTCTCCGCCCTTTCTTCTTCGCCATCGAAATAGTAAAGTTATAGCTTCCACCTACAAACTAGTAAAGGCTATGGCCGGCTGAACAGAATGTAAAGGGGGGAGGGGACAAACTGAAGATGAATTTAAAGGTGTCCCGGCTGTGATTCCGTATCGTGTCGATATCCAGGACACAAAAACGGTTTCTGTTCGGTCTTTAAGACGAATCGCTAAATCCCGAAATGTAGAGTCCAGCTGAGAACGGTATTTCCCCGCAGAGCGGAACGCAGGTATTTAACCTCAATCTAACAGAAAATAATCTGTTTGCGGAGTTGACACGAGAAAAGCCATTTTCGCAGCTTACGTATTTTTTATGTCACCGAAAACTAATTAAAGGGTAAAGAGAAAGTTTTTGCCAGACTGTTTCTGAAGTCGTGGCTACACAGCAACATTACTACGATTAGCCGTTTTCCTTCCTCTCTCTCTCTCTCTCTCTTGCCATACAGTCTGATCGCTAACACATGGGGAAGCTTACCAGAGTATTAACATAATCTAACTTGGGAATAGCGACAGACTATTGATACCTTAATAAATGTGCGAAAACAACCAAAACTCTCTTCTGCAAGAACTTTTCAAAAAAAAAAGACCTCTTCAACTTCTTGCCGCTGTGGAAATCTATTGCCATTTATACCCGTTACTGTGTCTGATGGGGGGGGGCCGACTGAGGGTGTGATTTACCTGGTTTTGAAAAAAAAGGGGGGGCCCGAATAGTTGCTGCCCCGACGAGTAGAAGGACTTCAGTAGCATCACCGATCGGTGGAATGGTTGCTTTAGAATAAAACCCATGCTTCCGGATAGATAGATATATTTATACAGTGATGCACTAACAACAAATACAAGTATTTTTAGATTCAGCATAAGGGGAACTTGAAGGTACCCAGCGATACACACACACACAAAAAAAAACAAAACATGGAAAAAAGGAAGTGAAAACTGAGTTTGAAAAGAGAAAACATCGATTACCAAGGTCTTTAACGAAATGTTGCCAGTGCTAAGTTTTTACCATCGGATACTTGGTCTTGGTTACGTATGATCGCCGCTTCGAGTAAACGCGGCGACTTTTCGAGTGCCCGAATACAAACATATGGCAGACAATATTTCAGCTAGCAGCTGAAGTAGTGGCGCCTCTGACTGCTAACGTCAAACGGCTTCAGCTCAGTTCTCCGTGTAGTTCTGTAAAATTTATTACATCATTCGCCCGGAAGACAGACGATCGGGGTGATTAACGAGGTAAGTCCTGTTGCCGTTAATTCCGTTTTTAAGGCTGAACAAAGATTGCGCATTTACTTCGGAAAGGGATCCACACTGTTTACGGTTGGCTGTCTCAGATAATTTCATACAAAGCTCGTTCATTTGCAAAGGAAGTGAAGATTTAGAACGTAAACAGTCTCTGACCATTCACGAGATACTGATGTATTGCCTACATTTGTTCCTTCCAATTAAACGCGATGTCTTTTAATTATTTGCCTAATTCTTAGCTATTTCTTTGCAAATTTAGAAATATTTTTTTTTTTTTTTTTTTTAATGCCCTGTCACGTTGTAAATAAAACCTCATTTATATCTTAAAAACGAAACAGAGGCCGCTGCCACTCCTTTACCACGTCTGAGCCTCAAACGGAAGTAGATTCCGAGAATTAGCTCCCTTGTGCATTACCTAGTCGAGACATAATGAAAACAACTCCACATTGTACATTTTTATATAACAGTTAACGTTTCTTTCTGTCGCTTAGTTGACCACAGCACGAATCTTTATGGTTCATGAATATAAAACGTCAACAGGCGTAATCTACAGTAACATAGGTAAATATGGAAGCAAAGAAAGGGGATTCGAACGGGTTAATCATAAGGAATTAATGACCTAGAATATATGGAAAGTTTTCAACGATTGTTTGATTACGTGCACCATCATGTAATCGAATCTATAAGCGTGATTGGTTCTTAGGTGGTCAATAAGAAACCTCTGCACAAACGTTTGGCATTAAAATATAATTGTTTTTACTCTTTACTTGTTGTGTGTTGAATGCAGACGTGGCTGCCACCTGGTGGTGGACGCAAGAGACGAAAGCAAACAAACGACTCCGCTGTAAGTACAGGTGTAATTGTTAGGGCCGAGTTGAAACCAAATTACCGCCGAGTGGTCTGGCTGAATGTGTTGCTGTTTGCAAGCCATTTCTGAAGGACAACAGAAGCAAGATGATGAAATGGAGAGCAGAACGTAGACAGATGGGACTGACACAAATCAACGGCGATTTGTTGACGGTGCAAAGGGGGGAAAAGTGGAAATGATTGGAGTCTCGTTGTCGAGATATCCCCGTGCATGCTTGATGGGGCTTTATCTGCTGCTAAGCACAGGCACTCTTGTATATAAATTATGTCGTCCCGCTCGGAATTCGGCTAATTGGAAAAGTATCTATTTTCCAATGAGATCACGATCCGTGGTGAGCGTCAAATGTATTCCGAAAAATAATTAGAGAGAAAGAAGGTCGATAAGCGAGAAGTGTGCGTAGTCCGCCCCCTTGCGGTGCCCTGAAGGGACATCCCCGAGGACCCGTGGGCTTATTTCAACAGGGGGAAAGGTTGAATGGCAGCGGAGCTACCGTACGGGAAGTCATTGGGATATTTGGAGTGATATTTCTCGGCCTTACATCAACAAGCTGTAGTCTGTTTTTGTGTAACTCAAAGGGGAGTTTCAAACAAAGTATCAATTCTTCCTCTACTTCATCTGTCATCTTCGCCATTTTCTGGTATCCCCTTTTATGCCACTCTAAGACAATAGACGATAACGAAAGTCGCCGTCTGATTTCCCCTTAGATCTGTTACCGGGATTTATGCTTTTCCACATTTCCCAATACTTTAACATGTCGCAGAGCGCGCCACGGTGACAGCATTTTTCTGTTGCCGTTGTCGTCTGCTCCAGGCTCGCGCAATCACGACTTGCTAAGGGCTAAATCTGGGCCCCCCCATTGTGATAGCAATTTCCGGCGTTCGTATTGCAGGAGTACAGAAAAACCGGCTGTGTGCCAGAAGGAGAATTTCTCCAATTCAATATTGGTCTTATCCGCGAAGCGTTTTCGCCGGGTCTGAACTAGAAGATCTACTTTCAATATGACTGAACCCGATTAATTGTCTGTGAACACAATATGCGATTTGTCGCGTGGTGAGGTGCACTTCGAGGAAAACGCCCTGATCTCGTTTGCGGATAGGTCAGCGGTCGGATGTTCTGTAAGCGAAGTCGGGTCGGCTCGCAGGAGAGCGACAAGGGGAGACAAACCAAACCGATAAGAACGAGCGAAGCTGATATCATCCATCCGTTTGGGAGGAGAAGAAGAAGGGCGGGGGAAGGCTCCGTCAGCGAGTGCGTAATCGCTTGGCTCTTATTAGCTGAGTATCGTCTTGTGACTTCATTAAAAGATGTAGCCGTCTGGGTGAAGACAACGACAAAAATACAAAAGGCGAATTAACATTACAAATCCCACCGGATAATCCCGTCCTGGGCGGGCGGACCGCACTCGATCGTCGCTATCACGTATGCACCATATAACACATTCTAGAAGAAACAGTTGAGCTCTTTAAGATTAAAAAAAGGAATACAACCAAATCAGATCCACCCACTCTTCTTCCTTTGCCTACCTGGCTCGCTGATGCGTCAATATTCCCAGATAGAGAAAAGATAATTGTACGTAATCAAATGACAACTAAGTTTTAAGGGGCTGTCGAATCATTTATTAGCTGGGAGACAAAAGAAAAGCAACAGTTACAACAAAGGTATTATAAGAAAGCTTTTCGAAACTGTCAGTTAAATAGAATTTACCCAAATAATAATATATGTTATAGTTAGTAGTTTTCTCTTGATATGGTAGTAACTTAGCACCGATTGAATTTGACTTCAAAGGGGAGACAATCAAGTTGACGAATAATTACTAACGTAGCGTACTCCGAAGGCGCTATACTGACAATAACCGGCTTTAAATTCTGTTTGACCTATTAAATATTCTGTTGTTTCTTCTTCTTTTTAAAAAAAAAATAATAAAAATAATTTAAATGTAATAAAATTAATAAAACTATGTATTGACAGAAGAGAAAACGTTTGAATTCGAAAGCAATGAGTAATGTGGATTCACGTTTTGGCCTTTCCTTCCTTATGATGCGAAGCTGAATGGCTAACGTTATGTCGTTAGCGAGATCTCTGTAAATCTGGAGTATAGCAGAGGGGGGGGAGAGATTTTGCAGCGTACCTGAATAGCTTCTGGGTTGGATGTTGTGGTCGGCAAACACCGACGTTCACAATGGAGGCAGCTCTGGTGACGGAGAAAGCGCAGTACCGCCGTCGCCCGCTTGCCAGGAAAGATCGCCAGAGCAAGCTGCTCACATGAAAATCAAATCAAATTCAGCATCCAGTAGACTAACCAATGGATTACTGAGACGCCCAGCTATTGGTTATTAAAAGGATTTTTAAGCTCTCAGGTTGCTTTAATTTCCAATCGACTTCGCTGTTCATCTCGTAACTTCTCTCTATCGTAAGTGTAAACTGAAGAAAAAGAAATACAGTTAAATTAGAAGGAGGGAGAAGAAGAAAGACAATTCCAACTTGGTTGATCTGTTCTTTCTTTTTGTAAGCTTCTACCAACTAATCCCGACGGCAGCGGGGGTAATTTTAATATTTTAAGACGTTCTTCAATGTTATATCCATTCATGCCATTATCTTTCGACTAAAAAAAAAGAAGCCTTTGTTACCCTCCCTAAACCGGAACTATACATGGGAAACTTATCTGATCTAAGGGTTTTTACTGACAGAAATATAATTATCTCATTTCTTTGTTGTAGTCCGGAAAACGTTTTTAATGTTCCAGTATTTTCTTCAATACTTAATCCTAAGCATATGGCATATAACTCGTTCAAAAATATTTTCACTTGATCCGAACGAAATGTATACCGATTACATTATTAATCCGCTTTCATTTTCATGAAAGCTCTGCAAAAACAAATAGGCGGACGAAACAAAAAAGAAGACCAGTGCCTACTTTTGATGCTGTAATAGTAATCTCACAAATGAAGCTGCATGGACACAGATCGGAGTAATGAATTAGCGCATTGTTCAGTACCAGTCAGAACCAAAAAAATAATCCTCGTCTCTTAAGATTGGCTTTTTTGCTTTTCGTGGATGTAATACAGTCACGGATTTCGAAAGTATGTTGCATTATTCGGAGAGAAACGGAGGCATTTTAACAGAATCTTCCTTACGTGAGAGGTTTCGACAGATACAAAATCTTGAAACTGTCTCCACACGTTAACATTCGGGCCACATTATCCATTGGTTTTCAGCAATTTAAAACTATACGAGGCCCACATCAAAAGGTCGCAAGAAAAGGTGATTAATCAATGGTGCCTCCGGATGCTGCTATGTAATTATCGATTGAAAAGTGATGCAATGTCTGTAAAACAAAAGAAAGAACAAATCGATAGCTGATGCAAAAAATTGTTTTGGATAACGATCGCACGTTTGCAAGTATACACATACAAGTATAAGATGGATTCTCGCCAGAGATTCAGGAAAGCGTACTGTTAATTTATTTCGCAAAGAATTTGTATGTTACTATGGAGCCAAACAAAACTGGCGCCCTACAAGTCTTCGAGGGGAGTTATCGGTGGGAAATCTCGTTTACACAGAGAGCTCTCGTTACAAATGTTATTCGCAGAAATGTTTGTGCCGATGGTAACCGAGGTGTAGAATGTGGAAATCTTTGGATGAAAAACAAAGACTCGAATCCGTTCTGCGGAGGAACCGCCATCGCCAGTTTTCAATCACCGTCCTTTTCTTTTATGCAACATTGGCAGATTCCGCCCCGCCACATTTTAAAAATACTTTTTTAAAATAGTACAGAAATACTTGACGGGTTTATTATATCAAACCTGTACAACCCCCCTCCTCCCGTCTAAAAATACACAGCAGTAGTTGGTCGGTCCGTCCGTCTGGGGTGGGGATGGGGTCACGAGGTCCAAACAAATATCGCGGAACAACGTTCAGCGAGAAAATCGTGGCACGGACCGCGATTGGCAGACACGGACGGAAGCGAGCCCCTTTTACGCTCACAACTGTCTCGCAAACGTACAAGAAAGGGAATTATGATTTCTTTGTTTGTGTTCATATACGATACGACTTAAACTTAGTCACGCTCCGTGGTGCGTGAAAAACAACAAAGAATATACGGAATTACGGGTGACTGGCCTCAATCACCCACTGTTTCGCAAGAGCACCTCGCTAGGTGTCGCTGGAAGCGGCTACAATGTAAAACAGAACTTTTAATCTCCATTGACTTCAATATAATACATCGTGAGACGGATTCATTTTCGATGGGTTATTTATAAAATGGATTTAACCTAAATCTTTATATATATATATATATAAACAACCTTAGATAGACCGCGCTGTAGCAGCTACGTTTCAAAATTAATTGTACCAAATGTTTTATTATTATTATTATTATTATTATTATGAATGTGATTTTGCGTTTGGGTTTGATGCTCGGTAGAAAATATGGTATATTTAGCAGCTGATGATGATCCCTGTTCGAGATAAGAAGTTATTTAGTAAAATGCTATATAAACTCAAATCCCTTCGGCTGAGTAGGTCAGCTGACAATATGAGGGGGAGAAAGAGTCAAGTAAAATCTATAATTCAAGAGATGATAAAAGAAAGTCCACCGCAGAGGTTTTATAGTCTTTCCTAAAAGATTCTCAGAAGTTGTTTATTTTTGTCATCTGTGCAATTTCATCGCCGGATCTTCCCCCCTTTTTATGGTACCACACGTGTAGACATTTTTGATGAGGTCGCGTGCAGCCATGGCTACCGCTAGCGACCGCTGCCATTTCTGTGCCTTGTGTAGTTTGACACTTCAGTCTTCAGAAAAGAGCGAAAAGCACCGCTCGGTTCAGCCGTGGAAGAGGAGAGCAAGAAGCAGTGCTATGTCGGTCGTCACCAACGATCGAAGTCGGGCCTACAACCGCAGCTCATCGCCAGGTTTTGTAGTGTCGTCTTTCTGGCCTCATCCTCTCATTTATCGACTTTACTGTGTGCTTGTCACAGTTTATACGTTTGAACAAGCAGCCCTCTCACAAACCTGTTGTTACATATAAATAAAATCAGGAGCAAAGACAGGTTGCCATAATTGTCTCCTATAAACACAGTGCTTACGCTGTTAAGTCGGCCGTCCGCTGACTGCTATGCAATTATCTGCGAAGTGTTCGTGATTCCCACAATGGCAGATGTATCGGGTAAAGCTCAGTCTACCGTCAAACACAGAAAGCCTGTCTCCTCTCGTTTAATATATTTACCACACAAACACAAGTGCGTCTTCACTGATTGCCATTTTGTGCTCCTAAACTATTACCATTTATGCTTTGTTCACGAGTCATTTACAATTGTTTCCAGGGATTAGCCTAATGTGTTCGGAGCTGCAATCGGAAATAGCCTAAAGCTAGTGAAAACGAGGCACTTTTAGCTCGCTTTGTCTCTTCCGCGGAGAAGCTGAGATCGAGGCTATCTGTTCGTAAGAGGAGCTAACTACACTTCCTAATTAACTCTGGTTAGCCAAATTGTCTTTATTAAATCTGAGAAAGAAAATGTATGCTTGCACCAATATCAACTGAATGACATGACGTTGAGGTACAGGTAATGACCAAAATATGTGCTTTCTGATTTCGTTTACTCATCACTCGAACGACGTAATTAATTACACATTATTGAATATATCAATATTCAACGTTATTGCAATAGCAAATGATCGTATCGGAGTTTTTCTGGTTGTCAACCAATGATTATCACTTTACATTTTTATCGTTTAATGGCTTCTATAAATGAACGTAGGAACAAAAAATTATCTTAAACATTTCTGGAGTCCTTTTTTCAGATAGATTGAGTATCAAGCCGATATTTCAAAAATACTGTCACTTGTCGGTGGTAAGGGCCGTATAGTGAGACCACGTGCCTTTAAGACCGGCACAGATGCTGTCGTTGTTAGTAATTACATCAACACGCTTTTCAACACCGAAGCAGGTATAGGCATAACCTACCACCTGGGTGAATTTAAGATTTTTAAAATAGAAATAGGGTAGAGCAAATTCTTTGCAAAAAAACACTAAAGATGTGCGATTTGGGGTAAGCGCTAGGAATATATTTGAGCTCCTGGAGAGGTAAAACGCTAGGAAAGTTTCTTTACTTTTAAATATCTTTGTCTATGTAACAGTAAGTAGATACCCAATTATCAGCCGATTGACGGACGGCTTTCTTGGACTGTGGCTTTGCCAGTGCGAG
Organism: Nautilus pompilius; assembly: GCA_018389105.1. Classification (NCBI taxonomy): domain Eukaryota; kingdom Metazoa; phylum Mollusca; class Cephalopoda; order Nautilida; family Nautilidae; genus Nautilus; species Nautilus pompilius. The sequence continues at coordinate 394,615 of JACATO010001508.1, read as the reverse complement.
TGGTAAGTTTGCCGGAATCCTCGACACCAAGTTACACCGCCCAAGTGTGTGGGCTGCTCTGCGGGAAGAAGCTTTTACCTGCACTGCGTACAAACTCGCATATCCGGCTGTTCCTCTGTAATTTGCGAACGGCCATCTTTGATTACAAAGAGCAGCCATTATTATAAATAGTATTTGCCGCTTTCTACCCGACTCGTTATTGTTTGTTACTATTTTTCTTATTACGAGGATGAGTATTTTAACGTGGACTCAGTTTGTTACTGCATCGCGCACTGAATACATTGATGGCCTCGATGGGTAATTACAACCGATAATCAGACTCTGCTACGTACAGCTGTAAAATAGATGGACTGCGCAGCAGCGTCTGTCCGTCAGGGGCACGTGACGAGAATAAGTGTAGTCGGAATTTCTTATTGGGAAGCAGCAGAAGGTCTCCGTCGTCCCAATTCCTCGTGCGGCTGGGGCTAAAGTGGCTTCAAAGGTGTCCCATAGATGGGTCATAATGGCAGCGACAAGTGCGCGGAGTATATCCATCCACTGCTAATTTATCTCGAACGCGCCTACTCCTCAGATCTTATTGCAGTGGCACACTAAAAAAGAACTAATTAACACTTCCCCACGAACAAGAGATGGCAGTCGGCAATATAAATATTTAAGCAACTGCGACTTTTAAGTGGAAAAGAAAATTGCTTAATTAAACAGATCTCTGAGTCGCTCGAACGCCATTTCTGACCTTTCAAACCCCTTACTGCATCTCGACAGGACTGCGCCAGTATAAACCAATTCCTCACCGGCTAGAACATCGCTTTCACACTTGAGGTATTTGCTCGTCCACGGATATTAGTTATTTATTGTACATATCGGTTTAACCCCTGGAAGTCAGCTTGGACCAGACGCTCCGCATAACCGTATGCAGCGCGTAAAAAAGGTCACGGAGACAGAGACACCTAAAATCTATAGAAAACAAAAAAATAAAATGCATCTTGGATTACCTAATGTCCATAAATGTTTATAGAGAAGGATCTGTTCTGGCGGTTTGTGTAGTGTCTTAGATATTTTTGAAAAACGAAAAATAAAGAATCGTTTGCTAAGTGTAAACTTTTTCAGACAGAATACTTTAGCAAGAATGCCGGAAGTGACGCCATAATTTGAAGTAATTTTCGTCTCCATATATGATTTACGCTATCGCAGTAATTTCCCTTTGTTTCTTTAATTGGAACAATTTTAATTATTTCATTTTTATTGCTCTAAGCAGATATATCGCTCTCACAGACAAACGATGAAAACGCTAATGGCCGACTGAACGTGGCTATAACTGCTACTCTTTTTTGAGAGAGAGAGAGAGAGATGACGTCATTACACAGAGGGAGATGACGTCATTATAGAGAGAGATGCTATCATTACAGAGATAGGAATGGCGTCAGTACAGAGAGATGACGTCATTACACAGAGAGATGACGTCATTACACAGAGAGAGATGATATCATTACAGAGAGAGGAATGATGTCATTACAGAGAGAGAGAGAGAGAGAACTGTTGCTGCTGAGATCTAATTTTAAATTCATGTTACCTGCGGCCACAGAGACGAACAGCCAGAGGCACAGAAGTAGATGCTGAAATAATGTCCATTCAACAAATACTAAGAGGCTATCATAACTAAGAAACAAGAATTGAGAGCGCGCGGCGATTGGAAAGACATTAATTACCATCACGGTGATGTTAGTTTAAAGTTCCAAATCTCGGCTCATGAACAGTGTAATTATCGCGATGTTCTCCTCCGTCGCGTAAATTAGGAGGCGCGCAACAGCCGAACGCCGAGTCGGACGGTTACCGGGCCCGTCTCGCTCTCGGTGAACTCGTTTTCGTTCTTATCGGTTAGAGCTCGGTCCGCTATTTCGAGTAATAAGCTAATCAATTTCCGTTTCTCTCAGGTCTTTTAGCCGGCAGCATCGAGCGTAGTCACTTTGTCGATTGCAAATTGGAAAATAAGCTGTTCGTGTCAGCGCTGTGTAGCTTTAATCGTCCAGTTTTCACGCCATTACAAGTGTTTGATACAAACCAGAGCGGAATAATACTTATCCCATCTCGAGCGTGATACCTACCAGTAGCGGCCGGCTGACGATGCTGCTCAGTTAGATCCATCGATATCCAACTTGAAGATACTCAATCCTTTATTCACTTTATTCTTTGCAATGATGTTAACTGTCAATCGAAAATAATGTATGGGTTTTTGTTGGTTTTTCTTTTCAAATATAACTGCATTTTATTATCTTCTCTAAAATGTTTTTCTGTCGTAAATGTAAATTTGATACCGCCGAACGATCGTTCTGTCAGATTTAAGTCAGGTACACAAACGTTTACCCTACTTCGGTATATGTATAATAACTACTGGTCACATGCTTTCTTCTAAATATATTGTGTACTTAACCAGTCGCCACGTGTTTATTTTCGAATGTCTGTCACGTGTTTATCTCAATCTAAATCCTTGCTTCTGAATATATTGTGTACTTAACCAGCCGTCACGTGTTTACTGTCGATCACGTGTTTAGTTCAATCTACTTGGTACGTCACGTATCCAGTGCTCAACTTATATCATCATGTGTTTCAGTCCAGCCTTTAAAATCAAGAATATTATGCATAAATCCAGCCTTAAACAGACTAATGCGAGATGAGGCGAACGAAAGCTGGAACATTTTTCTTTACGCTGGCATGAAGTTCGCTCGAATACCGCTCTCAAATAACTTCTTTCCTTAAAAAAAAACAAACATTTTAAAGAGTTTGTAACGTCTGTAAACTGACCAGTAGGGTAAAGTGTTTTGATGGTACGGCGGCGTCTGACCCGGACACGGACGATGTCGTGTTTTGGCGGGCGTCGACAGCGGAGTGTCGGTGCCAGTACTCTACCAGTGGGTAGAAGCTAACTGAAGGTGCTGTTTGATCCCAACTGCAATGTAACCGATAATGCAATATAAACAGGCGCGGCGTACAAATTACACGCCATGTTAGGTTCAGTCAGATGGAAAGGCTGGCGTGTCAGACAGCGAGTGACTGCTGTTGATGGAGGATTTAATTACACCTTCCAACACGGCAGCAGTTGTCTGGGTTCCTGGTGAGCCCTGGCCGGCCACAAGAACTAAGACAAAAAGGCTAACACCGCCATTAATCAGTCGCACACGACGTAATGTTTTAATCAGCGAGTCGTTTAGACGGCCGGGGAATCACCGGCGGGATCTTCTGACGAGGAATTTGGGCCATGGTGATCTTCTCCTTGCTAAATGCCAGAGTGTGGGTGGAATCCTCGCTATGCCGCGAAGCCAAAACGGCTCATCTGAATTGATTTTGTCGTGGAATCGGAGAAGTCTGCCGAGTGGGGGCTCAAAGCAAGAACACAGGACAAACAACATGGAAGAATTAGCGCCGAGTTAGGAACCGGAAAAGATATTTATTCATTATCTGCTGTCCTAAATCGCCAGCTCTTCTCCGTTTACCACTGAAGCTTATTGCGATGGTCGTGAACAGATAGATACTTATCTTAAAGAAAGAGACAATGTCCACAATTATTTTTCTTATCTTTACTTGAGAGAGAGATATGACGTAATTACAGAGAGTGGGAGATATTACATCATTACAGAGAGTGGGAGATATGACGTAATTACAGAGAGTGAGAGATATGACGTCAGTACAGATAGTGAGAGATATGATGTAATTACAGAGAGTAAGAGATATGACGTCATTACAGAGTGGGAGATATGGTGTAATTACAGAGAGTGGGAGATATGACGTCAGTACAGATAGTGAGAGATATGACGTAATTACAGAGAGTGGGAGATATGGTGTAATTACAGAGAGTGGGAGATATGACGTCAGTACAGATAGTGAGAGATATGACGTAATTACAGAGAGTGGGAGATATGGTGTAATTACAGAGAGTGGGAGATATGACGTCAGTACAGATATGGGAGATATGGTGTAATTACAGAGAGTGGGAGATAGACGTCAGTACAGTAGTATGAGTACAGAGAGTGGGAGATATGGTGTAATTACAGAGAGTGGCGATATGAGTTACAGAGAGTGGGAGATATTGTAATTACAGAGAGTGGGAGATATGACGACGTCAGTAGAGATGAGAGAGAGATGACGAGATAGAGAGAGAGAGAGAGAGAGAGAGAGAGAGAGAGAGAGAGAGAATATTGTAGCGGGGTTGAACGGATTTGAAGGCATAAGAGATTTTGGTGTTTATTTAATTTTTAATTCCCTTGAAAAACTATTGACTTGGATATTCCAGACGGCTCAGTCCGACCTTGACGGAGAACTAAGCGAGACCCAGTCACCCCACCCATTCGCTCCGGTCGTTTGGTCTGTGAACGTTTTTCGAGAGCATTCGACTGGGCCACAGTCGAAATAATTTACAAAACAAACAAATAGAAATGACTTCTCAACATTTAAATGGAACACATCGTTGTGACTAACAACATTACTGAATGTTTTGTATCACGTGATCATTTTTTTGCCTCTCTTTCTCCGGTAGCTAGGAGATGCTTCGAAAAACTTTTTTTTCCCGGAAATTTAATGATTTGTTTCGATTGTTAGTCGAACACACCTTGAAATCAATTTAAAATGCGCCAGTTGGCTTCCCCTTCGCTTCAGCAACCTCGTCCACACTGCGGAACTTCCGGTCTGAACATTTGCCACTAAAATCCGGAAAATAGCAAAATATCCCTTACACTAAACGGAAGGACCTGGGACACACGTCCTTGTTCAGACCAGTCACCATTCCATATCTAATACAGTCGAAACCCACTGTGTTTTCTTTTTATTATCCAAACGACTGATTTCTAAACTTCTAATCAAGATTATTAACTCGCACTAGCTTTTTCAGCTGAAATTGAACTTGGCGTTTCTGGGAAATCTGAAGCTAACGTGATGTTGAGTTTTAACGAGAGCTACTTATAATATTCAGTAGTAATGCAGAACGCTGCGAGTTAATAAAGAAACATCGGTTTAGTGCGGTAACAGTACAGTTGTCCTCTGACCAGATTGATCCTCATTTCCACAAACGGATAAAGAAACTCGCGCCTGTTCTAAGGTCTAAACAAGTTATACCAACTTCTAGTAGCAGTAGTTACTTTTACCTGAATACTGGATAATTCGCGTAAATAGTCTACGTATTAACTGACACTACCACGGAAAAGAAACAATGGGAGGGATTATCTAATTTTTACAGATACCTAGATGGGGAGACCAAAGTGAAAAATAAATATATAGACTTCCAAATGTCCGAGTGTAGAGATTATAGAACGCCGATCCTAGGGATAAGCTCATTATAAACCTTTCCTCATTTCAACAAATCCAAATTTTGTAAGTTTTATAAAGTATCCAATCAAGGATTTTAATCCATTTTTTAAAATGCTGTTGTCATGTGGAAACCCATACTTTCGAGAGATAATAATTGTGTGTGTGTGTGTATAGAAATAATTTAGACATTCAGTGTGTTATTGAGTTTTAAAGATAGACATCTCAACTCAGAAATAAAATTCCAGGCCTCCATGCAGTCAGCAGTAAGTACCCTTGCCAATAACATATTTATTTACCAATTTTTAAAAAAATTTGCTAAATCACTTTTATATTTGTTACGGTCAGCCATCGAGTAATCGCGTTTTAAATGCCTTTTTAAATAAGTAATATATATATATTTTTTGGTTTTGTTTGGCGCAATAGCTATGCTAGACAGAAGCGTTGTGGTGTGGAGCGCCATCGTTTATATCTATATACGACCGGCAACTCTCATCTTCCTGAAGTCGGGGCTTATTCACGGCAGCGTGTCGTAAACAGGTCGAGAAACCACAGGAAAAGTCTAAACAAAGATTAATAAGAAAAAAATACTCGACGATAATGTCCTCGTTACTAGTCGGTCATTTTGATGTCCGCCTTAAAAACAGTAAAGAAACACAACCGAGTTCGAGTTTCCCGGTATGCCATCCAACCGTGAAGCATTCAGAGGCGCATTAGACTTTACCAAAGGAGAGTAATACATTCTAAATGACACTAAAGACTTAGCTTAGTAATCCATAATTCATTTTTACATTACTTTCCCTTTGTACGGGCACTTTGATAACTCTGCTACTCCTTTGATATCTCAGCGAGTATACGATATCGATCGTTTCTTACGATAGCCATCCATAAACTGTTTAATGGATTGCCCGCTGTAAATGCAAAATCTGAATCGAATTGATCCACTGTTAACATCGTTGCCTGGGAGTATACACCGGAACTGAGTTTTAAAGAAGAAGTAGCGAATAACCATTTTAAGTAAGCGTTTTGTTCATCGTTCAAATGACTCAGCGCTAATCGAGGCTGGCTGCTGCATGCTGGGAAATTTTATCAGAACATTTGTTTGGCACTAACTCTTTAAAAATCTTTCTGACGAGATGAGCAGCAAAAAAAAAAAAAAAACGATTTATTCATTTATTTAATTTTTATTAATATTATCATTTTATTCATTCCAATCTAAATTAATTTGTTCGCATTTAATATTTTCAGCGTTTTGAAAGGGGAAAAGAGGCAAAAAAATTATGAAAACAGCTTCTTTCTTCTGACAAACAGATCCGTTTCTTCCCATCGATTCCGTTAAGGATGGCAGCTGGAAGACAGGAATCTCAGCCCTGTTGACAACAGACTTCAAAGGCTTCTCGACAAAAATCATCTCTTTATTTTAGAAAAATTAAAAAAGAAAAAAAAAAAGGACGACTTCATTACACCTTAAAAACCCCAACTCGTAGAACAGAACATGAATTGTAACTGCTGTCTACTTTAGGCACAATTTATGTCGATCGACGAATACTTGGAATTTAATTTTAAGCGACTTTCGAATATTATTTTATTCCAGATAGTTTCCCTACAAGAGATTTCCCTACTCGTTTAGTATTTAAGCTTGAAATTGCTGATTTTTAAATCTTAAATTTACAACATGTACAAAATCTAAGCTATGAAAGTGTACACTGAAATCCACAAATTTAGAAGTTTTCTTTGAAAAAGATAATCTCATTAAAATTTAACGAGATAAAAGGTTTTCGTGGTATTTTTATTTGTAAATGATAACTGGGCAGTCTTCCGCTCGTCTCCCTTTTGGGTAATCCATTTAATTAATCGGTAATCCGGTGGCCAGAATACTGAAGTTGTAAGGTCAACGACCCTATTTCAAATCCTGGTCAGGACGAATCTGCCCGGTATTGTTTCTTATTCTCCCTATTCCTTACCAGTTCATCTGTGAGTGGTTTCTTCGAGTACTCCCGTTTCTCCCTACATCTAACCAACGAAGAACTCTTTTTATGGATTTCCATGAGTAAGCGCGTGGCTAATCGCAGCACCGTGGTATTTTCCCCGCTTGGTTTAGAAAACTAGTCCCGGGTGGGGTATACCCTATTTGCCTACATCCCGACCTGCAGGTTTGAAGAGGAAAGTACGGAAAGTGGGTTTTATTCTCTCGTGGGGTAAGGGGTTCGCAAAAATAACACGGTCGGTGTTTTCTTTAGTCGAGGGCTACAGCCCCAGCCTGGTCCCACAGTGATGTTAGTTAATTTGTTTTGTGATGTTTGTTGAAGACCCACAGCTTTTGAGTGAGTGATTTAATTACATCTCGACTTTAAGCCTCTCGTCAGGCGGCTAAAAGACTTACAAAAATATCCGGCGGATCTGACGTACCGGAACTGACGTGCCGGATCTGACGTACCGGAACTGACGACACAAGTCTTCGGGCTCGCGCAGAATCAGAGAGCCGTGGTTGGAAACCATAGGGAAGAGAAAGCCAAACAAGCTAGAGGCTGAGAATTCATCAGAACGTAAAATAAACAAATAAACGTTTATATTAAAAAAAAAAAAAATAGTCGATCTTGTTCATGTATTTTAAAAAAAAATCGATTATCCTCAGTTATTACCAATCGCCTTGATGTCGTTCGCTCATTTACCCATTTATACCTTTTTTAGTCTTTGTCTTCTACTTTCGTCGTAGAAAAAAGATGTACGTGAAGCGTCTTAATTATCGAGTAAGTAATTAATTTGGCAGCTAAATCTTACCACTTTTGCCATGTTCACTAAATAATTATCGACACGAATCTCCAAGCAAACGTTATGTGGTTAAGTGATGATCTTAAAAAAAGAGACACATCAAGAGAACTAATTATAGCGCAGCTCGACTTACACAATATTAACCATTCGGTAAGAGAGAGACAACCAGCAAGTCGGGACGTGTTAACATCAAGTAAAGCGGTCCCTCAGTAATGGTTGTACAAAATAAAAACTGTTCAAACTAATTGAATGCCGGTGAAATTGAATTATGAGTCAATTTCCATCGATCCGTCTAATTTGATAAAGTGGAGAGCGACTGCTGCTGATGCGAGTCGGCTGTCAGTAAGCAGTTTTCTCGGCCGCGAAATTGGACAGAATTGACGGCTACGCCGAGGTTTCTTCTATAACTTTTCTCTTTAAAATCTAATCGAGCTGAAAACAACAAACGAAGGGATTGCATCGTCATCGGAGCCCATCGGAGCCTTCGTAACGCCCGAGTCCATTAATGTTTCGCCACTAATTCCAGGCTCTACTGTTGTCAGGTTTTGGGGGTGTAGACTGTGCGTGTGTGTTATACATTCTGTTACTTTGGTCGGAAGCGAAAAGCTTTCTTCTGGCTTCATTACGCTGGAATTCCCAAGAATTAATGAGGAGACCCGCTCCTCCTCCTCCCCCGTATGTACCACTTCTCTAGAAATAGTCGTTTACTCTTCCAGCCCGCGCCCCGGAGTCAGGGTCTTGATTTAATGGAATGGGAGTTTGCGGTAGGTAACCAATGATGGGAGAGCCGCGCCGTGACGGAGTGAAAGAGGTGGCCAGCGTTTCCGCCATTCCTCTTCTTCCACTAGTTCCGCACCCAACTGCAGGGTGCCAGGGCTCCATTGCGCAGCCGCCGGAAGCTGTAGCGGCGTAATAATACGGAACGCTAACCCGCGAAGTCCTTCCGCGTTGCTTTTAAACCGGCGGATTTGGTTATTACTTTTCAAGGTAGGCGAGGTTGGCGATAAAACGGAGCGGAAACCCTCTGCCGGCCGGTGTCTCTTTACTGTTTCCAGAGTGGAGACATTCCATTCCACGATAGCGCTGGTTTCTCTCAGGGTTAATAGACTGGCGGCCGAATTACGCTTCTCCCCTCGAGAGAAAATCAGCCCATAGCCTCGTTCCTATCCGAACCAACTAATGGCAGCAAATTTCCAGTCGGTGCGGATGAGAAGCCCGGAATATTTTTTCTCGAATCTACTGGCATCAGAAAAATGTTACAGTCCTGTAGTAGCTACACGGGGTACATTGTAATTCTGTTCAGGCAATAATAACAGACGGACGTCGATATTTGTAAAGCTCAGATGCGCATTGAGGAAACGATGTAAGACTTTCTCTGGCTCGACAAGACGTTACCGACTGACGGAGACCGGCCAAAGCTGATCGAAACGTCGGAAGCAGCTGGTTCGCACATAACAGCGCTTTTTTCTCGACTGAGGACATCTGACTTTAGACGAAAACTCATCAACACCCATGTACCGGGAGACCTCGCAGAAAACCGATCGATTGTAGCTAAAGATCTGATTTATCCGAGCTATACCCATCCACGAAAATCAATTCCTCGATGGAAACCTGCCAAGCAGTTAATAATAAACCCGTTACGGGAACAGGCACTGATCATCGTGCGTAGCCTCATTGGTACGTCCGGTTTTGGTTACAAGTCACAGGAGGGATAGATCTTACCGGTATCGATATCTTCAAATCTTGTCTTGTAAGTCCATTGGCAGATCCAAATTAAGCTGCACAATGCCCACAGACAGACAAACGGACGGGCGGATGCATCATGGAACGGAAGCAATCACAGTAACATTGGGAGCTGTTTCGAAAGGCAACAGAGCCCACTCGGAGACAACACCTTACGATCAGCGGTAGTACGACCGACCTTACTTATGGTGGTAGTTCCGTCGTGGGAAAGGGGGCACGGAAGATGCCGGAGCAGTGAGATCTGAAGTGCACCGGAAAGAAAATAAAAACTTAGAAAATTTGTTATCTGTATTTTTTTTAAATACCGCAAACCCCACGGTGCCAACGACTTGGGTAAGATTTCAGTAATTCCGTTTCTCTGTCAACCTGCCACCCCTCGGCCCCGTGTGCTACCAAGGGAAGGGAACAACCGTCGAGCCGGGACGCTTTTAATCTAAGCCCCACTAGGAAAAATCGTTTACTGGGCGAGTGAAAGGTGAGAAGTTCTCCATCGGTTATCTGAGAAAGGAGAGGGGAGTCTGCGGATCGAAGCGGCGAGAGTTGGAGGTATTCCTTAGCTTTAAGGAATTTCCCTCATTTCCAAAACCCGAGGCCCGCCCTTTCGGGAATAAGGAAAATCTAATATTTTCTTTTGTTCTCGTTGTTGTTTTTTTTTACTTAAATGGCTTTTATTTTCGCCAGGTTTAAAATAATAATTAATATAATATTGAAAACTGTTGACTTCGCGAGTCCGTGGAGTTAACTGATTTTGCTGGATACTAAATCGAAACCGTACCGATCGTTTAGAGCAGTCACAGACCGGCAAAGCTGCGTCCAACAAGGCCCCGCCCTCGTTGCTTTTACAGTGAGGTAGTTCGCATAAGCCAGTAGCTTTTCTTCTTTTCTTTGCCCATTCTTAAACAGCGACGACTTTCGAGTCCACGGGGTCAGTCCGTCCCCCAAAACAGAAAACAGCTCGCCGAGAAAACTCTTCTCAACGTGGAAATCTGGCGGAGACACGCAGATAACGAATGAAATCTCGCCAAAGACGGCAGTAGGCGGAGACACGTAGATGACAAATGAAATCTCGCCAAAGACGGCAGTAGGCGGAGACACGTAGATGACAAATGAAATCTCGCCAAAGACGGCAGTAGGCGGAGACACGCAGATGACGAATGAAATCTCGCCAAAGACGGCAGTAGGCGGAGACACGCAGATGACGAATGAAATCTCGCCAAAGACGGCAGTAGGCGGAGACACGTAGATGACAAATGAAATCTCGCCAAAGACGGCAGTAGGCGGAGACACGCAGATGACGAATGAAATCTCGCCAAAAACGGTAGTAGGCGGAGACACGCAGATGACGAATGAAATCTCGCCAAAGACGGTAGTAGGCGGAGACACGTAGATGACGAATGAAATCTCGCCAAAGACGGCAGTAGGCGGAGACACGTAGATAACAAATGAAATCTCGCCAAAGACGGTAGTAGGCGGAGACACGTAGATGACGAATGAAATCTCGCCAAAGACGGCAGTAGGCGGAGACACGCAGATGACGAATGAAATCTCGTCAAAGACGGTAGTAGAATGAAAATGTCTTTTTTTTTTAATTAACCGGTGGCGTAGTGAACCTTAAATCCCCCCAACCCAGGGGCGAAGGATGCGAAACACGTACCCCCATTGTTTCAGTCTAGAAAATAAGAAAAGGGACAACCGCAGAACACAGAAACTAACCTGGTATCATGATTCCTTCTATTCTTCGCTTGTTTCGGTCTTCCCGACGATGACACTACAAAATCCGAAATAGGAAAGCTGTCCTAACATCAGATCGACGGCAAATGGAATTTAAAAAAAAAAATCCCTTTTTACATATATTTTAAATCAACGACACAAATTCAAACTTATTATTTTGGAGACTTCAATTCCATATTTACAGTTACTTTCACCAGAAATGAAAATATCAGCTATAACGGACGATAACGGAAACAGTAGCCTTTATGTGACTCCACAACCAAACACTTTGCCATGGAATTAAATATTGTTCTCTGAAGAAAAAATGATGGCTAACTACGAACAAATTGCCCTTCCTGCCTTCAGTGTAGCAAAGTCGTCCAGTACTTTGTCAAAGTCAGCCTTGTGAGCGACAACTCTTTCATTGGGCAAAATAGTCGAGTCGCTGAGCCTTGTTTGACCCATGGTTGGTCCGAGGAAGATCTTGATGAGTTTAAGCTTCGAAAAGCTACGCTGGATAAACCTATTGTCAGAAATATGCGTAAAGCAATGGAAAGATTGGGCAGAGTTTCTGCGTAATCCCAACTTACTATCCGCCGAGGCAGTTCCAACAGCCGCCAGTTTCTAATGCCATTCCCAGTGACGCTGCCAAATGTCTTCAAGTGGCGTCTGAGCTGTCGAACCCTTTCTTGTTAGTCGACAGCACTCAGCTCCTTGTAGACATCGCCTAGGTGTACCTCTGTTGGTGAATAGAATTGTTATTTTGTTCGCCTAACAAATATTTCTGGGGTGAGGAAGCCAGAGCGGTTGTTCAGATCATGTAGCTATCGAGATCTGCGGTCAACTTCGCTTTTGAGTTGATCAGCTGGCTCCAGCTGCTCTCTGCGTATTTCTTGTTGTATGGGTCAAACTTTCACCAGCTGCTTCTTTACCAGCTATTCTCCTCCTCCTCCTTCTTCCTCAGTGTTCTCTGCTGAAACATCCATTTCTTAACAGAATTAAGTGGCCTTGGCACCTGCCTCATTGACCAAAGTATCTTACTCCTCACCACAAAAAAGTTTGAGGGCTTTTGTCTTCAGTGTGCACTCATGTAAGCCGAGGTCACGTGTCTGCAGGTATTTGCTGGCGTAATCAATCTCCTGTACCACAATGAACCAGAAGTAATGGCTTGCAATAAAAGTGTACAGTAAGATTTTGGCGAGAAGGCTTCCAGCTTCATCGTTAGTTACTATTGTTTCTGTGTTCATGTCTCGCAGTTCTTCCACCGCATCAATTATATTTCCCAGATTGGAAATGGTTACAGCAGCTGCATCATGCTTTGCACTCCATCGTGTATCAGAGGTTTGCATCAATGTGATCGGGACATGCTTTTTCAAATCATCTCACCTGTGTGCTGAAACAGAAAAAAACGGATATATCCCCTCAACTGTCCAGAAGGTCACAGAATTCTACGTAGTTCTTGCAGCACGTAACTCAGCGATACTCAGACACTAGTTATTACAGGGGGAAGGAAGCATTTGAATTCACAAGCGTAAATATCTTCTTGAACTTCGTGATGCACTCCTCCCATTGTTGGTGCTTTATCGTACCCTTGACCGTAGCAATTATGTATGTCTAATCCTTCTGTTCGAAGCTTGGCAAGTACCTGTTCTGTGATGTATTTAGCAGTTTTCCCGCTTAGTGGAATAAATTCTATGAGAGATTCCGTTGCTTTTGCCCTGCCGTTACCATTGGACGCACAGGGCGATAAATCCGGCGTAACGTCGAGCGGGCTTCGGGTGTGATGGCTGACCGTAAGTTAGAGACAAGAAGTTTGAATGAAGTCATCCTGTATTTGTGGGGATAAATAATAGATGGTTGGTGGATTCTTGTGACGTGTTCTCGTAAAGCCACACTTTGCCAAAAGCTTTGCTAATTCAATGAAATTTCCAGAGTTGCTGTTTCCTCTCGTGTATTCCACCCGATGCTCTCCTAAAGCGAATTTTTGACTGGTCAGGGAAAGAATGCATTCGAGTGCTCGTTTAAGAATTCCCACTCTCTGGCTGCTCCAACGATTTTCCTTCGGAGTTTTTGCTCTAGTGGAGGAGGGTTCCTTCTTCTGAGTGAAAGGCCGGGCGTGCGCGTGGATATTCTCTCGTCTTTCCCCATGGGCCGCCTGGTCGTCGAGAAGGAGCTGCCAACAGAAGCAGTAGAGCCCCTTTTCGCGGAGATAGCAGCAGCCGTGGTCCACGTGCTCCCTCAGCATTTTTCGGCTCTTTGGAAAGGCGGTCTTCTGATGAATACCGACTGCTGGACGGAAATGACCGCGCCTCACTGGTCCGATTCTCAGACGCTCTTCCACGGGGGCCCAAACAGCTTCCAGCATCGGGGTCTGGGTTTCGTTGTCTAGCAGCCCGGTCGCTCTCCGGTTCGAGGCCCGTCTCGCCAACATTCGACCTTTATCTGGTCATCGTATCCATCCTGCCCGCCCGCTTTCCCGCCTCATTCTGCCGTCCGTTGATCCGCTAGGGCTCAAAACTCCGTTTCGTGACGTGTAAGCGGAGGGGAAACCTATGTTAAAAGTGGGAGAGTGCTCTATTTTATACCGCTATCAAAGGTTGTCTCCCTTACATACCCGCTGTCGGCTTGTAATGTGAGAAGAAACCCCGACCCCACTCTTGTGCCGGATGCTGATTAAACCGCGGAACAGGGATAATAAACCCAGTGGATACGGGCCGGGCATTACCGTGTATATTAAGTATCCAATATAGAAATGCCTCACAATAAGGTTACATTCATCACATCTCGAGTTAACCGATCTGTACGGGTCTCCTCGCGTGGGAACCTGGGAAAGCACGAGTAGGTGCAGGCTGGCGCATGCGTGAGGCCTGACAACCAGTTTCGAGTAGTTCCGGGTACCAGGCGAATGCAGAATTTTATGAAATGATCGTCGTACGAAGATTCGCCCAATTTTTTTTTTTTACAGATATTATATATATATATATAAATAAATATTCACGAGGTAGTGTTCAAGATGGGTTTTTTTTAGGAGCCGGCCCCTTTCCAGCCTCCTCACCACCAATTAACCTCGTATCCGCCGCCGTTCACCAGACGGAGCGGTCATCGCGAGGACTCGTAGGGTCATCCAAGGAGCCGGCGTGTGAACTTGTATTTCACGACGGATAGGCAACGAGAAGAGCAGACGTGAAGATTACCCGCTCATCCACGGGTAGTGGGAGAAGATTAGAACCCCCCCCCCGCCGCCCGCTCCCACAGCGGGGGTCTGAGCGGAGTTCCGGAAGATTCGGAGAAACCTGACGCCATTAGCAAGGCTGAGTGAGACATTGCGCGGTCGCGTCTCCCTTCCTTCCGCCCTTCACCCTTTCTGAATTCTTTCTTATCGGGGCCGGCCGGCATAAAAACCGGCCCTGTTTCGGTCCCGGATCGCATCCACGGATTCAGCTAAAATCTCCGTCTCTACGCTAATTGGGGGGGATCGGGGGGGACCCGTTAGGCCCCCCCCTCCAATCTCCCAGTCCCGTGGAGAAGGGCTACAACAGGTGGGTTGTCAAGCTCACGCTTCACTCGGGAGAACGATGATTGATCACACGGCGCAGGGGGGGGGGTCACAATTCGCCCGTTCACAAGGTTTACGTGTCGGGGTAACCCTAGAATTTATTAGAAAATCGGGGTGGAGTGGAGGGGAGCTTACCACACTCCACGATCCGAGTTCGCTGTGGCTTGGCAGGGAGAGGAGGGGGAAGCCGGCTGGAAATCGACTGGGTCTATAAAAAAAAAATTAGAAAGAAACGAACTTCGGCTAATTTACTAACTTTCCAAGCCACGGGTTATTTACGACGGCCGTACGGGGACCCTAACGAGCGCTGACACCCTTAACAACGGCTGAGAGGACTTTCGTAAACCAATCTTGCGGATAAAAAACCGCTGTACTCCTCCAGGGACGCAAATACACCGGAAACGAATCATCCGAACAGTTTTAAGACAGATTACTTTTGCCATTGATTTCTTCTAACTAAGTTACTAATCACAAGTTATCAGATGCCTACAGAAGTAATCGGTTAAATGTCTCCACATCAGTACCACAGCCTGCCGCTCCCTGGTATTGCTCGAGAGGTTCTTTCTGCGAAGGCCAGACCTGGACCGGTCCGACGGTCGTTAACAGAGCCATTAAAAACAGCAGATCTAAATTCCATTGAAATTACTTTTAATTTGTGCCTCTAGTTAATTTACTTCATTAATGTACCACTTCCTTTAATGTTGTAGTGTAATATAGCTAAAAACAACCGGCTTGGCGCCGTACGTTGATTTTATGGTGAACACACACGGCGCTGGGTCTTCAACAATCAGCTGTTTACCGGACGAACGACGGTCGCTTGGTATTTTCTCTGTGATCATGTTTGTGTTTAAGATGCTGCTAGCCACTGAATGGAAGCTACCGGAGTTATAGTTGCTTCGTTTCTTTTATCGCAGGCAGAGCCTTCCCAAACACAGCCATCGATTCCGTGAGGTCATTAATCACAATTCGCCATCGTTCAAGAATTACTAAGATGCTTATCAAATCATCGGCTGGCGAACGTTCGAACAAATTAAGACCACCGTCAGTTCTCGTGAGGCAGAATCCCAGCCAGAGAGATAGGGGAAGGGGGAGAGAGAGAGAGAGAGAGAGAGAGAGAGAGAGAGAGAGAGAGAGAGAGAGAGAGAGAGAGAGATGACGTCAGTACAGAGAGAGATGATGTAAGTACAGAGAGAGAGAAAGAGAGAGAGAGAGAGAGAGATAGATGACGTCAGTACAGAGAGAGATGACGTCAGTACAGAGAGAGAGATAGATGACGTCAGTACAGAGAGAGATGATGTAAGTACAGAGAGAGAGAGAAAGAGAAAGAGAGAGAGAGAGAGAGAGAGAGAGAGAGAGAGAGAGAGAGAGAGATAGATCATCAATTTCCATACACATCGTTAAAGTTCCTATAAGTTCTTTAAAAAAACGTGGTAAGCGCCAAGTGATGATGGCTGCTACGAGATCTTAAATTTCCGTCTGGTCGAATTCCGTTCGTTGTTAAGACCGCGGGGCAACTGGAGCTACTACGTCATTCTCTTCTCAGTGGTTGGACAAGGTACTTAAGGTACTTGACAGGCAGAATTGGTTTGGATTTAAATTCCAAACTTAAACAAAAAACCGAGAAATGTATACTGCTGCGATTGAAGACTTTGAACAAAGATAAATAAACTTCACCTTTACACGCAGTACTGAAATTTACTCATGCTAATTGAATGTGAGTAAACGATATTTACCGACACATTAAAGAAAAGTTCATCTTTTCAGGACAATTATTGGGAAATGCTGATGGATTTTATAAGATATTTACAAATAAAGTCTTTTTCA
Organism: Nautilus pompilius; assembly: GCA_018389105.1. NCBI lineage: Eukaryota > Metazoa > Mollusca > Cephalopoda > Nautilida > Nautilidae > Nautilus > Nautilus pompilius. The sequence continues at coordinate 377,718 of JACATO010001508.1, read as the reverse complement.
AGATTACATTTATTGGAATTTTATGAAAGAGATGGGCTTCATACAATTTTGACTGATACAGTCCATCCGAAAAGAAAATTACATTAATTCCTTTAATTTTTAAATAATAAGCCATCCTATTCCTAAATTACCAGTTATAGTCTCTCGTCTCGGATTTTGTTTGCCTTTATTTATTTATTTTTAAAAATTTTTTTTTTTTTTTTTTTTAGCATCATTAACATTTTTTTTTTAAAAGAAATTATATCCGTTTTCCAAACGCCGTAGCTATTAATTTAATGTGTTTATTTCTTCGGGAAAAACAAAATTGGGATTGGTTACAAGAGGCACATAAAGTCTAATTCGTTGGAAATGATGCGGAAAACGGCGCGATGTTATCAGAAGAAGTGTTTGATTTTGCAGCAATATTTATAGGCGCTCTGATATTACAAATTGATTATACGAATCGGATATGCACAAAGAAAGCGAAAGAGAAACATAAAGTAGCGGATATTGAATTTTACGATAAAAACACTTCTAAATATTGCTTTCTAAACCCGATTCGCATTTTCATCCGGTCGGTGGTAAAATCAATAGTCTTCTCGCGAGAAGAGCGCCGTCTCGAAGAGGAAGGAACATGGGCTTTCTGAATCTACGGGGATATACGAAACCGAGGCCGTCCGTTCGTTTGTCATGCGCCGAGCGGAAGTGAACGCTCGATGTGTACTCCGAATCGTTGTTGTTGCTTCGCGGCTTTCGATTGCTTTATCTGTTAAATAGCTGCCGCGATAATGTTAAAAAAAAGGGGGGGTGAAGGAGTCGTCGGGCGGCCTCTTTTTCGCCCCGCCAAAGCCCCGGAAGTGCCACTGCGACAGAGAGGCCCAATATGGCTTCTTTCCGGTAACAAGACGACAAATGTTTCCGGTGCTTTCGTCGTCGTGTAAACGTTTAAACTGGAATTTTTTAAAGGGGGGGCTATGTAATAGCTGGAGCTGGAAGCGCCATCTAGCGGGATGGTTTCTTTGTCGAAAGAACTATTAAAAAATCTTTTTTAAATTGCGCGTGTGGCATGATGCCCGCCAAGAGCTACGGAGTTGTCTCGCCGCCAGCCGACCCAAGCCACTGGTGCACAAAACAAATGAATGGTAGCAAAAGTAAGCGGTAATTAGAATACCAGCGAGCAGTATTGATAACGCAGATACTTATATACTATCATTGTCACAAAACTCGGGTGTAATCTGAAACCAAGATTGACAAACGGGAGACAGATAAAACCCATAAACCATTGCTTGCGCTGCAGTGGTCCGTGAGATGGTTTCAAATATAACCAACGTGCACAGGTGTGGTATGTGAGGTCACCCTGATGAACATACTCAGACCTGTAGAATTACACACAGCCTGTGCCGCTAATTGAATCAGCCACTATATGGGATCCGTCGCAGGTTAGCAAGCCAGATCAGTCGTTAAAGGAACGCTGTCTAGTTGGTGAGACTTGAATGCTCGTGTATCAACCGGAACATAGTCAACACGGAAAACGAGCGGAAAGAGAAACCAGATGAGAAATGTTACTATGCCACCGGCTAATTAGGGATGCAAGTTGGAATATTTACATACAGCGGTAACTTAAAAAATAAAGAAAAAGGAAAAAGAAAATAATAGCCAGTCAAGCTTTCATTTAAAGATAACTGGAGTCGCTGTAATCACGTCAGGGTAGAAAGCTGTCGCAATAGCAAAGACGAAGAACTTCCGGTAGGTCTGGGGTTAATGCTGTCGGTGATTTATCCAGTGTCCTCAGCAGGAATCCGCGAAGAGCTGCCAGCCTCACGGTACTTTCGATCACGGAGGGTGCAGAGTGACTTCAAAGTTCTCGTGTAATTGATAAAGAAACAGCATCAATTACCGCTCTTCTGAAGACTCCGACAAACTCAATGGCTCTCATTAAGAACGATGTGTGTAATTAAGAAATTCAGAGAAAACATTTAAAGCAGACGCCATTTAAAGGGCAAAAAAAGTCGAAATTGGAGCGGTGGAGAATTAAGAATTTTCCTCGTCGAACCAAAAGCGCCTTGAAGATCGCTGAGGGCTGAATGCGGGAGAGAAGCATTGGTTCTCCAGATATACTAACCAAAGCACCGTCCGCTTGATATTGACATTCATTTCTGCTTGTTTAGTTTAACCCGACCGGTTACGTCAGCCACGTTCACGTTTCTCGCTTTTTGTGAACGAGAACGCAGAGACCCGCGGCTCAGTTCTTCGGCTCTCTGCTCAGCGTGCGTCCCGTCCGACAGATGGCGCCGTCGCCACAGAGCTCCGCCGACAGGATGGACGCACGCCGCAACATCGCCCAGTTTCGGTAGCCGGATCAGCAAACGCTGTGTTCCAGCGGGGTAAACTGGCGCTCGCGAATTCCTTTATATTTAGCGGCCTGTAGGATCTTCAGAGACTGCCACCGACAGGTTCATTCGGTACCTTTTCTGAAAGGTAGGAAATGAGAAACGGTTGTTGATGTTCACTTGTCTAACGAGCTGGTCGCTTAGTCTAACAACCACAGTTTCAAATCCAACTCTGTGGCTTGGACTTCGCGTCGAAAAGGACACAAAGGTTATAAAGTAATAATTAATAATTACTAGATAAAGATAAGAATAATCACCTAAATGTATGTAATCGGTTTTTCTTGCCTAGAAAGCTACGATATCGATTTTTCGACAGGTAACGACTTAAAATACTTCTAATCTCCTTTTTAATGAAGGTCTTTACTTCGTTAATCCGGGATAGTCATAAAAAGGATGCTTTAGTCTCTACTCACCTGAAGATGTAGAGAAAACCGTAATTATTAAGTATTTTTAAAAAATGAAGCCATCGTTGTTTCTAGTCCATGACGGGAAACAAGAGCCGCCGTGTGCCAGTTGGTATGTCTGACTTCATTACCGGCGATGCTCAGGAAGCACGTTTGGGAAATTTGAGTTTTTTTCTAAGTTACTTGATTGCTGGTCTGCCTCCAGTTTACTAGAGAGAGAGAGAGAGTTTCGTCGGATCTAGTGTGTATCGGTTATAGCGGCGCACAATTCGCTGAAAGTCAATCTGCCGAGAGAAACTAACTCAATTGCAAGAAATATCCGATGACATAAAATTCGTCAATTCACGCGGCACTGATTTGACAGCGCTCGCCTAATAAGACATATTGTCTCGATTTCAGTTATTGATTAAGCAATCAGTCATGTCTGTGCTAACTAATTGATAGAAAACCGAAACAACAACAACAGCCTGAGTTTGCTTCTGTTTTTGTAAAAAAAAAGTACGATATGAATATTAACCAAAAAGATCTCCAGGTTCTTGCACTCTTGCAGCGCGAATTATTGATTTCTGAAATGGCTGATGCCCTTATTCTGGATGAATTCTCTTTTTTGATTCAGCAGTCACAGGATCTTCTTACCAGACTCATCAATTCCACGACTGTTAGACGTTTCTCTTGCTGGAGACAAGGGTGGGCTGGGCAAAAATCGGCCATCGATTCCCGGTGGTTTCTTTAACGAATTGCTGGCTTTTGGCGGAGAAAGTTCCTGAAAGAAGCAGATCCGACAGGCGGCTATCTGCTGCAGCAACGTGGGTGGGTTCAGGCGCTCTCACGACGGACCATCGTCCGCTTCAGAAAGAAGTCAATGCCATCCTTACACACCTAACCATTTCTAAATAAGACAATGAGGAAAGTGACGTGTATATACATATAATCTCAGCGGATAAACCTCTCGGACCGGAAGCCCAGATTTAAGAAGGAAGGGCTTGATGTGTGGTATCTTTCCCAGAATCGTTCGCCGTGCGCTGAATGCCTTCATTCTGAAGCCAGACTTATTAATTTTTTTTTTTTGATGGAAACTGGAAAGGCATAAATAACGACGTCTCGACAGTGTTATGGATTTACAATTCTGTTCGTATCTTCAGAAGCTTTAAATAAATAAGATTAGAAGATAGCACATTCAAACAATTTTTGCCATTCCGAAGCAGACCAGCCTTCTCCTCAAAACCGGTTCAGTGAAGCAGCATTTTCCCAAACGCCTTGTGCGCTCACCGGAACAGATTGGAAGTTCTAAGCACAAGTCGAATAAACGATTCCTTTCTTTGTGCTTCCTAACCGGTCGGTTAAAGTGTCCAGTTTTTGAAGATTAAAGCAGAGCCTGGGCGGCGTTAGTCGGAAAAGTCAAGGGAGGCAATAAAGGAAAAAAAACAAAAAAACACAAAGTCATACGCCGCCGCCGCCAGGTTCTCGCTGTCCCGAGGCTGCTGTCTATCACGCCCCGTTTACAGGTGACGACCATCTGTAGATTGTGCGGCCCTTGTCTTTCTTTACATTTACTTGTACTGAACGGAGATTATGAGCATGTAGTGTTTTTCGCTGATTATCCACTAATCCTGGTTCATTTACAAATTCATAGGTATTTCCGTCTTCCCTGGATCATTCCCAGTTATCGCCTTTTTCTCTGATGTCGTTTCGACAATTACATTCCTCACCAGCGAGAGAACAGCTGGCGTTTGTCAAAATATGTCTCAATCCTGCCATTTCAAAGACAAAATTGTCGCTATGTTAACAAGACGTACTAAGATTTGAAGCGCGTTTTATTCAGGTAGATGGCGCTGCATGCCACGCTTCTCGTGCGACTCCGGTTAGGGTTCAACTTCTTTCCTCTATATCTAAAAAGTCCTGATATAAATCCAATCGAGCATCTGTTGGGGGCCATCCAGCTGACAGCGGCTTGTCCACGCCCTGCCGATCTGATGGAATTAAAGGAAATGTTCTCACGAGCATATGGAGGATCCCGCAACCAAACCGTGATGCAAAACCTCATCGATTCTACGCCAGACAGGGTAGAGGCTGGCAATGTGTACTTCTAAGGCTGGCTGACCCGGCCAAGTAATAAGGTCAGGATGTCCACTCTACGGTCCGTGTCTATTCGTCGTTTTCCCGGAAGCAAACCGACATCACAATAACAACTCGTTGTTGCCCAAATATTATGGCTGGAGGTTGTAAATAAATCTCATTTGTGTTAACTATGTTGGAGTTTTCGCTATTCCATTCAGATTGCACGGCTTGCTTTCTATTTTATTATTACTTTTTTGGGGGGGGGGGGTTTAAAATATTCCTTGTAAAACTGTTCAGCAACGGAAGTGAGTGCGCCACTTTCCCCCAGTTTTCAGTCTCCTGGGTGCTGGAAAGACCGAATATCCGACAATACTTCAAAAGCACGTTATATCTGCAGGGATAATTGCCTTTAATCTCCCAGTGTTTGTCGTTCGTAAATAAAGAGAATTTAATATAAGAATTTCGGTTAAAAACTTGAGATTAACCAAAAACTATAATTTAATTAATTAATACTGTCACCTAAGAAACTATTAAACCAGATTTCATAAAACGAATATTAAATAGTTTTTTCTCTTCTGCAACCTGAAAGTCCATTAATAAATATTGCTAGCATCTTTTAAATATTTCAAATTAAATTTTAAATATCATCATGTCTTTTTAATTAGATAATTAAAGCGTGACTATATCAAAATTTATGATTGCATAATTTCAATTTAATTATTAATTTGGTAGCGATTTGAAAGGACTACAATTAACATTAATGGGAGGGATTGATTAATGATTGTGGTAACCAAAGTTTATTGGTTTCTTTAAAGCAGATCAGATTTATGTAACGATCTCCTGAACAGATTATTCTTAACCCCTTATCTACCAGCGATAAAAACCTGATGCAAATCAATGAATATTATGCAGAAGCAGTCGTGAAAATATAAGTCTTAATTGTATTCTTATGCCATCTGAAGATGACATAAACAGTTTGAGGAAACTCAAGGAATAATTTATTAACGCCGTCTGTTATTGTCTCGCCTCAGAAGACAAATGGGCAATAGGTCGACCGTTCTGCGCGGTCTCGCCTTCTCACGTGCGAAGAACACGTCTTTTTCTGTCCTACTTTCATTGTTCAGCCCAATGAACGGTGCCTTTCACCACCATCTTTATCTAAAGTCAACGATATCGTTGTTTCATTATGCATCGACAGATTCCACTAGCGTTTAGGTCTGATAGGTCTCCCCCCCATACCACTCGTGCAGTTCTTTTCCATGGTAAACTGTCAGAATTGGCCTCTGCAAAGGGACATCTTTATTAGACCGCTATCGACGTCTAACAAGAGCTTTTTGCAAACGGCCTCGTTAACCTTCCTATAGCGGAACTAACAGACGTCTGTATCACGTCAGCAAACCAGATCGAGGCTCCGACTTTAAGTCGCTTAAATCTTCCGTACCACGTCACCAAACCAAAGCGAGGCTCTGATTTTAGGTCGCTTTTGCCATCACTCCCAAAATTAGCTGACAGTATCAAATGTCTTAGTGAAAGCAGTAGAGCCCATAACAAAAAAACCAAAGGTGCATTTCATTCTGATTTTTTTACTATTGTATTTTCTGGGATACCAGGCTAAGTAAGATCTCTTACCTTTTTACCTCTCCAAAGACCACCCGAAGACCATCAGCATACTGGACAAACTCTGAATTCTGTGAACAAGTTGATCTGATTGGCTCCAGAAGTAAAAAAAATATCTGAATAAAATTATGCATAGCGATAATTAACTTCCGGTCGTTTCAGACGGGAGGGAGGGGCATTGAAGTTCTCCTGCCACGAAAACAAATAGCCGAGAGCATTATAGAGTGCGTCAGGGTTGCGCGCTGTGTGGCGTTTGAGATGTCACCAATTTTAATCCTTTCCTCAAAAGTGTCGAAATGCACGGCTCGGCTATCTCCCGAACATCCACGTGAAAAACACTAAACTAAATACTTATATTCATCTGGTCATTCTTGCTCAGTAATTACAACATTAACTCGAAACCGGCAAAGGTGGTGGAGCCTCGACCTTGACGAGGGTCGCCGCCATTAAGCTGCAAAACACCAGTAAAGGTCGGGAGCGTTACCCAGTAACTGTTGACGTCTGTCTGGTGCCGTCTGCCTGCAGCTACCTTTTTTCCTGGTTTGATTGTTTGTTGTTGTCTTTTTTCTTTACCTTGTCTCTCTTCCACCGGCCATTCTTACCCCGCCGCCCGTCCCTTCCACTGGTCGATAGCTCTTCCATTCATCTAAATGGCGCCGGGCGAGGGAGCGGCAATTATTTCATTAGATTCTAATGATTGCGATGTCCCAAACCCAATTATCTCAAATTAATAGATGGGGTCGACCTTCTGTACAAATTGCTGCCGGATGAGCGACGGAATGTCGTCTGCGCCGTACGGCGCCGCTTTCCGGCTTGCGGATACCGTTAGAGACCTGTCGTCCCCGGTAATGCCGGCCAGTCACGAGCGCCGCCACGTTTGCGGGACAATGATAAAGAGGCCGGCCGGCTTAGGCGGCCGCGGAACGGCTCGGCGCGCTGACGACGATCAAACGGATCGATGTAAATAAGCAGCGGCTCCAGCAGACCGAAGTAACGGTATGAACAGACCGTTCGCCGGTTCTGCGAACAGCCGCTGTTGTTTATGATTCGCGAAGTCGGTGACATGAAAAATTAAGGTTTATTCCAACAAATCGACCTTTCATTCCATTTATTAGAATATTACGAACAAAACTATCCGGGCCGCTGTTTCGTATAACTATTTCTTCTTTTTTTTAAAAAGAACTTCCTAGATATAAAACGTCAAAATGGTTAGAAGAAAGATAAGAAGATAAGGAGACTGAAAACACGAGAGAGAGAGAGAGAGAGAGAGAAAGAGAGAGACACGTAGTACAGAGAGATATGACGTCACTACAGAGAGAGATGAAGTCGGTACAGAGAGAGATGACGTCATTACAGAGAGAGATGAAGTCGGTAGAGAGATATGACACATTACAGAGAGATGACGTCACTACAGAGAGAGATGACGTCATACAGAGAGAGATGAAGTCGGTACAGAGAGATATGACATCATTACAGAGAGATGACGTCACTACAGAGAGAAATATTACGTCATTACAGAGAAAGATGACGTCACTACAGAGAGAAATATTACGTCATTACAGAGAGAGATGACGTCACTACAGAGAGAAATATTACGTCATTACAGAGAAAGAGAAAGAGAGAGAGAGAGAGCAATGAATATGCGAAGATTGAACCGGGTATTTTAGTGAAAGACCCTGACGCCGAACTGTTGTCCATGATTCGACTTTCTGTGTTGGCACATCTCCACACATTGGTCGCGCACAACTGAGTCTATGGAAAAACCTCCTACTTAATGGTGACTTTCCAATAAAACAATAACAAAGAGACCAATTCTCCAACGCAGCACTCGATCTGCTCTATCGCACTTTAATGCAGCAACGATGAGGTGAAACCGTCATTAGTCACCATCACGGTAATATCTGGCAAAACAACTCGTGGGGGAGCCTGCCTTAATTCCGCCAGCCTCGCATTTCTCGTTACACGTGCCAATCTTCTTACACGCATATTAGACAGGACGGTAACGAACGAAAAGGTGGAGAACACAGACAGGAATTTAACTCCTTTGCATATTAATTAGTTTTCATTGTTTAGACATTCACACAAGCATGTATATAACAGCGAGTGGCATTAAGAAGCTTTGTTCTGACATGCGTACCACATAAGCAATGATCAAAGCTAGGAGGATGCTATCGAGTCAAATGAACGAATTTCGTTAAGATAAAACCTCTATGATGAAATTTGACGTATATTGTTCTTTTTGCGCAATGTTTGAGGATTGTTCAATGCCTCTAGTGACGCCATAATAAAGGCAAATCGTCTTTGGGCGCATTTCGTGGGGTTTAAGCCGAGAATGACAGCTTTTCCCCCTCGAAAGTGGTTTATGACTCTTTCTGCGCGATAGACTCTCGAATTATTGTCCTGGTGTCGCGGGTTTACTAACGTGGCGCTGACCTGTAGCGATTCCATATAGGGAATCGTTTCACCTTTCCTGTCACGTGATGCAGCACTTCAGAGCCGAGCGATCCCCCTACAGTCCGGGTTGCGTTAACTTGGTTCAGTCCACACCCACGCTAGCGAGCTTCAGAAGTACAGCGCAAATGAGTCCTAGCCCCACCCCGATCTCGCCCTACAGGATGCTGCTGTCAGGGAGTAAAATAACGCCGAATTTTTGGCGTATAGATTAGTGAGGTGCAGCTGCCTTTGAGCCGTCTATCCTAGGATGCAGGTTCCAAGGAAATGCCGCGGTTCATTTTAAATAAGACAGGCTCCATCTTACTCTCCGCTACGGCTGTGGGGCTCCCTGGCAGGTCTTCCTCGAACGGAACCGGTCTCTCTATACAGCTGCCAAAGGCAACCGATTCTGTGTTGCACCAAGTTCGGCAGCCACCTTCTTCCATCTATTTCTGGTACGTAGCCTATTGCAGAAGCGCCATAATCTCAATGGACTGTAACTTCATCGGGGGACATTTGTCATAAGTTCTGTACTCTATTTAATCCTTGTTGTGCAAATTTTGAATTACTCGACGGTGATGTGACGCTAGTGGTTTTGAAGCAGCAACATTATCGCATGACACGAGTCTTGGGTTGACAAAGGGTTAAAGAATCATACGGCACCTGTGACTGTAAACAGTCGTACACAAGGTCCTATACAAAACATATATATGACACACACACACACACACACACACACACAAACGGGTTGACCAACAAAAAAGAATCTATATACTTTTTTGATAATTTAGAAAACAAGGATATGTTGCTAGATCATTTTATTTTTTTTATAAATGCATCAGGCAACTCAAACATGATACACTACGATATAGATGTTCAAAATGTCTGCCATCGACATCCATGCGGGTATGGCGGCTAGCGTCTGACAGCAGAGCGACTCACAACGCCACCTGTTTTCAGAAGAATAGCTGTTGGTAGCTGGTTTACTGGCGCGCACCTTGTTCTTCAGCTTATCACACGCGAAAAAATCTGGAAAGTTTGGCGGGTATTCAACCGGTTTACGTCATCCCACTCGCCTCCCAGAAAAGTCTTTTTTTTTATCAAAAGTTTCCCATACATCTTTGCTGCACACTAAAAAAAAACATGACTTCGGTGTGTGTGTGTGTGTGTGTGTGTGTGGCACGGTACCGCCATCTGTGAGTTTCCATTTGAAGCATTTCTTAACGTTGAGGAAAAAAATGTCTGTACTGCGATCGGTTTCTCTGTCAAATTACTAATCACAAATTATCAAGAGCAAATAGGAAATACATAATCAAAATATTCTGGTGTCCATATTTCGGTGACCACCATCTTCTTTCTTGAAACTCTTTTGAAATACAAAATAGTGACGGCAGAGCCAATACGGAACTCCATCTTGCACAACTGTGACTCGGCCAAACAAACGACTTATGCAGTTACGATGTGTACAGAGTTTTGCTTGTACGGTGTCTCTTCATTTTAAAAAGTATAGCAACTAGGAAGCAACAGATTTGTTTGCGCGTTAACCCTCTCCCCACATCCTCTACATTACCCGACTTCGTACTGACCAAGACTAGCGGTTCTCGGTTTCGCTATATACTTCTAAAATCCAACGTGTTTAAATATTCTCGTTGCCAACAAGTTGGATGTCGTTGATCGCGCAGCCACACACACACACACCTAAACAGTTCTAGCAAACGTTCCGTTACAAAACCAGCCGCAGGTTAGTATTTACCAAACTGTGGCTTGGATTTCGGAACTCAGCTGGGCGTTCGACTGTAGAGGAACCCGCACCTGTCCTCTTTGTTTGACATGGGCCGTATACAAGTCGCGGTCGTCACTCCGAAGCGAACTTCAACAAACAAATGGTTCCTCTATTATTTGCTTCCGGGTGCTCGACTGCCCCTGGAATTCAGTCTTTCGAGGGCGGCCGCGAGAAAATGAAAACCATCTGTGAGGAGAGGTGGTGGTGGAGGAGCTTTAGCGCCGTAGAACTCTTCTCTTCTCTCAGAGCCCGGACAGGAGTCTTCAGGCCTCTTCTCCAACTCGACAAGCCCCGCTCGCTCCGATACCAGCGGTCTGTTGTCTCGTTTTCTGCTATTCGAAGCTCTCGTCTAGAAATTTAAATGTTTACCCGTGGCTGTTGTTGCTCCTGAAGGCTCTTTAAAAAAAAAGAGCAGGGAGGGAGGGAAGAGAGAAGAAAAAAAAAACTTATAGAAGTGTAACCTTATACGAGTCGTAAACATTCAGATCTGATTAAAGGCGCGCGGCTCGGGAGATATTTATGACTCCAGACGTAAGAGCGGAATGCGGGCTCTCACCACAGAGTTTATACACTTGACGTTCTTAAGGAGAACCGGCGAGATTGCTTTCTATTGTAGGAACCAACCCGGGCGCTGGTTTGTGTTAACGAACCGTCGAGAAACCGACGAGGAGCGAATCTTCGCGGAAGAGAGAGAAGAGCACTTTGGAAACGTGTAGCTTTTACGACGCTGCTTAACTCTTTACCTGTAAGAGACATTAAAAGGAGATAACCTAAGTTAAAAAAAAATCGAAATATTATCAATTTCAAAAGATCAATATATTTACGAAGATAATATTGTTTGTTTTTTGTTTTTTTTTAAGGGAAAATCAATTTAGATAGTTTTGAGCGATGCTGCGGACTAAGTTAGCTCCCTTTGATTCGTTGGGGATCAAAGGTCATTCATTCAACGGCCCGTATTTTGAAAATATCTGCTCTGTTACGCCGCAGTTTCTGAGTGAGAACGACTAGCATTTCAGATTGAAAGTAATAAATCATCTTAAAGGGGCGACGATTTCCCATTTCTTAGTCAGGTTTTGGGAAATAACTGATCGGCTGGAATAGGCAGCGATTATCATCGGGTAGCTTATGTTGAAAAGTTTCGTTTCTTCTACCCTTTGGTCTAGAAATCGAAACAATTTCTGGAGTAGAACCTTTTCTAGACTTCGGAATTTATTATTGTTATTACTACTACAAACAAGTGGCTTTCCTCCATTCAGTAAATCGTATGTATTCTTCTCCGAATGTAATCATCGCTTCTAATCTTCAAACAAACCAGTAACAGAGAGACTCCGTGTCACCGCACGCAAATCCATCCGCGTTTCCTCTTTAATGGCCGCCATTAAAACCCACGAGACAACCTTTATGTCGTAGTTATGTGGCATTATATATATTTAAAAAGTAAATAAACATCACGTAAAGAGAGCTTTTTGTTTCTTTATCACTGTCGTTGAAGATTAAGTTAAGATACCCAGTCCATGGTAGGTTTTAATGGACTCCCCGCTGGCGCAGAGAATCCACTTTATGTCTCACTCCGCCGTTTCTAGGGGGTAATCTATAGTGGTGAAAATTTATCGGAGTAGGCAGATTTCTCATCGCCATCTGGTGGTTATTTCCTGCGAAATCGCCAGCTATTCGCCAAAGGTTTCGTATACAAAGCAGAATATAAAAACTGCTATCATTTACTTATTTTCAGAATTTTTACAGACTAGAGGAGTTGCTTTAAAAAAACACAAACTTCTCTTCATCCTGCCAAGTCATCTCGTTCTGGCTGATTCCTAGATTTAGAGTATTAAACCCAGTTAGGGTGGCCAGAAGTACATCCAGTTGGAATAAGTTCTCCGTCGTCAGTGCAACCAATCAACCAATCAATCAATCAATCAATCATTTAAACCCCTCGGGCTGTTGGCGATATTCGGTGGCGTTGAGCCGTATCTTCTGCAAAGCAGATTCTTTTAAAAAATATTAATTGATGGTTTTAGAAAGACATAGTGCTCCATACTCTTCTTCATATTCTCGAGTTTCTTCTTTGGGATCTCGCCCCTTACACCACCCTCTCTCTCTCTCTCTCTCTCTCTCTCTTCTCTCTCTCTCTCTCTCTCTCTCTCTCTCTCTCTCTCTGGCCAACTCGGCTGAACCGAGCCCCGTATTGTCATACTTACAGACAGACCTCTCCAATTCCTTAACCACAGAGCTGCCAAGCTGGTAAAAACAAAGAACAGCGATTTTCCAGTGATGAAAAGCCGACTAATAAATTTTACTCTCCCTCTTGCTTGCTATCACTTCTCTTATCCCCCCACCAACTACCTGCTTTTTGTTGTTGTTGTTGTTGTTTCTGCTGCTCTAACGCGGTAAATTTCCCATTCTCTCTCGGCTCCATAAAGGAGAACAATAACGATGGTTAGTTAGTACAGTTAGTGCTTTAACTTGCATTACGAATGTTGACTAAATATACAGTCAGTCCAACACAAATACTTGTGCTTAGACATGGCACACGAAGGATTAAGAATGGTAATAAATATCTCGATGAATTAGTTACATAAAACGAACACAATATAAATATACTATTTTTTGGCGTTGAATTATCTCCTCTTAGATTCTTTTATTCTAATCTAAATGTAGCCTGAGTTATCTTCCCTTTGATTTTTTTTTTAACGCCCTTTTGACCCTTCTTAAAGATTCCATGGATTTTCGAGGTGGATAAACTTTCTCCTGGCAATCGGAAATCATCCAAAAAATGCCAAACGTAGCAGCCTCCGATGGAAGAGGAAGAATATTCGCAACATCGTTTTAAGTGCGTCTGGAAAATAAGGGAATCCAGAATGGATTTTGAGTGCTTGGTTCAGCCAGCCATGTGGAGAGGAACGCGTCCGCTCGGCCCCTATGGTAAATACTAATAAGCAAATTACTGGCGAGAGAGAGCATATAATTAATAAATAATTTATAGAGATAGCTCCAGTAACAGCTGTCCGCCTGCGGGCCAGCGATAGTCTGCGGTTAAGAGCCATTGCAAAGCAAAACGAATGTAGAGTGAAAGAAAACAGAAAACTGTGTCGACTGACTTACTATCGATTTAAAAATGGCGTCGCCTTTTAAAATTTTTCTCATATTTTATAAGCAGACTTACGTGAGTTCAGTCGATCGCTTGATATTCAGTGAGCAGTGTAAAACACTCCCATTCTGCTAAGAAATGAGTTCGGATTCTATTGCGAGGCGGAATAAAATTTAATAGCTTTGGGATATGTTGAAAAACAGTTGTTAGAGCTCGGAGCTGGCGGCGGAGCGATACACACACAGTACTGTGAGTGCGGCTGCTGTCGAGGGTTAGACATTTTCAGAACCGGAAGTTGCGTCAGATTCTGATCACTAGTATCGTCCTCCGGAGATCTCTGGTTTATTTTCTGGAATTCAAAGATAGATAATTAAACAATTCTAACACTTGCTAATGCGAGTAATTGAGCGTATTAGCGTCGGAAAGAATTAACAGACTGGACAATGCAAGTCAATAAATACTTTTTTTTTAATAGGTCAACGTTGTGACGGGATGGGATTACTTTTTCAGTATTACGTGGATATCATGTCGACTTTGCGATATTCACCTCGGTAAATTTGGCCATAATATTGGCCACGGATTTGCGAGAGGATGGCGAGATCCTTGGAAATGCGTCCCCGACTCTAAACAGCCCTGTTACACAACCGCCGTAAGTATCACGGAATCGGTCGATTTTCGGCGTGGTGATAGCGCGCACTTGTCCTCCGCCGGCCCAGACGTCCAGCGATAGCTTTTGTCGCATTCACTCACTTAACGAGCTTTGGAACTTAACACGACAAAGCAACAAAACCCACCATGTTTATCTGTCTGCTGGCGATGGATTGTAGTTACGGATGTTCAGTAAAAGTGCATCTCTGCCAATTTACTCATTCTTCACCAGTATTTTTCACATCTTAGACAGCATAAACGTGCGGAATAAGTACACTATTATTAATAGCACCTACCGCATTATTACCCTTAATTATTTTTCTTTTAATATAAAACTAATTCAGCTCGCGTGTCAGGGTTAATCCTATTTCCCGTAGCCATTCTCATTAGCCGATGTAGCGTTTTCATGTTTAATTTTTTTAAAAATACATGTACCTTACTAATAAAAGCTTTTAAATGATAACGCTAACCACCGGTAGATGGCGCAATGACGAACAGTTTGTGAAGGAGCGGTAAATTCATACCTAGAAGAACTGATGCACGTGCCTCGTCATATGTTATCATAGATGATCAAGAAGCGGCTGGTGGTCAGTGGCTAAGCTACTGGACTGTTAGGGTTCGATTCCTGTTCTGGAGATCGGCTCGGGCTGGCGCACATCCCTTGGCCGCACGATTTATTCTCGCATCTAAAAATGAAGAGTTTTAGCAACGATTTCCCTGCCGAAGAAGGCAATGCCGGCTCACTGATGACGCAGTACAGGCAGTGCCGTCTAGCGGGCAACCGTGGCGCTACTTTACCCGATAACGTTGCGACTGTAGCGTATACAAATAAAAAGATACTTTCTTTTACTTTTATGGCTTTTGTTATTTATTATCCAGAGAAGAAATGCTGCGGTTCAGAGCTGATGCGTGTGTGTTTTAACCTTTATCGCATTTAAAATCAATTTAAGGTTCTTCGTTTTCTTTTGTTACAGCGAAACAAACAAAAAAAAGGGGTCGACATTTCAAAGAACGAAGAAGACGGAAAGGATATGCCAGGCAGCGACGGCTCTTGTTCAGTAAACAAACGGCGAAGCGAGCAATTTGAATGCCTTCGCCATTCTGCGGATTTAGAAAGCAAAGAACTTTCAAAAGTGCGTCGGAGAGAAATCGCGAAACACTTTCTGGGGCTCACAGATGGAGACAAGCAGGAGACAATGGGCGAGAAGGGGAAGAGAAACACCCCCCCCAGAAACCTACTGAAAAAAACGGCTAATGGCATCGGCGAGAGCTTCCGAGAGCGGTGACTCGGTGAGATCTGAAGTCTTGGAGCGATGGTTCCGCCTGGGGTGGGGGTGAGAGCGATAGAGATTAAACGCCAACCGTTTGTTTGGTCGGATTTTTGTCTGGCTACCGCTTTGTTTGACGGGATCGGGTTCTCTCACCTCTCTCTCTCTCTCTCTCATCGATCGTAGACAGCAGCAGCGGTCTTTTAGATTACCTCTGCTCGCCTTTCCCTGTGAGCTACTGGCGCCCAGAACAAGGGAATAATGGACTTACTGTACAACGGTCCATCGTCGGCGTACGTCGCCCACCAGCTTTTCTTTGTGAAGATTCCTCTACATATCCAAAGAAACATTTCCATGATTTTTTTCAGTACTTAGCGGCGTGTTTACCAGGCCATGGTACTATTATTTATTATTATTATTATTATTATTATTATTATATTATTATTATTGTTGTTGTTGTTGTTGTTGTTGTTATTAGTATTATTATTATTATTATTATTATTATTATTATTATTATTATTATTATTATTATTATTATTATTATTATTATTATTATTATTATTGTTGTTGTTGTTTTGTGTTGTTGTTGCTGTAAAACCACCATAACGACTGAGATATTAAATAACTACATCTGCGCAGTCTGACGTAACCGGATAACTGCCAAGAAGCCATTAAATCCATACGCGAAAAAAAAAAGAAGAAAATTATCGAGCTATATCGGTTTCCGATTATTTACAGATGGAAGTGTCAATAGGAAAGAAATATTTCGAGTTTATACTGAATTTCCAAGAAAGCAAACCAGCTTTCAGAAAGAAAGGAAGCTGGATTCTGTAAAAGAAGAGAAAAGAAGAAAAATATTGATAATTTAGCTGTTTTGAGCAAATTCTAATGCGTTTATATTTCTGGCAAACGTGAAAAGGTCACGGAATTACAGAGCGGTAGTTAAACGTATCTCGAGTCGTTATTTTAATGTATCCAACAACACTCTTTTTATTATCACGAATATTTTACCTGTTAATATTATAGTTTGTTGTTGTCTTTTTTAAATATTAATCCTAGCTAGTCATGTACACTGCTCGGCCACATGATCAGGAACTACACTTAATAATGGGTTGGATGTTTATGCCAAAGTATCAGCCATGGCACGAAGGGGCATAGAATCCATTAGAAGCTGGAAGAGTTTCCGATGGATCTCTATCCACTCTGTTATCAATATTGTACACGATGTATGGAGCGACGTAGGCAGGAAATTGGGCGAAAGCGCTTTTGTAGTTTATCCTGCAGATGCTCAATTGAATGGAGATCCCGGGATGATGATGGCTGCGGGAGGGTGTGTGAAATCTTCGTTATGTTCTTCAATCGACGAACGCACAAAGCGGTCACGGCAAATGTGACCACTGTCGAGTGACCGCTGTGAACCCTGGAGTTTACTCTGTCCTCTAATGAGACCGGATAATCCAGGGCATGGCACCAGAACCTTTCGAGAGGAGTCGGATGATTCCTGTGGTTTTCTCTCTATCTGCCTTTTCCTATTTGTGCAAAAAGAAGAAAAAAACGGTGGGGGGAGCCCGGACGGGTCCGAGCACATCCCTTTTCGCTAGTCGAGTGTCTGCGCTCCATACCACGCACGAGGTGTCTGGTTCATGTTGGTAACCGCGATCGGTGATTTACCTAACTATTGCCAAAGTCTGGCTGAAGATGTGCACGGATTACCTCTCCATGTGGTGCCCGTTGGACATGCACCAACTACCCTGATTTTTTGAATGCTGTATGTAATGTCTTTACCTTTACCAATATATGTTAGACTGACTGCGAGTCTGTTGCCTAAGTCAAACAGCCAACCTAATTTGTATCTGTAGCTTACATCACGTCAAAGGTCCTAATAAATCAGTCGGTCAGTTTACCTGGCCGAATTTTGTTGTCTGTTAATCTCATCCATGCTTCCATACAATGCTGAAGAGGAACTAAAGCTTAACTTACGGGCGAGTGTCAGGACATCGAATAGCTTATCTGTTGTAAAGTGTCAAAGCTGGTTTATAATTTCAGATGTTTACTGATTCATCCCCAAGCGAGAACCTTCGTTACCGCCTGAGGTAAGATTTACGGATCGCACAAGAACACCAAGAGGAGTCGAAGCCGGTGTGATGAAACTTAATGAGTTTACGACGAGATCGGAACTCACCATTGTATTCTCCCAATCATGCGAGAATGACAAAAACCTTTCTAACAGCGACAAAAGCCCGCCATCCCCCAACCGTTTGTCAATTTGCCACTTTTTTCTAAAAAGCCGCGAAAGAGGCCGAATTGTATACACAGCAATTTAAAACATTACATATTCTTTCGGAGAAGGAACAGTCACCAATCTGCCTCCATGCGAGTATCCCGTACCGAAGTCGTTCTGGGTTTTTTCATTCTGCCCGCTCTCTACTACGTTATTCCTTTGGCATTACGATGTCGATTTTCCATCTTGGACATTTAGCTTAAGTAAGTCATCCCTCGGTGTCGCCATGTTGCCATTCGCTCGAGCCAGGTCGATGACTGCCAAGCCCATCAGATAGCGATGCTAATCTGGGCGGATCGCCAGCCGCTGAAAGAGGTTATTAACAGATGAAGATCCGAACCTCAGAAGGTGCTAGCAAGACTTCTGGCATTAAGGTAATCAGACCCGCGGCTTACCGATGACAATTGTTCCAGTGATTTATATTCCTTTAACGGAACAATACACCGTTACTGCCCCCCCAACTCTCGCCTAAAGACTGGTCTCAGTTGCCTTCAGCAAAGCTTAAATCAGCCGCTGAGATTTCTCTCAAATCTAATTGTTATTCTTCTTGTTTTTCATTGCAACCAATATATTTTTTTTCCCCCTCCACGTGTCATTCTTCTCGTAGACAACCATTGACATATACAATGCTTTCCAGGATTAGAGTCGATTTAGATGTCTCTTTAGATTTGACGTGACTTTGGCAATTAGTAATTCTCCAGCCCGTTCCTTGTCTCCGGTTTATTGATTTTATCGACCCCCAGACTCGTCTTGCCTTATACCCAAGAGTTGTAAATTACTACTATTGCCTCGCTTCGCATTTGGCGCCATGGAAAATCAATGCAGGGGAAAAAACATAACACACAAACGGTCTTGCATGTTTCTTGTAATTATGATATTTTAAAAAATATGTAAAATATAAATAAATAAATTAGCAATTTTTAAAAAAATCAAAGTAATAGGCGTAACTATGTTGACTTCTACCATTCTCTCTCTCCTCTCTCTCTCTCTCTCCTTCTCTCCGATGACGTCATCTCTATCTGTACTGACGTCATCTCTCTCTCTGTCTGTAGCTGACGTCATCTCTCTCTCTCTCTCTCTCTCTCTCTCTCTCTCTCTCTCTCTCCCTGGCAGCCATAAATGTGGACTCAAGCACTGAAAATAAATTTGGAATATTTTAATGGAAAAACGTCTTGTTGACGAATGCTCCAAAGTAACTTATTTCAACACCATATCATGCTTATATGTAATACGAGACATTCTAAAATACATTTAACTCAATTATTTAGAAAATTATTGTATGTGGTAAATGGGATATTTTATCGATGAGTCCGCTTACACCAGTATACAATATATCCGCACGCACCTCTACTAAATTGTTTAGTATCGTCTTCTGCTGACCAATTTTTTTCCCTTGGGAATGCTTTAGAAACAAAAGTTGAAATTAAATATGAAACGGAGGAAATTGTAATATTTTTAAAAGTAACATATATATATATATAAGTTGTTGCAAATCTAATGTATAAAGAATAACTAGTTTTACAATTTTTTATCGAATGTTCAAATTTCTATTTAAGAAAATAACAAACTGCAAGTTTATATTTCAGTTTAACATTATACGTCAACTTTTCTCTTACTTTGGATTCTTGGTCGGAGATATGATGGAGGCACGAGATGGATTCGAGTTATCTTCTAATGAATGGAGCCCTTTTCCAGTTATAATAAAACCATCACCAGCATTTGAGCTTTTCGAGGGAAAAGGTTCCGATGAAACAAAAATTCTAATTTACAATTCCCATTTTTTTTCCTGCGTGGACGGTATTGCGCCCTTGGTCCGTTCCGTCTTCGTGACAATTTTCGAAGAATTATAAACATTATTTAAGAACTTGTTTAGCGACGTTGTGATCACTGGACAGCACCGAAAGGCGCTATCGGTGTTTACTAGATTGGATAACCGTGGCTGCCATGTGTGGTATCTCATTGGAAAATATGCACCAAGCGGATGGAAAGGCTGATCTAATTGGGACAAACGGCAGCAACAACAAAAAAAGCACTTTTAATATATTCGTCTCTTATGTTTTATAATCGTAGACCAGAATAAACTGGTGATTTACGATAATCTGGCATTTTAATCAGTGGCTTTGCTTAACTCATTCACAAGCGACAATTTTTTGTTATATATATCAACCACCTTCTGTATCATCTTTTAGCGCTGCATAATTGACGGTACTGTGCGAGTATTTCTGAATAAATAGACATCCGTCGAAGCCCCTAAAACACTTTCCGAATGATCGATATTTCAATAATTAATTCTTTACCCTGTACTGGAGCAGAAGTAACTCGACTGCTTCTTATCCTATCAGGAGCTAAAACTATATGTATATATGAATTTACTTCAGCCAATTCCCCCTGCTACTACTGTAAGTTTGTTCCTGGGTTGTTGTTGTTTTTTTGACACTGACGAGAGTTGAAATGCCAGAGAAATGAATGTTAACGTGCAGGTCGACTCCCGTGAGTGCGGTGTTAGCGGGGCCCAGATCAGTTAAGTTATCAATAGAATGTGTAAAAGTGAATGTTATCTTTGCGCCGTTTAATGATGAAAACCGACGAGCAGGTCGGGGGTCAATGCGAAACTCCTGCCCGTGTCGTTATGGCACCGAGACGGGTTTCGCTTTTCCTTCACAATTATCTGCGTTTACTTTAATTTAAAACTTGGGAACAAGTCTTCTTTGAATAATATTAATATAGTAGAGATAGAGAGAGAGAGGGGGGATGTAATAAATAATTATCTATCGCTGTTTAATCTGGATTGCACGTGTTCAGTAATCATAGACGTTTTAAAAATAAAATCCCGTGAGGGGGCGCTTCTTTAGGTTGCGCATTGATGCATAGGAAAAATGAAAGGATATTGATCCGTATTAACCGGCTAGCATTTAATATTTAAGATTTTAAATTAGAAGAAAATACAAGGGAGGGGGGAAGAAAAGAAAAAAAGGTCTAAACTTGATTTCATAATTTTAAATTAAAATCTTGTATTTCTTGACAGGACGAATGGCTGACTTTGATCGGGGATTTACACGTGCCAAGTTCAAGGATGATTCACGTCTTTGTGAAGTCCGCGTAACTGCGGGAGGGATAAATCGAACTCCTTTACCAGCCTAATGCCGTTTCCGCTCGGATGACTCTACCCGCTCGTAAAAACTCTAAAATCCCGTGGCCGTATTTAGAGCAGTTTTTTCCTGTTATTTTCGGTTGTCTTTCTTTCTTCTTCTTCTTTTTTAAAAAAAGGGGGAAAAATGCTTTTTGGGAGGAATTGTCAGGGAATTGTTCCCTTATTATTACTTCCGGCGGGGGGGGCGTTAGGCATGTCTTGCGGGGGAGGTTGCGACGTGCAGCTTTAGGTAAGGGGATGGAGTAGTGGTACCTAGACTTTCGCCTAAATTTAAATAAGCCCTTCTGGATTCTACTTCCTGTCTTTTCGCGGCAGGGTCCTTGAGAAAGAAAAATTGTAGCGACATTTGGATTTTCGGGGAGGTTTTCGAGAGAACAAGTCTTGGTACAACCGGTTTCGGAAGAGTCCAACTCGTTCATCATCATCATCAACACAAACAGCAAGCAGCAGCAGCAGCAGCAGCCCGACACGAGAGCGACCTCCCGGGTAATACAGTCAGAGTTTCCTCTCTTCCATTATAATATTATCATCTGAATATACTGTTCAATATTTGGCAGAACATCGACAACATTATCTCGCAAAGCAAAATGGATTCCACTATCGAAAGTTGATAGTTGTATGCATAATAATCTTTAAATGGGAATAAAACTCCTAAGTCATGGAAATCAATGAGTATTCGGTTACTTTGCATTCAGCTTTGTCAAAGCAGTACAAGCTAATACACCACAAGATTACAATAGTGTTACACAGCACCAAAGTAGCCTCAAAAACCTATCAGGATTGTTATTGATTGCACAATATCAACAGTTCGTTTGAATTCTCGTTAATCAGTGAAGATGATTTCTGAATGTGGTAAATTAGTTATATAGGTCTCTTCCTATGTCTCTAAGTTGAGATGCTGAATGATAACATTCCCGAGTTAATTTAGTTCGTCGTAAAATCAGGACGTTGGTTCTCGGTAATGTTTAACAGGTTTATAGTTTGATTTTATATCATTTAGACTACGATCTCGCTTATTTGTGTCAAAATATTTCACCACGCGATAGTAAGTGCATATATTCGTGATTAGTCGCAAACATTAACTGCGAAATGTCATCAAATTTCACCAATTTTGTGTGCGAACAGTCCGACAGCTCAGGAAAGGTGTACGATCAAGCAGACAGGTCAGGAAAGGTGTACGATCAGGCAGACAGGTCAGGAAAGGTGTACGATCAGACAGACAGGTCAGGAAAGGTGTACGATCAGACAGACAGGTCAGGAAAGGTGTACGATCAGACAGACAGGTCAGGAAAGGTGTACGATCAGGCAGACAGGTCAGGAAAGGTGTACGATCAAGCAGACAGGTCAGGAAAGGTGTACGATCAGACAGACAGGTCAGGAAAGGTGTACGATCGAGCAGACAGGTCAGGAAAGGTGTACGATCGAGCAGACAGGTCAGGAAAGGTATACGATCAGACAGACAGGTCAGGAAAGGTGTACGATCGAGCAGACAGGTCAGGAAAGGTGTACGATCAAGCAGACAGGTCAGGAAAGGTGTACGATCAAGCAGACAGGTCAGGAAAGGTGTACGATCAGGCAGACAGGTCAGGAAAGGTGTACGATCAAGCAGACAGGTCAGGAAAGTTGTGCAAACAATCGAGTAGTTGAAGCGATACTGAAGCAAAAGAACTTTAATTGAAATTAATAATTTAGACTTAAAATTTTTTGTATGGTGCTTTTGAACCACAACTTTATAGTATTTCCACTGTCTTTGTTATCTTTCATGTTTAATTTAATGTAAACATGACCTTTTAGATCTTTACTGATTATGACTTAAGATGACGTAAAAACAATTTTGACGCAATCTTAATATCTTTACCTTTCCAGTATATTTATAATTATTAAAATGCTTTCGTCTTTATATTTCAAACTTCACTAAAGCCTAATCTATAGACATTATTGTCCTAGTGTAACAAAGGTTAGCACACCTTCACTTTGAAGTAGAGGTGTTGCAAACCACATGTAAGGCCCAGCGATTGCATCATCTTGCACAACCATGAAGTTAAATTGGATGCCAACAGTACTTTGCACAATTATGACGCACGCAGAACTGAGTCACAGATTCGTTGCTAATATTTACTAACTTATTTTCCCAAATACTGAAGTAAAATTTTTTTCGTATCAAGATGATGATTAGGAAGTAGATTTAATTAGCCTTCAACCTGCAGCGATTTAGAATAAATGCTATCTCAAAGAAAGGCTTTATCCTGGCTATTACCACTCTCATCTTATATTGTGGATATATAGTCAGCATATTAACTGATCCTTCCTAGAACTGGATATGCACAAATAATAATTGAGACGAATATACCACATACGTAATTCACTATTAGAGAACATATACAAAGCAAAATGAGTAGGCTGCAAAGTGCATTATTATTAGTATGTTAGCCTTTTATTTTTATAAAGCATGACACCTTGCTTCCATGCTCGTATGGGTTATCAATGTATGGCTGTAGAACACTGTCCGAATACCTTGTAGCAATCTTCACAATTCATCCAAGGTGTTTGGTTGTTATTTGTCTTTCTCAGTAGCCACATAGCTTCAGTGATATTCATATCAGGACTGTGCAGGCCAAGGCATTTTTGTGAGTGTTTCATCAGCCTCTTTATGCTCCAGATAGGTTTTCACCAGACCAGCTGTATGCTTGGGAGTCATTATCGTGTTGGAAGATGAATCCCCACTCAATGAGATGTTTTCTTGAGGGAATGACGTGATGGATGAGAACCTGCCTGTATCTGTTGGCAGTCAGTATACCCTCAATTTTATGCAAATCTCGGACACTCTTATTTGATATGCAGCACCACGCCTGTATTGATCCACTCTCATGCTTCATGTAGCTGCTGTACACCGGCTGTTACACTGCTCCCTGATCTGCCTGCAAACACACTGCCGTTGATTATTATGGCCAAACAGTTCAAACTCTGGCTCATCTGTAAAGGGCACCTTCTTCCAGGTTTGATCATCCCACTGTTCCACTTCTGCTGCCTATTTCAATCTTGCCGTTAAAGGAATGTTAACATCCTTAATTGCAGTCAGATTATTTGCAAGATCTCTAATGTCTCTTCGTCTATCACGTATAAAAGACACTCTCGAGATACTTAACATTATTGCGTCCAATGTCATCAGTGGAAGTTTCACATATCTTTCTCAGATTCTGATGCATGAATTCGGGATGCATTTTCCCGCGTGGAGCAGCCTTCACTAGCCAAGACCTTGATTTCTATACACTTCTCATGGGGTATTTCCTTTCCAGGTGCCAAAGTATCCATCTCACTAGAATGATGTCACTACCTATACTTTTATAATCCTTTTGCGTGTATACCATTTTCTATTTGTTTACACGTCAGCCAATCACAATGTACTATATTAACACGTGACTGTAGTATGGAGCATTTTTTTCTACACACGAAATGCGATTCTGTCACGTGTTGTTTACATTTTAAACCCACTTTTCATTTTTTCCCATTATCATTTCCAATACTGTATATGATGATGACGCATTTATGTATTCATATAGTTATTCATGTATGTAAGTATTAGTATAATTGATTTGCATTTAACTACGATATATGAATCCATAATGAGTTATTCAATTATCTTTTGTTTTTTCTGCCTGACACGTGACACGTTAACGTAAAACTGTTCGCAGTTTAATATACTTTCTCGCCTACAATCAACTAAGTATTCCTTTATATTTCGTATAATCTTATTGAAAGGGATTATATTTCTGTTAAAACTTTTCCTTAAGTTCGCGTTAGATACTCCAAGAAAAATTTGACAGTCCTAATCGATATTCCTCAAGAATTAATTAGAAATGCAAAAAGTAACTTCTGTTACTGAAAACGTCTTTGCAACAATTGCTAGATCTAAACTCTCTCTTGCCCTCTGCTTGGCGAAGACGCTACCTGAGGAAGTTGCCTTAGGGCAGTTTAAATTAGCATGTATAACTCGAATTAAAAAATTTATTCTGCTATAGGAAATCGTAGTTAGCGACGAGTTCCCATCATAACCGTTTAAAGAAAGGCCAGTCTGCTTTATGATTGGCAGGGGCGGACAATTGCTGAATACTATTACAGAATAAGAGCTACCAATAGCCGTTCGTGTACATATAATCTGGATCCATACTCCTGTTACGATGATATCGGCATTTCGGTCACTTAGCAGCTTTATCGGACTATTAGATTCATTCGCTACATCTCCAGGACGCAAATCTCATCTAACTTCCCGCAGCTTCTGAACCGCGACCTCACTCAAGCCACCGTTGTTTTTCGGCAGCTAGTTCACATTAACTTGTTTGGAGCGACCAGTACTGAACGCACTGCCATTGCTTCTGATGTTACAACCAATCTTGTTCCTTTAAACCCGTCCGGACCAGCTCTGTGGGTGAGGCCAACTCTCTTTGCCCCACCCAAGAGAAATCTCGTATTTATTACATTTAATGAGAGTCCAGGTGACATTTAATGCTGAAATAGATACGTCGGGATAATTACCAAAGACAATAAAGACTTCATTTTGTCCTATGAAAACTTTGCTGCAGATGGCCGTGGAAAGGGGGGGGAGGAAAGGATCGGCTCCCCGTCGGGATCTGACTCGGTTCGGCAACCGCTAACAGCGCAGTTTCCTCTCGCTCTCCCCACGCTGCACTCACAGGTAAACAGAGGAGTTCTGGTAGGGACTTTAGGAGTACCTGTAGCGGGAATTCCGATGCGGGTAACTTTTGACTGGCTCGCATCCTTGACCACCGCTCCAGCGGCCGTGTGTGTACCCAGGTAATTTGCATGGTCCCCGAGGTTGATGCTCTACATCTGCCCCGAGGGGTCCGAGATCCCCCCAAAAGTCCCAGAGTTCGAAACGGAAGAAAGAAAACTTCGGGCCTCGTTCTTCAGGGTTTATAAAACCTCTGTTCTCCAGACTTCGCTAACGTCGTCTCCAAAGACAATGGCCGACTGATATTAATTAATTATTCGTATCAACTGGACTTTATTAAAATGTCAAAAAAAAAAAAAGGAAAGTGATTTATAAGCTACAAAATCAGGAAAGTTTTCAGTATGCTGAATCATATATAGATTAGGAATACCTTGGAAGTTTTAGTTTCACTTAATAACTTAATAAATGTCGTAAGCGGCCCAGACATGGATTCTCCATTTTATGAATGATATAAAAGTTCAGATTATTAGTGATATTCGTAGTCTTAATAATGGAATTTTTAAAAAAAAGTATTAAGAATGTTTCAGCTGCTGAGTTTATTTAGCATGCGGACATTTTCATAAGGATCTGACTGAAGTTTTAAAAATTGTTTCTGGTCAAGGAAACGTGGATTTCAGACCGGTTTTCAATTGTTATCCAGATTCGTAATTCGTGAGGTTGTTGTTGTTGTTATTTTTTCTTTAGTAATCAGTTTTTAAATTTATTTATTACATCCATCATGAACAGGCTGGCTGGAGAAAAATGTGATGATGCATCTCAGAGCTTTTCTTCCCCGAACATTACTGCTTGCAAATGAACACGCAGTTGATGAGGTTGCCACTGACAAGTCTCGCTATTCCTACACCTCCGGCGGTCCGGAAGTTAATACTCGGAACCCTCCATGTAGCTGTGGGAGGAAATCCACATTAGAAGAAGCTACGCCCTCTGTCAACCGCTGTCCAGAAGTAGATTGCACTTTTAGGCAAAAGCGGCTTTAATAAGACTACTGCCTAAGTCCCCAGAACATCTGCTGTATGGTTTGTCATCTAATTCTTCGAAGACTGGATTCTACATTCATTTACCAAATTAAAATGGTAATAAATAATTGGAAAAATGAAACTTGTAAGACTCCGACTACACTCGAGTAAAAGATGACATTATAGAACACCGGTAAAGTAGATAGAATGTGAAAAGAAAACGATAAAACGCTTGATAACATAGACTCTTGTTTAACGATAAACCGCTGCGGAAGAATTCGAAACGGCAAGCTGTGTAATGACGTCACTACAGTCGGTACGACGTGGTAGTGGTTTGGCTCACTGATAGGAACTTTCTGCTTAGTGAGAAATCCACCGGACTGCTGAAGAAGATTAGAATATTGCTAGGTTGTTTGTGTGTGTGTGTGAAGCAAGCAGTATTCCTATAATGCGCCGCCTCCTCTGTTTGCTATCTTACTTCATGTTCTTTCTTTTTTCCCCTTCTGTTCTGTTTACGTTTGCTACCTGAAACGTCTCTCACTTCATCCGCTTCGGTTTTAATGAGCGTTTATCTTTACATCTGGAAAATATCATCTTTATATTTAATACACGTGCAGTTGCCTCCCCCTGTATCCACTCGTGTCGCCTATGACTCACAATATCTGCTACTCTACAAGACCGAAGATCAGAAAACTGTTATACGAGGCAAGGTCGGCATTAATCAACTTACTTTCCATTCTGTTATTATTATCATCTGCGCTTGTCTCACCAGCCATTAAAGCTACTACTGACTGACTGCGGGCGTCAGGGAAAATAAGGCGAAACGTGCTAATTATGCACACAGAGACAGCGTTTGGAGAGACATCTTTTCCGTGACGTTCCATTCAAATATTCAAAGATTTTATTTTAATTATTAAAGTTCTTTTACATATGGAAAACAAACTCTGTTCTAATTGGTTTCCCCCTTTTTTTTCCTGCGATACGTCACGTGATACGCAAAATAAAACTAGCACTTGTTACAAGCAGTCCCCATGACGACCATTAGTAGATTAAACCAGTAGAGCAATAACAACGAAAAAGAATAGAAATTAGTGATATATCAACGACAGAACATTTAATTAGGCGTCAATACGTTCAATCATCAGGAAAAAGTAAAGCAATCCCCCCCCCTGGTTCTAACTTGACAGCTTTAAAAGCAATTACGCCATCTATTACTGAGGACGTCTCGTGCATGTAAGTCGTCGTCATGGCAGCGCGGAGTGATACTACAAAGTCGGACTGCAGAGTTAATGCTGCCCAAATTCAAACAGGCCGCGTCCATAAATATTCATCGCGAATTTCTGTAGGATCCAGCGCGAGCAAATAGGACTGAGAATCCATTTAAAAAAAAAAAAAAGAGAGAGAGAGAGCCCCAGAAACTCTCCACCAGAGAAATATTTAGGGCTCTATCAGAATTACGCGCGCTCAATCAAACTGAATCAATCCCAGGCTTATTTCTTTGCTGGAGAAGAACACAAGGAAATGAAGCGAGATATTTCTTCATGGTTCGCGTCTTTCTGACGTTTTAATTATCTGAGGGTTATTACTGAAGCCAGACTCTCTCGGCTAAAGATATATATCCCTATCGTGGAAAGGGGAAAATTTGTGTGGGTCTACGTTGTATTGAGGGAGAGTAGGAGCAAAATTTAGTTGTAGAGAGTGGATGTTACGCGAGACGGGAAGTTTACATTAGATTGCAACGCATACCAAGCTAACGGATGTCTTTGACGTGAACAAGGGACACACGAGAGCGTGACCGAGCACCGGTTACGACAGGTTCGACGGTTGAGTGTTATGCGAAGAAAGGGAAAGTTTATAGCTTAGAAAACAAAGGAATACGTATGTTCTTTGAGCTTCCTGTTTCCCTGCTGGTTTTCTTTTTGAAATCTGGTGTTCGATCAGGACCGGAGACGTTAGAAATACACCGAAGATCGCGCGTCCTTGGTGACCCCCCTTTTTTTTTCTTTCTTTAAATAATTCTTATACGTGTGGTAGACAGGCCCCGTTGTGGAAGCGTAGTACCACGGTTGTCCACCAGGAAGCGTTGCCGACTTCCGCCCCAGAGTAACCGCTAAACTACGGCGTCGCTTGGTGAGGAGGACATATTAAAGAGACATTTGCCGCTATCTAGGCCCCTGCACCTGAACTAAGCACAGAGTAAAGTGTGGCGGCGGGGGAGGGAGGGGGGGGTCTTCCGACTCCTCTTTTCCTCCCAACCGCTTACTTTGTGACGGTCTCGCCTTGCCAGTACACCGCGGCCGTGTTGGCGGGTTAGACGGTGGTAAAAGGGTCGTGACGGGGGTGGTAAACCTCTTTGCTAACCCACGGCAGACAGTCGGCTCCAGAGCTTTAAACGAAAAGGTAAAGAGAAGTCGCCAAGCTTTTAGCTAAATTCGTCGAGCCTGATCAACCGGGCGGCAGACAACAATATAGATCAGCAGTTTGCCCGGGTTGATCGGTTCCGGTGAGGAGCAGGGACCGGTAATCGCTAAATCAATACGAAGTTCTTTCATTATGGCGTTTACCGTGGCTTTCGGCCAGGGCGATTTCTGAGATGATGCCGCTGTAGGTCAGAAGTTCAGGGAGGAGCTGATAAGTGAGACGATTCTGATCCGCTCTCCATACGGTCGCGGCTGTATTGTCCACTCCATCGCTTCCTTTCCGCCCCCATCCCACTCTCTGCAAACGCCACTGTCACCGAAAGACAGTCGAAGGCGCAGCCATTAGAAAAACAGCAAACGTTTTTTAGTTTCTTCCTTCACTGGATAATCCTCGGATAATGAAATTACCAGATCAACCTGAAATATAATTTAAAGGGGTATTAGTGAGCCCCTGGTGGATGTAGCTTTAACCGTTATTGCTGAATTGGCTGTAAGCAGAGTTAAAGAGTTCTGTCGAAATACCAAAGCACCGACTGCACAGTTAACGCACAAAAACTCCCAATTGATATTGCCTATAATACATACGGGATTCTGATGGCATTCGCCTTCCTCCCGTTACTAATCAGAAGAACTCTACTAGGTTCTTTCCCCGCGAAAGTCGAAACTATTTGTTTTTTTATAGTGCGCAAGCGCTGGATACCTCGACCAGAACCACGTACCCCTTGGACTCTTCCAAAACACTTTTTTGAATGTATTCTCTTAAAGTAGGTTCACTGGTTAGAAAAATACATCACTTATGTAGAAAAATGTTATAGCAACAACAACAACAACAACAACAACAATAATAATAATACATTGGGGTGAAGAACGACAAATTCTTGAATAATAAAACCACAAATATTTTATATTGAAACTCACGGCGCCGCATCTAAGTATATAAAATAAGTATGGTCTCCCATCTATGGTTTTTAAATTAGATAACGTGGCAAAGAAGCTCCCAAAGAGACACCATTGCGATTTATTATAACAATACAATGTTTATAATAAAATGAGATGGGTGACGGTTGTCTCTCCTTGGTGGAAACCGATGAACGAGTCGTTCGGAAAAAAAAGGTGACTGGAGATAATCGGATTATAATTTCTGCGCCAACCAAAAGAGTTTCGTTTGTTCGGGAACCACAGAGTACCGTAAATGGGTTCCGGAAGTCGGGTCCTAAACGATCTCTCCAATAGTGAGAGGGTGTGGAAAATGCGAGGTTACGAGTGCAGCCCTCGAACGCAACATGGTGAGATTTATGAGACTAATTACAAGAGACAGTTTCGAGAAGTGTCCGAGTGTTTTGAAAGTGGTGGCAATAAAATGAATCCAATTGGAAAATTGAGCGAAATCTTTCAAGTGTCGGGTCTACAATATTAGCTAAAATAAATTTAAAAATAGATGAACGAGAGAGAGAGAGAGGAGAGAGCGAGAGAGAGAGAGAGAGAGAGAGAGAGAGAGAGAGAGAGAGAGAGAGAGAGAGAGAGAGAGAGAGATAGGAGAGAGAGAGAGAGAGAGATATGGCGTCATTACAAAGAGAGATATGACGTCATTTACAGAGAGGGAGAGAGAGAGAGAGATGTCCAGTATTACGGGCCCACGTGACCGTATTTGGTAACTATTATCGAACCGAGCGGCTGTGACACGAGAGGGATTCATAGCCGAAGAGAGGGAGAAAAAAAAAACGTTAAAAGCGAATTCGAGTGACAGAAAATCAATGACGCGCGTGGAAAGACTTTCAGTTCCGCTAATACGTGGGTGGGTGTCTGTAAATATGAGAACGGATTAGGGTCGGAGCTGGAGGTGCGAACTGGCTGGCCGTGGCAGGACTTTTCTCCATCGCTAGAGGTGTCCTCGTTAGAGAAACACCAAAATAGCGGATAATTAGTCATCCGAGCAGATAAACATCTTTCCTCACAGACGATTCTCACCGGTGCCCGGACCGAAAAGAAGGGTGGGTAGGGAGTCGATGGAAGCGTCATAAATAAGTACTATTAGCCCCTGCCGCTCTACATCGGTCTGGTCCATTTCGTATTTCTGGAAAACCCCGTTACGTTTCGGAAAGGAAACCGAAGAGGACCACGTGACGACGCGAATGTGTGTCACGGACCGCTTCCGCCCGACAAAGCGGCGTCTTCACGAACTGACGGCGCCCCTGACGTAAGACAGATGGGATGATGCACGAAGACGGGATACTTTTGTAAACCAAGGGTACGTCGACAAATCACTTTCGAGCAAAAGCCGGGAATAAGTAAACCGTACACCCCTCCACCACCACCCGCCCGGCATTATCTGGTTTGGAATGTCGTCAAAATGGAGTACGGAAGGGCCGAACGTTTCTGTGGGCCGTCGCGCTGCCGATTTACCGTAAACCGGCTCGATTCATCCGTCTGGGCCGTGAATGCGCCTTATAATCGGGAAAACTGCCAAACGGAAACTGAGGTTATAAATAACCGCGCCATGAGTGGGGTGGACAGCATAACAAACGTTCTGGAGCGATCAGCCCGGTTCTTCTAATTCTGCTCATATGCGAATTCCATCCATTTCTTTTGGTGTTTCTTGCACCAGAAGTTCCCGGTATCTGCTGCATATTTTAACTTATTCATATAAAAAAAAAAGCAAGCCGGAAGTCGGG
Source organism: Nautilus pompilius (assembly GCA_018389105.1). Lineage (NCBI taxonomy): Eukaryota > Metazoa > Mollusca > Cephalopoda > Nautilida > Nautilidae > Nautilus > Nautilus pompilius. The sequence goes on along the minus strand of JACATO010001508.1, from coordinate 345,820 downwards.
GAATTAAGAAGAAAGGGCCCAATGAGTGCGGCATTTTTTTTTTTTTAAATATAAAAATTAACTCCTTTCGCCGACTAAATCGCAGTGGGCCGAAGTTGTTTTGACAGAAAAGAAGGTCCCTGTTAGGTGGAATTATATTGCGATGAGTCCCTATGAACATAGCATCCAGAATCTTTTTACTATAAGCGCAGTTCCTCTAGATTATAAACACAGGCATGGAATATCGGGATCTGAGCCCGCTTGATTGCTGGACCCTGTTTCCTAGCATTTCAGCGCCTAATTTCGGTTTTCTGCTATTTTCCATTAACCGCAAAGTAGTTGAAGCAATCAGCAGTTACTATGGGCAGACAACTGTTTGTTTTTCTGCGTGTTTTAAATTGCAATCTATAGGAAAGAACGCCAGTCTTAGCTTCCACACGTGTATAGTTACTGGTCTTTAACAAGCGTAGAAATTGATTAGCCATATATGAACGTAAATGTTCGACAAGGAAAGACTTTGATGCTTGTTCGTTTTGTTTATACATCGTAATAATATTTTTAAAAAAAAACAGTCAGACATACGGGGGTTGGTTGTCTGCCCTTGGAAGCGCCACTTCTCAGAGCGGTGACTGGTCACTTAACTCGACTTCCGTCGGAAGCAGTCAAACAGTCTGGGAGGCCGGAGAATCATCGCCGACACGAGAGAACGCTGGAAAACATCTCATTTTATACTTGGAATTGCAAAGTTGAAACCGTTAACCTAAAATCGAAGCCGGCTGATCTTAATGGCGTTTATAAAGGCGTATCAGCGGGGGAAATATAAGGGAAAAAACAAGGGAACAGCGAAATCTAATAAACTCTAGGGTTTTCCACCGTCTGGGCTTCGGCCGTCTTCGCTGTTATATCAGTAGCATGGCGCACACCTAACATCCCCTACTTTCATTTTAAGAATTTTTTAAACATCCCGTAAGACAGTGATTCTCAACCAGGGGTAAATTTACCCCCCCCCAACTGGGGTAAAATTTACATGGCAGGGGGTAACCTGCAAATTAAGTATTAATTCTGTAATACACTATACCTGGTCAGCCTGTATTAGAAAAATTATGGCTGGCATGGGCGTAGATCCTAGGGGAATACTTTACCCTTTGATGTAGGATGTACTACCTACCATACCCCCTAAAATTCCTTAGTTTTTGATAATAAAATCATATATATTCATTCAAAATTTATGAATCATAAAAACGAAACTGTTCATATATTTTATCCCACAAAAAATTGCTCTGAAAAACTCCTTTTACCGTTAATATTTTATTTATTTTGTTGTCTTTTGATTGTAAATAAATTTCTTCTTCTTCTTAATAATAAAGTTGTTCCATTACCTTTCTGTGCCTCTATGCCGGCTATACATCTTTTTTCATGTGAGTAAGAGGATAAATGGCGAAATACATCAAGCCAAGGGGGTAAATGACAGAGAAAGGGTTGACACTCACTGCCGTAAGATATTCAAAAGCACTCCCGAGAATCTTACCGGAAGTTGTTTTTTTTTAATTTAAAAAAAAAAAAAACTCCTTATTTTGCACGCTTCATTTGCATTAGAAGCGTGGGAATTCAGGTAAAACGTTTATTATACTAGGTAAAAATTTCAGATAGATTTCACATACCTGATTTTGTGAAGTTAATATTTAGTTCGTATATAAATCTTCTTGTTATTAATACCAAAAAAAGAAAATAAAGGATTTTAAAAAGTTTAAATAAATGCGAAATGTTCACAGGGTACATCCTTTTATCTACAACATGCAAATTTCAACCAAGCAAAACTAACGAATAACCAAAGCCGATCTTAAAGATTGCACAAAATATAAGTACCGGATAAATATATAGCGGAAGGAAACTATTATAAATCTTAAAATGATTACACAGTAATCAAATGTTTTCTATCCTTTATTATTGCCAGTTTTCACCTTCACAATTGGTCGACACTTTTGTGTTGAATATTCAGATGTTCCCACAGCATGTCTGCAACATCTTCTGAAGAATGTGAGGATCGAATCTCAGTGTGTGTGGTGTGTGTGTGTGTGTGTGTGTGGTGTGTGTGTGTGGTGTGTGTGTGTGTTTAAAACGACAGTATTACCGAGCAGAGTTGAGACGTCTTTCGACCAAACACACATTCCTGTCTTTACTATGCCAATCTGCAACCCACACAATGACACTGCCGTCTCCATATTTGACCGTTTGTCGAAGACGCTCAATTTCCCAATTATTTTCGTTAGGTTTTCTCCAAACCCAGCTGTGACAATACGGCCGCTATTACTCGAGTTTCTTGTGAGTTGTCCTTTGACCCAGACCTCTCGTAGCGTTTTATTCTTATTGGACAAAAGAGGGTTCTTATTCGATACACGCCCTCTGCAGCATAGTTGTTGGCGATGATGTTGGGCTCTTCTTTGGCTTCTTTTTGCTGCATGAGTGAGGTCAGCAGAAGAACATGGACGGCGAGTAGTGGCCCGTTCCTGTACTGGAGACATTGCCGAAGACCTTCCGGGTAAACTTCGCGACAGCAACAGTCGGAGCCACCAGGTCGGGGCGGGGCAGTTAGACCTGACTGCGGATGTCGTGGGAGCTGGTAGTTCTCGCGGAGAAACGTTACCGAGACCGGATCTGTCCAGACGTTTTGACAAACGAGGGACGACGCCGCCTGTTGGGGGGAGAACACGTGGCCCCGACCGCCGGTGACGTTTCCCAACCCGCGGCCTCTTTGTGGAAGGGAAGGGAAGGAAGCGGGAATGGAGAAGGTAGATATTTAGAAATGCAATCGTTGACCGCCTATCTTCCCGCACCGTGGCGCAAAGAATGGACGGAAACAATAAAAAGGAAAAAAAATATTCTAAATAAAATAGCTGATTAATTAATTACAGTAATAATAACGCGTCAACAAACTAGCCAACGGTGGTGCGTACACCCGCTGTCTGCCGATGTAACTAAACTTCTGACCGCCAGATGGCAGTTGTGCCGGTGTGACTTTAGAAATATTTCTATACGTGGTAGCCGACATATAAAACCATGAAATAATAACAGATTGTTAGATGTTTAACTAAGAACTAAAAATATCATTCAAAATCCCGAGAGCAGGCAACATTCCAGCTTCTGGACAAAGCACAATTTGGTTGGTTGGCACCTGGCTTTCAAATAGCGTCTGTACTCCCTTAAAGGAAACGGAGGTTTAATTTCCTGATAAGTAAGCATAATAACGAAAACTTTTTCGTATTATACATTGTTGTTATTTTTTTCTTTTATGTGGAAGCCTCTCAAAGAATAGAGACCGAATAAGAAAGAATTTCCTTCATCCATTAAGTTATGAACGCAGGTATGTAAGTCCAGAACACCGGGGCGATAAATAAGATCATTGTCCGCTCTTGGAGGAATTCAAAATGCAAGTCTAAAGATAGTATTACGTCCAAAAATGTCTAGAACAAAAGCCGAAAACGTACTCAGTACCTGAAATGCAGGTAGTAAAATGTCTCCTTCACGATTGAGAAAGTACGAACAACTGATGGTTCTGTCGACAACTTATCCGCGATCTTAACTTGTAATAAATATTCCTGTAAATATTGATATTTTTCAATTGACGCCATAGCTCTCTTGTCAAGAAGACGAGAAACACTCCGTGTGCCTACGGTGTTAGCTTTTACGCCATAGTTGTGCAAGACGGCATCGGTTCACATATCGCTGGTTCTTCTACTCTTATTTGAGAAGGGCGGCTCCAAAGGGGTTAATACTTTAGAGATTTATTTCTTTACTTTAAATATTCTCGAAAGAATACAGTTCCGTCGTCGTTCTACGGATCCCCGGTTGGGAAGCCACGAGTGAAGGATCCAACAAGAATTCTTTCGAAAGAACCCACTGGCTGACGCAGAAGAGCGAGAAAAGAAACCATAACGGGGATTCGAACACGGGCCGTCGACTTAGCAGTCGCTAACCATCGGACCGCCGCGCCGCTCAGTATAAATAAAGTACCGAATGTTAAAGACGCATACAAAATGTAGGACCAAAAGACTGAGTAAAAAAGAAGGTATTCATTCCTATCTCCGCTTAATTAAAAACGTTACCGATATAGAAAGCGAAACACGCTCTTTTTGTACATGCATGTGTAGAGAACACTGGGAAATGTCGTCTGCTAATCTGAGGGAGAAGGATAACCGTATTGATTTTGCGAGGCTATTATGGTAGAAAGAAGTAAGCGGCGCATGCGCGAGGGCGTCGCACGCGCGCGCACACACACACACGATATCTGATTTCCAATCTACAGATCTGTTAATCGAATTAAGGAGTTAACGTTGTCTTCAAGCCTCGGTATCTCGAAGCAGTGTTTTGTCTTCTTGGTTCGCTAAAGATGATTCCCTGTAGAAAAACCTAAAAAAAAAAACAAAAAAACTACCGGGTACCCTGGGGGGAGGGTATAGAAGATCTGAGGATGCCGAAGATAATAGCAGAATCAGCCTTTATTAAACGTGGCAGATAGTTGGGAAAAAACAGGTAGGTCGTTAATTATTTAGAGTCAACGCTTCTTTGTTTTTTTTTAAAATATTTTATCTATTTATTTTTTTACTGTCGAGGCGGGGAGGGGAGAGAACTGAGTGGTAGATTGAAAGTGATGTTGAAAATATGGCACGGCTGTGGCAGTGCCACTTAGGGGTCGGTGACCAAATTATAACCCTGCTTAGAACAGAATGATATTTACCTATTCTTGGCACATGGGAGTCCAGTTTGTTTGTTTTTTACTTCCTTTCGTTAAGGTTACGGACAAAGAAAGCAGTAGACAGAGAGCCTTTCCCCCCTGTTTTCCAGATCTCTCCTTGCTTTATGCATCTCAGCAGGGGGAATCCAAACTCCGTTTGGAAATTAGACGGAATTCTCCGAACTTCGGCATTCCTGAATCGCTGTTGGTTACTTGTTACAACAGGCGCTGCGATCAGATCTGCCGAATAATCTCGGGGGTTGTCGCCCTTAATCCGAGTGTCCAGGTGGAGCGAAGTAAGCCTCCCTTGTCTTGGATTATTTAATCTCATCTCTCCGAAAGTTGTCCACTTTAAATTAAGATGGATAACAACTGCCGTAAAGCTTGGAGCAGCTTTTAGGGTGTCGAGCTTCCCCAGCAATCCGCCCGATGCCCACATCTAATAAAGCCGCGGTGGTCTTATTAACCCTCTCGATACCAGTCAGTTTAATCTAGCAGCGGAGAACACGCAGCGCCGCACTTGAAACAAACCTGGTGCATCCATTGGTCACGTTTACGCGGACCGTGAAGACGTCTGTCGATTCTGTGTCCAGCTGATGACGGACGGACGGACCTGCGGGGACCGAGCACCCGCGGTCTCTGATACTGCAGTCAGCCGTAACTCGCGGACTGGTATAATCACAAAGTCAGGGCAATAACCGTCACAGAGAAAAGAAATCTCTCCGACGGGAAAACAAAACTCGTGTTGGTTACATTTTATTTTCCGACTCGCTTAAGTATCCCCCACCCAACCAACCCCCCCCCCCACAAGGGGCCGGCCCCCTTTTCCAACCTTCGCAACAACGGACGCGTTTCGTTCGAAGCCAAAGCTCGCCCATAATCAGCGACAAACCACGAACTCGGCTGAAGAATGACCCGGAAAGATCCATAGCGTAAACTCAGCACGTGACTTCCGGCTCCGCGAACGTCTGGAGGATAGGTTATCTAACTTTAGTTTGAAAGTTACCCGGAACATAATAGGAAACGGCGAGCGGAAATAAACCTGTATTCTGCGTTGGATCTACTTAGAGTAGGAATCGTTATTAGGGACTTTGTGATGGCTTATTTCTCGTCATCTTCACTGTCTTTATGGAAAACAGTGACGTATACGCATACATACGATGTGTGCGTGTGTTACTAGATGCTAGAATAAAACAAACACTTTACTACAATAATAATAATAATAATAATAATAAATAATAATAATAAATAATATAATAATAATAATAATATAATAATAATAATAATAATAATAATAATAATAATAATAATAAGGAGAGGTATTTTTTTATTTGATATTTATAGTTTTTGAAAACAAATGTCTTGATCCGTAATTAAGGAGGGAATGTCCTTCTCTCTCGACCGAGGGCGGATGCGCTATGAAGCTGTGAACGAGCACCACCCGTCTTCAAGTGTATTCCTTTTCAATCCTCGGAATCTACTGTTAATCCCAAATTAAGGTATATTAGGCCGAACTCAGACCTAACTAATTTTAAATATAATAACCACGACTGCATCATGCACAGGCGTGAGACGAAGAAATAGTTGTGGAAGCCTATTTTTAAGAACATTCACTCTCACCGTGTGCACACCTGCGTTCCCATACAGATATCCATCAGGTGTCAGAAAAACATCTCCTAACGTTTACCCAGAGCGTTTCTTACACTCTGTGCTTATTTATAACCTCTGTCGATATAAGGGGTACTGCAGGCACCAAAGCCAGTGGCAGGTTTTGCGCATTTCCACCCCCACATTGTAACAATAATAACAGAAAACATTTGAAGGGCGAGTTAAATCTGTCGTGGTGACTGACAGTGTCACTCGTCATCAGTACATCGTTGCCAGTGCTCTCAGTAAACCGGTCTCGAAAATTCTTTCATTATATCCACGTATAATCTTTGCATACCTTAGATTTCTTACCTGTATCGCCTACCTGTTCTAACTAAAAATGTACACGTGGAAGGGAAACTAAAACGGTTGGCGGTTTTTTGTTTGACCTGAAGCACGGTTTAGCATTTCTGGTAGCGCGGTAGTCTGGTGGTTAGCCCACTGGACTGGCCTGCTCGGTTTGGTAGGGTTTCTCCACCAGCCGGCTGGGCGTGAGTTTCTTCCGACAGTGACCCTTACTAGTCCCCGAGATGAAAGCTCCATCCTGTGCATGTGCATCGGCAGCCACAATTTCGGAGGTGTCATGTCTCACCGTTCGTGGCTAACTCAGTTTATCAGCGCGGCCGCCACCCTGTTCTCGGATAGGTCGCGACGTTGCGACTTCCATCGGCTCATCGTTGTCCGTCACGGTTCGTAGCGGGTTATGCGTTTTCCGAAAAGATGGATACCCGTGCATACATTGAGTATGGCTGCCACTGTCGGCGTATTGATTACTTGTCTTTTTCATGGCGCGGTTTGGGCATGCGGACGTCAGTGAGGTTTAGCCAGATCTGATACGTCTACAAATCACATGGCTTCGAATCCAGAACGAGGTCACATGTTGAGTGCAATTTGGAAAATCCCACTGAGGCCCCTGCAGTCATTACAAACTACCGCTTTCTACGTTTGAAGGAGAAAGAAATCGAGGCTGCGTGACTCATGCAACAAAAAGAAAACAAATGCTCCTGTCTCTTGTTTCTGTGAACTCACCGGAAGGTGTTGCAGCTTCTCTGAAGACGGCAACTTGTCACAATGAGGCTCGTTTAGCGAAGAGCTGTTGCGGAGAATTACAAGTGAAAGCTAATCCCCCCGATGTCGCTTTCGTTGCGCGGATATTCGTCAGAGCAGGAAAATCGGTATGCAAAAGAGTTATGTGGGCTGACGTGGCGGATATAGGGAGATGACAAATTGTCACGACGGCGAGAAATCAGCAGCGCTAATAGAAGTAGGGGCGGGGGCCGTGTGAGCCTGTCAAGGGAAAGCTGAGAGAGGGGGAGGGGCTGGGACGCGATGCTGGAGAGGCGGGCGGCTTGGTTACAGGTGTAGTTAAGGACATGATATTATCGGATATCCTGTTGCAACTGTCGGACGGGAATCCTCGAACTGGCCGCGTCGGTCAGGTTGTCTGGGTGATTTAACATCTACCGGGAACAAATTCAGAAAGCAACTAGGGGTCATCACCGTCGTCGACCGGACCGGGGCTCGCTGGCTGTCGTCCGCACTCAGCAGCAGCTTCATCGATACGGAGACACGAGCCGCGCAACATCCGGGGACACGCGGCCGCCACTCGTCAGACAGCCGGGCACTTTACCTCATAAGTCAGACCGGCAGAAAATCACAAATCAGACCGACTGGTCCGGAGGACGGACTCTATCTTAGCGAATAATTCTTCAGCAACAATTCAACTGCTGCCTGGAGCTTTTGAACTGTCTTCCCTTTCACTTCTCTTTCTAATAACCTGAAAGTTTATTCTGTATCCTTGGTCACTGTGTACAGAAGGGACCCGTGTAATCGTTTGGATAACCGACAACCATAGAGAGGCGGGGACTTAATAATAATAATAATAATAGTCAAGTGATCCGGGCGCGGTATTCAGTTAGTAACCCCTTATTCCTAATAACTGTGGCGCGAGAAACCCTGGCTGGCCTTTCTTATATAAGCCATTATTCTAATAGCTTAATCAGCTTTTGTTAGCTTTCGAGCCAAGAACCTTTTTTAGAATTTTGATTAAATAAATGAAACGGGACTTCTGACTGCGAGAATTTGATGTCTGGGCCAGAGGGTCGGTCTATTGTTGCTTATCACCTCCTCTTATTTCTCGAGTCGAGCGATAACTAACTTCAAGGTCTCGATAACAGATCAGCATCGGCAATGGAGCCACTTCCGGGTAATCAGAGTTACCGCGAACAAAGGAATTGAGGGCCGCCCTCCTTTTCTCGTATACTCACCACTTTCTGCCGCGGCGACCCTGACGACACGAGCAGCAGCCAGCCAGCAGTTCGTCCGCAGCCGCCTGAAAAGGGTCAGCAGGTACTTTTTAAAATGGCACCCAGACCCCTACTGGGCCCAGCTGAGAACCAGTCGTCGATGGGCGAGAGGAATAGCGCGGCGGTCTTCCGGCATGCCGTGGAGGGGGGGGCCCTTAAACTGGCGACGGTGGACCGTCTTTAAGGGCTGACGTACCGTGTCAACAGACCGTTTATACTCTAGAATCCCGGTAGATAATCGAGTATTTCCACGACGTCATCGTCTAGCGGCGTCGAGCCGCTTAGCCGCGTCACGGCGTCGAGCCGGTCAGTCGCGTCACGGCGCGTCGAGCCGCTTAGCCGCGTCACGGCAAGAAAAGACAACAACAAGAACATCTGCCGCATTCGTTTGAAATTTAAATCCCATTACGGAGAAGCCTCGTGCTGAATTCTGCGACTTGTCTCTTCGACTCAGCGGAGTATCAATTTGCCTAGGAAGTGACGAGAACTGCGCGCACCTAATGGATGTCACTTTGATTAGCGATCACGAAGGAACCAGATTTTTTTTTTGTTTTTTTTTACAAATGCAGGTGAACAATCATGGGAAGAGCAAAGGCCGAGTGAGTCACTGCTCATCCTGTCTAATTGCTCACGCGCCCCGAAAGCGTCACGCATGAGTTAACACGGTTAGGAAATACTAAAAAAAACAAAAAAAAAAAAAAACAAAAACAGAACAGTGGAGATAATAAAGTTTAAGGGAAGAGATTTCTACTCAAAGAGGAAAACAAAAAAACGGATGACAACACCAATAAACACCCTGCGAATGGTAATTACAAAACAACTTAAAAAAAAAAAAAAATGTACTGGCCAATTTCTACCTGAACCTGAAAATTGAACAATAGCTGATTAGGGCAAATGAAAGCCCTCAATCTTTAATAACGTCATACTGGTTTCTGTGAGAATTTTACGAAGACTGAGGGATACATTGCCTTCTGTCCGGCTCGGACAGTATTCTCATTGGCCAAGACGGTCCTAGGAACAATCAGATCTCATGACGGTGAAGGAGGGAGGGCGGGCGGTTCCACAAATCCCCTGTGTGAAAATAACACTGTGGAGAGGCGTTATGAAGGTCCATTTTAACAAACAAGGTCCTCACGGTGTGGGTTGAAGGAACCTTCTGACCTACAGTCAACTCATCTGATTTCTATGAACCTCCAGAAGGCGACTCGGATTGCCAGGTGTAGCATAGACGCCACGAATTAAAGAGAAAGAACTCTGGGGGTATTTTAACGTGGGGGAGAGTCCACCCACTAGGAAGTTTTAGTGGGCTGTCTCATAACTTTCTCCACAAATGTAGTTATTCGAGTACTTTTGTCAGAGAGGATGGTTCTCCAAGGCTCTGCCGCAATAACTTCATACCTATCGGCTCTGAACGTGTCCCTTTATTTTGTAACGTATGCGGTTCGGAATGACATTTTCAGCATTTGGTAGGATCACCTCTTTCATCGTGTAGAGCTCGTAGACTTAGTGATCTCGATCCTGCGACATCTGAACGGTTCCGTTGGACTTCACGGCGGACATCAGCTCGATTCTGTACGCAGTGGCTACGAGACTTCCGTCAGACTGGTCCACGTACAGCTGGAGATCTATCTGCCGCAAAGTGGCTCTTGCCAGGCCCAGTAAATGGAGAGAAATGTCTTGGCTACAACTTCTTTTCACGCTTTCTAGAAGGCAGCCTAGCTTGGCTACCCTTTTTATTCAGTGCTTCGCCGTAGTAACCTGGCCACCTACTGCCATTCTACTATGTTCGTCTGTTGCGATAATCGGCACGTGAAGACAAACAATGGGGTGAAATTCTCTTGTGTTAGGGTTAGGACGAGCCAGCTCTTTGCAGCACTAACGGGTTTGGCACTGGATCAACGGAATTTTTAACACCGTCTGATAGACTCTCTGACAATGTAGGAAGGTCACTGGTTGTTGAGAGTTTGAAGTAGATATAAGGGTACCAGTTTGGTGAAACTCGTAGCGTGCTGGCTGGTCATTCTTGCTCCTGTGATTCATGTCCAACTGTAGGTGTGGTCTCTCTATTCTTAGCCGCCCCCCTTTTTTTAAAATTAATTTCCTGGGCACTTTGGATCCAGTTTCCACCAAAGAAGAGTTCCAATAATCCCTTTCTGATGAAATAGACGGCTCTTTGTGCTAAGAAGACACCATTACCTTTGCTCTGGTCTTTGCATTCGAAACAGAGGATATAAAGATCGATGGAATTCCGTCACATAAACGAAATCATTATGCAATTTTACCTTTCAGGCTTAAAATGGAATCTCTTTTGTTCTTATACATTTATTTATCTATTTATTTATTTTAAAACCTTGTCCACGTAGTAGAAGAACGCAGCGCTAATACTTGATGAGAATATTCTCCCTGTCCTATTTCTAATAGAGATCGATGGCCGCCTTTACTGATGGAGTAATACTCCATGATCCAACACCCTTTCGCTTAGGTTATTTTACTTCTTTCCAAGAGATCCCTGGGTCCTTTTTTTCCGATAAGTTACGACTTGGAAACTTGCGAAAGAGCTCGGATAAAAGTGTTTATTATTATTTATTATTGTTGTTGTTTTCTTCGTTAAAAATATTCTAAGAAACACCTGAAAGACTACTTACTAGTGGGTCTTCCGTTGACTTTCGTACTTTATAATGCTACGCAAAAACTGACTGTTAGATTTTATTCCTCACTTGATCAGACAAGAAGCACTCACTCAGACCTTCTTGTGTCAAAGAAAAGGTGGGAGGGGAATAAGAAATGCAAATATTTAGGCCAAATAGTTTGGCAACAAACAATTTCGAAAGTCTAAGTCTATCGGAATTAGGTGACTATTTTAAACTCTCTCGGCCAATCTTGATAATTTTCCAAGCCGAAATGATGGGTATATATATATATATTTATTTATTTAAAGAAATTCCTTTGATTTTGGGTTTGGGCCAACATTTCAATAGTGCAAGCTCGGTTTGCCATCTCCCCCTATTCCACCCGGAACAACCATTCCGGATCTTGCCATCTTTACCGAGGTTCGTTTCTTCCTCACACGCAGAAGCTCGTGAAAGCGAGACTTCCTACTTCTCAAAAAAACCTCAATTGTTTCAAACGGCAGTAAGGCCCAACTTTCCCGACGGGGGTCTGGGGCAGCCTGACAGTCCGAACTGGTCATCCACCGACTGGTTTGTTCAAATTCTTCCCCTCGCTTTTACAACTGCAAACATTCGGCGAATCAAGGATTTCTTTGGGATGGTATAGAAGTTTACAAGGCATCTGTGTCTTTCATCGCAGCTCGGTACCCTTATTTTCGAGCTGCTTGTGCCGATCTAATAGACTATTTCAAGATATTAAATCCTCGGTATTTTGCGTGTTGACCCTGGTCTCTGTCTACGCGTCTCGTCCTCCCGTAATCTGAACAAGAAAAACCAAGAATCTGTTTACTTCATCCCTAACTTTTCTTGTAATCCTTGCAAGGTTGGTTTTACTGGCCGAGTAGCTAAGGTGCTCGCTTCTGTGTAGGTCCATTTTCTCTTTTACGGTTGCAGCTCACAGCATCCGCCTAGCCAGAGCCGGTCGAAGCCCATGTGGATCCCTAGGCGAACCTCATCACTGGCGCCCCCTAAAACCCACACACCTACCTTTAAAAATTGCGCAAACAAAGGGTAAAAGAAACAGATGGCATTTAATTACAGTAATAAAACTAGTAACATGCAAAGTGCACGCGAATATAGTATTAACGTAAGTAATAAATAACAAAACATTTAGCTAATAAACTAACACAACAAAAATAAAGATAAATTTGGTTTGCTAAAGAGGACCCCCCAGCAAATGGCGCCCTAGGCGACCCCCTATGTCGTAGCTAGGACCGGCTCTGCGCCCAGCCTTCGATGACAAATAAACACCTGGTGAAGTGTTTGGATTACACGAAGCGAGGAAGGGAGGTAATTGCTGATGCTGTAACCTAAAACGAGTAACTCTTTACCCATCACTTCGCTAAACATTATCCATCTGCACAGCTCGACACAATAAGAGGCAGAAGGGGTGGATACGAAGTAGACTGATTTGGCCTTGGTGAAAGAGCAGTCTCGCTTTAGAACCCTTCTCAACATTTCTCGGAATTACTGGTCGCTCACGGACATTTGGTCAAAGGTACACATCGCTACACACCCAGAATAAAAATGTCGTGGAACTCGAGCTGTCCGGCTCTCACAAAACCACAACGAGAAATTTCGGTAGTCAAAATAAACTGGGCATTCCAAATGTTGCTTTACCTGGCTGGAGCAGCACCAGCACGTGCATAAAGAGGGCTGAGCCTGTGGTGAACACTGACTGTACGTTACTGTTCCGGTTATTCGTGACGGATGGAAGTTTTGGTTTTCTGGGGATAGCTTTTTCTTTATGGAACGCAAAATGAATTACATTATGTCTAGATGTCTGCTGAAGCTGGTAATCTCTCTCTCTCTCTAATACTAGCTTATATCCCTGTTTATTACGTCAGAGAGAGAGAAAGACCATCATTATTCATGATGCTGTCAGTGCCTGTGACAGGACACGGCCAGGATCAATAGTTCCAGCGGCAGGCAAATAGATACCGGAGCTGTACTGGCGGATCGAGGAGATGGGGTGAGACGCACACTAGTTAGCCGAGCCACTGGGCGCGCTATACGTGGTAAGCACAAGACCACCCGGCCAAAAGGCCCACGAGACGACCCGCGTTAGAGTGGGAACCAGAAGGGATCCGGCTGGTCACTTCCCCTGCTCGCTACGTTGACAGATGCAGGTTGCACCTATATGATGACTGGACACTAATTGCGCAACTGTTCAAAAATAACCCATCAAATATACGATTCGGTGCTTATGGAAAAACATTCCAACCACTCACCTTGACAAAACCATACCTCGTGGGTCTTTTAATGGTCGCGAAGGCACCGAAGGAACCTGCCTGCGCGACAGAACATGCTAGAGGAAGAAGAAGAAGCCAGTCAGGGTGGTAACTTCGGCGATATTGAGAGATCCTATGCCTAATAAGCAGATGGGTGCGTGCAAATAAATATAAACATTCTCGTACCTGTGGATCTCACACACAAAAGCACCAAGGTTATCTTCAGTGTCTCCGCTCCCGCTGATGAAAAAGAACTGATCCTAAAATTAGGACGGTAAATTAAGAGAGGACAAAATCTATTACGGTTTAATATATGAACTCAGTGAGTTGACCCTAATGACGCCTTTACCCGTATAAATGATCACAGTTTTTTTTTTTTTTTAATTTTCTTTTTAAAATCTCACTGCTTTCGTTTGTATAAAATTTCTTTGGTCTGAAAATGTCTAATTAGTTTTTATAGGAGCTTTCATTGTCATTGTGATAAACTGAACGTCTGCCGTTGGGGCGTAGTGAACATCACGAGGCCACACCCAGTTCCTGTAACTACTGAGTCAGCCAGTAGGTTAACTTTGTGAGACTGTAGCTGTATAATTGTCAATAATCATCAATACTTGCTGAGGGTCTGTGCATGCAAGTTTCTTTATTAATCTTGCTTATCGGAGAGAGAGAGAGAGAGAGAGAGAAAGATGGAGAGAGATAGATAGAGAGAGATGACGTCACTAGAGAGATGACGTCAGTAGAGAGATGACGTCACTAGAGAGGTGACGTAAGTAGAGAGAGATGACGTCACTAGAGAGATGACGTCACTAGAGAGGTGACGTAAATAGAGAGAGATGACGTCACTAGAGAGATGACGTCAGTAGAGAGATGACGTCACTAGAGAGAGAGATGACGTCACTAGAGAGATAGATGACGTCAGTAGAGAGAGAGAGTGTGCGTGTGTGAGTGTTATCGACGATTAGAAACGCTTACTTATCTCTTGGTCGTCGCTGATACATCCACTGGCGTTCTTCCTCTTGCCGTCCAACATTCGTTGGTCCTGCTCAGTTTGGCGAAGACAGGAAAGCGCGAACACGTCTCACAATATTTTTTTTAGGGTTTCGAAAGCATCATTTTCTGCTCTACCATAATCGTATCCCTGCACACCCGGCCTGACGGGGCTTCATAACCTGGGTTCGAGTCAGGGGACATTTCCGAACCGTAAAACAGGCTCCTATTGGTGGACGGAGTCAGGGTCGCGGTGCCCAAGTCTTCATATCTTACGCCGCCCCGATCCTTTACACACAGATCTCTCTGTCTGAATAATTTGAACATCATAGACCTCAAGTGCACGGATTTAATCTTTAACGTGTATACAGTGACTATTCAAAAACTCATTTTTCAGAATTTTATAGACCCCCCCACTCTTGCGCTGCGTGGGGCTTGTATAAGTCTAGAAATGGGAATCATCCATGTTTTCCCGCAAAAGTTGGCCGCTGTGTCTTCCGCGTGCTACCCGAAGTGTCTACCAGTCCAAGGCGTTTTAAAACCCCCTGATGGCATCAGACAAAGGCGGGTCGGTACGCGCGCTCGCCACTATATTATTCAAATAATGCTCACGAAACGCTAGGACTAGTACAGATAGCCCTTTAAAAATCTGTAACTGTGTTCCGTTGTTCCTCGAGAAAGAAAGACACAAAAAGAAGCGCAATTCCATTACCCTTCTTTCTCCTAACCCTTTAGAATTTTAAAAGTTTCTTAAACCTGATGCAATCTGCAATATAAAAGACCAGGAAGTACTGAACATGAGCAGCCATCCCTGCTGTCTACACGCCGACACTTCTGTTCACTAAGCCTCGGATCTCATTTGCCCTACCTACACACTGTTTATCCAATTTTGTTATATTGAATAGTCAGGTCGAGATCTTTCTTCCTCACAATAAAATCGTCGTCCAAGCTCCAGACATTGTCATGATTACTGTGGCACAAAGAACTTAGAAAATCATTGAAGCAAAACCCAAAATGTTGGAAACAGCAGGTGTTGCTGTTCTTTATTCTATTTATTACAAAGAAATCGCGAGATCTTGCACAAGGTCTCATGGGAAATTTTTTAAAATGCCTTTGAATATGGTTTATGAATTTGTTTATACTAAGACCTGAAAAAAACTACGAGCAATTTGTTTTATTAACTTATAGTTCCGTCAAAATTCTTTAAGCGTTCAAACGGGAAAGGGGGGAGATGTGGCGCTGACATCTCTTCTGCTGATAGCTGGGAAAGCTGCCCACATCGGTTGTTCGGGTTTTTACCAGAGCTGGAAGGTACGTACGTCACTTCCGCAGCATTGCATTGTCGGAGCGTCTTCTTACTGATTGGCTGTTTTTTTATAACCAGCCTCTTGGTTGGTTGGTTACCGGCTGCCACGCGGGGGTGACGCCGGTAACCACAGCCAGCAAGGAAGTACGACTACTTCGGGCCGACCTATCGAAAGCCTCTACTAAACCCCTTCAGTTTCAGATGCGGGAGGAATCCTGCGCTGCGGGCTGCTGAAGAGCGAGAAGAAATGACAGTAGGGAGGTAGGTGGTACGCGCACCGAACCGAGCTGGTCTCGACCGGAGTCCCTCAACCTTAGCAATGAAATACCCTAACCGCCGGAGAAACTTCCGCCCAGCCCCCTTTTTTTTTCTGTGGTAGAAATGCCATAAAGCGTAAGGATATTCTCTGGGGTCACCTAGAAACATCATTAAAGCAGCATGAACCTTTCCACGAGAATCCCGCTCACCTTACTTAACTTCTTGTTACCGTAAAGCAAGAACACGTTATTAAATGTCGGCTTTATTGTTTTGTCCGTGCTCCTTTTGTCGCTATTTTATTTCCAGTTCCCATTCTGATTCACTCACCCTGATCCCTTCCAGGTCCTCGCTCGCCACGTTTGTTCTCTCACTTGTCAGCCAGACACAAAGCCCGCCAGTGTCAGCTACGCCAGAGACCGCTCACCCATTCAGCGTCGACTTCTAAGCCCTTCTCGTACCCTTGCATCCGTCGCCGTTGTCCGTTCACGGCCAGCGCGGTCGGTCTCTTCTGGGCGCTCGACTTTAACGGGCCCGTCCCTCACCGAGGTGGGCGCTGCCAGCACGGAGCAGCCACCAACTCACCGATAACGGCTGATAGTCGAACCCCCTCCCCCCCCCACACACACACACCCGTGGCGTTGTTTCATTAATTGGCTTTCTAACCCGGAAGATTTCCGTGTTAACTAGGTAATCGAGTCGCTGATAATGTTTAATTTTTCCACCCGCTTCATCCACTCAACAGAAACGGTATCAGATAACAAGGGCAGCAGCCTTTGCCGACACGGGAGAGCCGAGATCGTCCCGCTCTTCCGTCCCCACCGCTGAAGCAGCCCGAGAAATGCCAGGTCGGTAAAAGTCGCGAGTCAAACGCATGAAAGAGGAAGAAGAATAAACGTTCGTATCGCTTTTGTGGAGGCATCAGTATCTTTTGGTGACGTTTGAAATGGATAACTTTAGATTTGGAAAAAAAATACAACAACATAAACACACACAACCCGTAGGTTAACCGAGTCCAGAAAGAGTTAATGGCGATAAACACAGAAGAAGTCGAAATAGTAATCGCAGTGCATTTTAGAACTATTTGAAAAACATTAATAGCAACAAATGCTGAGATGTTATGGCATATGTCGTTCAAATGTTTTCGACCTCTAACATTCACATGCACAGAGGAAGAGCGTCCTTAGTTGTTATAAGGGTAACTTATTATAGCAGCGCAGTAATTCTTAATTAAATATATAGATGAACTATAATAGACGTCATATATTGTGCCTTCGGGTTGAAGGTCAAAGCAATATGACGTCGACTATAGCTATTCTAATTGAATTAAGAATTACTGCTGCTATAATAACTTACCCTTGTAACAACTAAGAACGCTCTTCCATATTTCCTTGTCTTGTGAACTATTATTATTATTATTATTATATTATTATTATTATTATTATTATTATTATTATTATTATTATATATTAATCCATTCATTCTTGAAAAATAAAATCACGTACTTAATTGGTGTTGACTCATGTGACAAGTTTGATTTTGAAGCATTTGAAAAGAAAGACTAGCAATTTTTTTAAAAAAAATTACATGAAATCTTACAACAAATTTTACTTATTTTTCTACAAATAATTCATAAAGTACAGGACATACTGACGTGTTGACATGTGTCTCAACATATCATAAAGTGAAATAAAACTGTGGGCACATGTGGTATCTATTGTATATACTGAAGCGTTTTAAAAATAAGATACATTTTCATTGAAACTTTATTGAACAGCATTTTTTTTTTTTTTTTTAAAAAAAACAACCTCTTCGCGTTGCAATCATTTCAGGTTGTCAGAAATATTCAATGAAATATGTCTTTCCTCGAGGCTGGAAAACGGCTGAAGCTGATGATGTGCGCTGTTCGCAATGGCGGATTTAACAAGCTGTTAACATTGGAAATATTTAGCAAAATGGGCTTCTGTCAGTACTATGTTAATCCGGAATGTACCGGAACTAGAAAAATCTACTTGCAGTCTCCTTTGCACCAGTCAACCAACTCCGCCTCTCTCGCTCTCTCTCTTCTCTCTCGCGTCTCTCTCCATCTCTCTCTCTAATGACGTCATATCTCTCACTCTCTAATGACGTCATTCTTCTCTCCTCTGTTCTCTCTCTCTCTCTCTCTCTCTCTCTCCTCTCTTCTCTCTCTCTCTCTCTCTCCATCTCTCTCTCTCTCTAATGACGTCATATCTCTCACTCTCTAATGACGTCATTCTCTCTCACAAACACATTCGCTCGGTCGCTTCTTGTTTTGGCGAAAGAAAAAGAAGAACCGACTCTCTTTTTTTTAAAACGATAAGTTAGATTGCTATCAAGTATTTTCCTTTGTCTTCATTTCAGATATCTCCTAAGGCCATGGAACTCATTTACCACGGTACGACAAATGGGCGAATACTCGCAGTTCGATTTTGCTCTGAGATGGGGTCATTAGCAGAGTCTTGGAGAAATCTTTCTGCCTTGATGCCACTTATTGCAGAACCGCATAACTGAGCTAAAAAAGAAAAACAAACACAGATACAAATAACTAGTCAACTAACTCGGAAGGAAGAGAAAAATCACCGTTGAATTAGTATGATTAACCCTTTTCCAACGTTTATATACCTCTCTGCGATTGCCAGTTACTTTTCAAGACGTATAATATTATATTCCTTTATTTTTATAACATTTTAATATATATTTTTGATGACACTTAGAATGTTTCCAAGCTAGATATAGACAGCATTCTTTGGGAATGAGAGAACGTGGAGCGTTCTGAAAATTCTTGGATCTTGTTTTGAAAATAAAATGTTGACAAAGTTTATGACTAAGCCTTCTAGAAACGTCTGTAATGGCCGCAGCTGCAAGAAATTGAGATTCCGTCTGTTTTAGATTATGAAACTTGTGACAGCGCTAATTATTTTTCTTCTTAAGTACAGGCGCCGGTACAAATTTTCGTTTGTATAACGTCTAACGGTGCTTGTGAGATGATCATCGGAGGGATTAAGCCTGCTAGAGTTACCTCCCCCTGAAACAATGGCGCGTTTGGCAGGTGCAAAAGGAAAGCGAGTCCAGTCACTGATAATAAAGGAACGAGGCTAGCAGATTTCCGTCAAAGCCATAGCACCGGTTGACGGCGAGCTTCCCGCGAGACGGCTGAGCAGTTTGAGCATGGAGACGTTTGCCTGATCTCTCGGTTTCAACCAGTGAAAAGGGGGCTGCACAATAGTAAGTGGTCGATAAGCCTGATTTGGAATTTTCTATCGAAAGAAAAAAAAGCGGAGTGAGGGGAGGTATTCGGGATTGTTATTTATAGTTCAATTACGCTACAATATTTCTTAGCTCTTTCCCTGCCAAAGTCGGAGATCTCCGATCAATGACCACGTCCTACTGACTGCCAAACTGGGAAATCACCGATGTGACGTAGTTTTTGTGACGCTCGATAGATGGCTGATCAGTAGCAACGGACACCGTTAGTTTAAGCATTGACGGGTGCCCTTGAGGAGCGGGAGGGGATTTTAAATCGTGGCCAAAAACCTTGGCAGAAAGAAGGGTTAAAGGGAACCTATCCGCTGATGTTAAGGACAGATAACAAAGGAATAAACCGAAATGTGAAAACAGCCAGGGAACCATCGCGAATCCACCGCGTCTGGTATTGTCATAAGAGTCTGATTTTGACATTTAAAAGATCTTGCTAAAAACCAACTCCCTGTTTTAGTAACAGCCGGTCGGCGGTTAGCATCGTATCACGTGATGTTAACGATGTTTTGTAACTAAACGAGCCGCTGGGTTTTGATTTGGAAACGAAAGAATTAATAAAATTAAAAGATGTGTTTTTTTTTTCCTAAGCCCGGAAGTTAAAATTCCATTCTGCTTGAAGATGACCTTTATTAATTATATATATCGATATTTATGCACAAAGTTATAAGCATCTATTTCTTCTTTATTGTTGTAACTCTTGATTACCTTCGGAAAGAAAGTTGTTTGTTGCTTTTCCTGTAATATGCAATTTTTATTTGGCCGCTCGAGCGGATAAGTTCCGTTCATTGAATCCATCGTTTTAATGAGACCCACGTGGTTTCCTGGCCAAGCGAGAAGAAAGGAAGTCTATAATTTCGAGGATGCCCAATCAGTAAGTTATAAACTAATACGTAAATTCTATGTCATTTCTTTTCTTTGTTATTGAGAAGGGTCGATGAAAAATGACATCGCCAAAATATAATAATGAAATAAAGTAAATTAGAAATATTACAATGAAGCAACAGATATCAAAAGCAGGGCGGCGAACTGGTTCCTTAATTATACGGTTTCTGCTGCTGTGTGATGTGATTGCGTTGCGGGCTAGATGTGATCTTGTGATCAAATCGGTCTGGCTCGGAAAAGTGGACGTAATGAATAGTTGTGCTCGCGATACTGAGACTGAACGCCACTTAAGCGAGATCGATATCATCTAGAAAGCTGCTTGTATAGCGAGGATGCTAAGAATTCCAATCGGGTTACTTTAATTGCATGTGTTGAAAACGAATTCTTTTTCTTTGTCCTGAAGCTCACGGCTTTAGTTCCATTTAACAGCAACTGGTCTTGCTTTATGATAGAACAACGATATTGGGAGGAAAGACGGGTTTTAGCTTAGCACGAAAACAATTTTTAATGAACTAATAATAATAATAATAATAATAATAATAATAATAATAATAATAATAATATAATAATAATAATAATAATAATAATAATAATAATAGGGAAATATAGCAAAATCGGTGTTGTGAAAGGAAGCAAATCTGGAATTCCCACTGGTTTCATTAAGTGTGGAGTTGACCCCCTATGCGAATTACTGTGTGTTAGCGCATATTTCAGACGTGGAAATGATTCCTTTGGTTTGCTTCTTTATGCTGTACGGATTCCTTTTTGTTTACTGGCTCAATGACGACGAGGGACATTGGTCGTCCGTCTTTACGCGTTGTTTTGGGATAATAATGCTCTGTGGATTATATATTAAACAAAGTAGATAGATTTTTTAATTAAAAGAACTACAAGAACATTAAGCAGGGTCTCTGCTTACCTACGAGTCGGGGGGAGGGCTGCTATTTTTCTTTATACAATAAAGAGAAACCGGGGAAATACTCCATTCCTATCGTTTCTTCATAATTTAATTTCACTTTTATTAGATTGATCGCGAATCGTGAAAGGTGACATCGTACACTGGTGCCTCCTTTACATTTCTGCTAGAAAACCGGCAACAAATCAGCTACAATGAGTGCGAGTAGTTAGTAGCTGATTTGACGTCCCTGTGTTTTTCGATCTTCGGGTAGATTTTATAAAGTAAAAAAAAAAAAAAAAAAAAAAAAAAAAGACAACGCAAGAGCCATGGAAGATCAGCTGCATACTACTTATAGGTTGCGACGTTATGCGACCTGTTTCATTTACTTCTGGTAGTGATTGTAATTACGGTAAGAGCAGCCAGCGGTGGGTAGGGTAGTTAGAGACCGTGTCAGCAGTCGCAGTCGATATCCGGTTGGTTTAATCGCAAATGTAATATGATAGCGAATCCGAAAACCTGTCCGGTCTGAGGCGATGAGGTGCCTGACAGTAGGCCTGACTCGGTAATGTGTGAAATCTCGAGGTACCGTGTTTTATTTGCTCGTTGAGCGGGTTATTTGTGGAGAAACGTACTTTCAAAACTCTTGTTCTCAGTATTTATACCGCGAAAAGGTGTTGTTTTGTATCAGAACCAAAATCCGCAATCCTCTTTGCTTAAGTAATCTCCCCCTTTTCGCAGATGGCGCTCCGGTAGCAGTTCAGAATTTCAAGAAAAACGACACACGTTAGCATCACTTTCTATTATAGAAGCTAAACCAGACGTCGATGATAATTGGTCGGACAATCCTTCAAAGTTATTCTAATGTCTTTATGGGGAATAATCCTTCATTGCAATAAAATTTATTTAGATGTCTTGAATATATCCATTAAATGAGTATTAAAGTAAATACGTTGATTCAGATGTACGAAGTCTATAGAAGGCCAATGATATTTTTATTTCTCTGGAGTCTTCTAAATCTGTTCAGGATATGCGGTCTCGTTGGGTTTGACTGGCTAATTAAAGTGGTCTGCAACAGCGACTGTATTTGAAGAAATTTCTTTATTACAGGTCGGTAGAAAAGATTAATGTGACACCAACACGGTGTATATAATCGTTAGCTTTTCACTGACAGGAGAGGTTTGCTATGACGAAATGAGAACTCCGTGATTAATTGTGGCGCCACGACACGTACAACAATACAATAAATAATAAAGGATAATCAAATGGAGACAAATAGAGAATTGGCGCCATTCATGAACAAAAAGCCAAACGTACGGCTTGGCACAATTAAAGATAAATAATTAGTTTGCTAAATCATACACAAAACATAAATAATTAGGCATAGTGAATGCAAACTGTGATTTTTATAGTTAATTGATAAATGTTATGCCGTGTAAAGAATCAGAGTTTTCTGACTGTTAGCACCAGGTGAAGCAGCCTTACACAGGCTCTGCTCAGCTTGGAAATGCGTTCAATTCGTTCAGTTTAGAAGATGTAGACTGTTTACATCTGTGAATAGTAGAAAATTCTGCTAGACACCATGACTTAAGAAATACTACCGAGTCCTGGTATAGATTTAACCAATTTAAAGTCGTAAACTTCTTGCTTTTATGTCTGAAATAATAAACCAATTTGTTAATTGGAAAAAATAGGGATTGAAATCTTACAAATGCTTCACTGAGTTTTCTTTTTTTGAAATATAAACAGAGTTTTGTCATTTTGATTACATCAGACGGTTTATGTGTTAGGGTAGCATCCAAATGTGTCACACTTAACCCTCTCAATCTGGAAATGTCTTGCTCTAAATAGGATATTCGGCGCTGTACAGCAATCCAACGAAAGGTTTGTACAAGAGCATAAATAAGGAACCCATCTTCAGACTTACGTTCTTCATACACCGAGTCCCTCTCAGAATGTGGATTTCTAATTAAACCTCCCAATGTGGTAATGATGCGTGTGAATTCTCAGCTTTAAGTTCAACACCTTTTGGCTATTGCTTATGTCTGTTTCTTATTTAAATTAGCACTTTCGCAGGTTTAGGAGAAAAAAAACAAAACAACCGATTTACTTTTGGGCGTGACCATTTCTGCGATTTCAGCATGGAGATCTTGTTAGTCTAAACGAGAGTTGTTAGTGCGCCGTGAGATAAGACGGGACTCTTTAGCGCACCTTCGGCCCAACGTTTCAGGAACGGGAACTCTCCGACACTGTAGGGAACTGATTAACAACGAGCCTTCAATTCGATTGTCTCTGACTGCCCCGTCGTCGATTCAAACACCCGTCCGGGTTTTGTTTCCTTCCTCCAATGCTGTTTAAAGTGGGCAGCAAGTGGAAGGCAGTTGCCATAGTAAACCAGACGGAGGCATATATTTAAAGGGGCAGTTTGCCCTTTCTCTCTAACCACACGGTCAACGTTTGCTACATCCATCTCTCCGACAAGATCGCTCGTTTTTGCTTTCTTCTTTTTTCAGGATCAAATCAATCTCGAACTTGGTTTATAACATTACGTATTATACATTTTTAAAAAAAAAATCTTGGATTCTCATTGCAGTAATCTGAAAATTAAATATAAAACCCTTGATTCCTATAACCCGGCAGCATCCTGAACAGCGCGTGATTCAGGGTCCTCGCCATGGCTGCCTTAATCATATAATTAGCTTTCCACTTTTGGAGGAGGATAATTTTTCCTTGCGTCCCTATTTTAGTTCGTTTAAAGTCAGGAATTCTTCATCGATCCACTTCATTCCTGCTTAACTTGAATTTTCTTTAAAAATCGAAGCTTCCAAGAAATAGATGCACAGATTGCAACGAGGAGGGAACTGCCGTCAAAGGGAGGAAACCCCAGTCACGAGGGTCAGACCGACACTGGCGCCCCCCCAACCATTGACTGCGCTCTCATTATAATTGCAAAGAGTTTTCTTGTTTAAAGATAGCAAACACTACTAGGGGCGTTCAAATGAAACCCGGCCGAATATCGTTCTCGACGGCGGTGTTTGAGCCGGGTTCCATCTGAACGTTCTTCGCACCAACACTTAATTTCCCGGTCCACTTGAAATTTCTTTATTAAGAAAGTGAAGGAAAAAAAAAAAGGAAATCAATACAGATACAGTTTCTAAAATTGTAAAACGGCAGAGCCGCCGTAATTTCTTAATTAGAGAATATCTGCTCAACCCGTAATACGGCCGGCCCTCGTTTAAGACCAATCTCTCGAGTATGTTAGCGGTAGATAAAGGAAATATTGCTATTTCATTTGCTCCTAACTTGGAAACGTCAATCAATCGAGCGACGGCTGCGAAGGTTGGCTGAATAAAGGGGGGCGGGCTCTTTATCTTCGCGCGCGGCAGCTCTCCCCCCCCCCACACACACACGTCACTGCGGGGGTTGGCTGTTGCGGTGACGACGATGCTCGCGAGAGGCTTAATTCGCCTCCAGTACCGAAGAACGGAAGGACAAGGTGGAGATGACTCACCGAGGAAGTATCGGAATGAGAAATGTTTGCGCGGCTCTCGGATTAGAGGAATGGACGGCTTTCGAAAGGCTTAGCCTGCGCAGGGGGGAAACAAGGAGAATGTATTCGCTTAAATGTGCAGCCATTTTCCAAGAAGTTTCTAAAGCTGGATGAATAAGTTTACCGACATTATTTGGTGTTTTATATTACATATTACAGTGCGCTTCGTGTGTATGGTGCGTGTAGTCCCTCCGCATTTGTAAACAACACGGTCCGATATCCGAGTGAGCAGCTGGAAACTCCAATGTAGATCCAGAGAGTGGGCACCGCTCTGTTCTCTTGCTGATTATCGATGGCTTGACTTTTTTCTGGGTTAGTTATCGATCACCTTTAACCCGTTCTACTGATTTGGTTTTTTTTTTTTTTTCAATTACGTGTATATATTTTACTCCTTTTTTTCACAATGACGATGTCGCCAAATGTGTTATCTCTAATTCTTCGAGAAGACCGCATTTGACACGGAAACAGAGATACCAAGGATGAAATCCGACCATTCAAACTTCTCATCACCTGGTCCCTCTATGATAATAATCGCGGCTCTTGTCCGACGGTTCTTTTACTGTCCAAGGTAAGACAAAGCAGCAGCAATAATAATAATAATAATCGCCATCAACATCCACTTTAACAAAGTTCTCCGTCAAAAAAGCTGGAGCGGGAAGTCCTAGCTTCTTGTCCAAAGGCCCGCATTTTCCAATTAATTTTCGACATTTTGAGCTGAAGACGACGTCGTGGGTGTCGAAGGCGTAAAGCTTAGTGAGGCGTTCCAGCAGCATCAGTCATCCCAGGATGAGGAAATAATTACATTTTTCATCTCCTATATTCCGTGTTAACCAGCTACCTTTAATGGAAGATTGGTTTGACATCTTATTGATTCTTCTTCGTTCTCGAGCGAATTGGACGCTTTTGTTGCAGCAAGATAAATAAACGGTTATGTAGGTAGAACCCGAAATTGGTCTGCGGCACATGAAAAAGAAAGGTGTGTGTGTGTGATTTCTCCTTACACTATAAAAATAGTAGTGCTGCAATTTCTCTGCCCCCTCCCTGATACGAAGGGAGCCAGATGTTTGTATGTTTTTTTGGGGGGGGTTCCAGACCCTTCTTTATTTTTCTTGGATTCTTCTAGATCCTTGATCCCCTGACGCCCTGCACACAAAATCAGCAGAATTAGACTGGTTAGATGAAGCGAATCTCAGCCGCGACCAGAGGCGTCGTCACGGCTGGCGAGCTCCTGTATCAACCGGGACTGGTAAATATGGAGCCTCTGTAGTTGGCCATTCCAGTTACCAGATAAGACAGTCCGGCTATGGAACCCCGCCCGTCTGCGGACCGGGGCCAGAGACAAACAGCGGCAGGGCCGGGTTTCCTCTTCTGAACAAACGGCCTCCCCAGCCCTTATTATGAAGGGAGAGAACTAAGCCAATAAACGAGAAATAACACACGAAAGGGGAGAAAAATCAATCAAAAGCAATCCAATCTGAACGCCTGACTCCATTTGACGCTCACACGGCAAACCCGGATGTACAAGAATGAACCCTCAAAATATCCAGGTCCCTAAACTCTGATAGAAACCGTAGCAGTAAGTTTACCTTTAAACCTTAAAAAAAAGAGCTATTGGTCCAATGAAGATGAAATCAGCAACGCGGTCCACCTGTAATCAATCCAAGGACTTCAAACGAAGGCAAAACTGCTCTTTCCTACATCGCTGTCTGTCCTCCTGTGGTCTTGTTTCCTTTTAATCTTTGCCTTTTATCATAATCCTCCTGAATGCAGAGGTATTTAGAGTTTTGTATTTTTAAAACCATTCTTTAATATTTTGACGCCAGAAAGATGATTCTTGTTTCAACGCAAAGCAGCGGCCATCAGTACGACATCCTGTTGACGTGAATTCGCTTCCGCCCCGACTCCGCCTCGTTTCCGGTTGCCGTCAAAACTTCTTTCTTCCGGCGCGTCACCCGACCAGCTGGTAGAGCTATTAATCTACGCAACTGGAATCCGTTTTTGCAGCAATGGCTTCTTTTTCGTTTTCTGTTCCCCCCCACCACCAACTCTATCTCTTCTCTCTATTACTCCGAAGCCACTCCATCTTCATTACCTGTATTGATTAAGCAAGCAGTTCAAGCATTCAACATACGACATCTATCGGGCCCGCTCGTTTATCCATAATGGAGAGCTTAAGTTTTGCTAATTCACACCCATGCTATCGTAGTCCCGAACAATGTCAATAACTCGACGAGTTTCCAATAGGACGGGAACTATTTGTTGGCGTTTTCAATCAATTCGTTTTGTCGTATTTCCACCACGAGTCTGCTTCATTGATCCGAGGCGGCTGTAAACGTCAAAGACTGGCAGAGAATATATATATATATCTCGGCTGAAAGGCTGCATCGACCCCGTATTTACCGGCAGCAGGCCCCTGCCCGCCTCGCTTCGTGCTCTCGTGTCCCGTCTCCACAAACACGACTCCGAAAAATTGCAATCAGGCAATAAGTAAGCAGCGGTTGCGAGAAGGAAGACCTTACTGCCCAGTTGAATTACTCGACCTTTTTAACGGGATAAATACGCTGTACCTTGTCTGACCTAATCTCACCAGAAATTATATTTGAGATACAAAAAGAAAAGAAAAGAAACTTCGTGTGAGTGATAAAGACCTGGTGTTGTGTGTGTTGTTTTTAAAAGCTCTACTGGCCGTTATCGTCGCGGTATAGTGAAAGTAGTCCCTATTGTAGTGTGGCTAGTTAATAACTTCGCGGAAAGGGCTAGATCTTTAAACGTCGAAAAGGGTTAATAAAATGGAATTGAATTTGCTTTCGGGACATATTATGAATGTTTACTCTACCCTTTATTTATTTGAGAAAGAGAACAGTATTAAAAGACAGAAAGATGCGGGCATAGGAAGGCACCCTAACGCGCACACGCGCTTACCATAAAAGGAGAGATGTAGATTTAAGGAAACGGGGGGAGAAACACGTTTTAATGTATCCAGTAAATGCTGTGGTGCTGTCTGTCTATCTATCTATGCCCTATCGAAACTCACAGAAATGAGAGGGTTAAACATCTGCATTTCACTTTAAGCAGATTTTTTTATTATTTGTTATGGATATAAAGATTATCTGTGAAAGGACTGTTTTTCAAATCTTGTCAGATTAGGCAATATTTGTTTAGAATTTTATTGAGCCTTTGGTAGCGCGGCTCTCCATCACTAGGGGGGGGGGCACCGACCGACGGTTGTTTCCATTTGATGGGATCAGGCCGGGGTTTATGTATTCGCCTTCACTTCCTAATAAGAACGGACAGTTGCAGCGGATCCCTTCTAACTCTCCTACTACAGAGGAGTGACAATTAATTTATGGCTAATTCGGCGCCCCGCTGAGTGTAATATTCTGGATCCTTTCCGAGCGCCGATAACCGGCTGTTCCCATGGGCGCCTCGTCTACGCCAGGAGACAGGGACGACGCGGACCGGAGTCGATTCCCTGACGTCACTGAGATGCCGCGAGAAGAGGCAGACTGCAGCATAGAGACCGGACAATGGCGGAAAGGAGAATTCCGGACGGGGGCCGGGTCTCGGTTCGAAACAGCAACAGAAGGGCGCAAACAGTAACTAAATAGCTTCCTTGTCACGGGCAGAGGATCGCTGCCCGTTATAGAATTAACTGCGTGAGTCAGAGACGCTCGCTGAGCTGACGAGGCGGCGGGCTGGTAGAAAAAACCGGCACGACGCACCGGTTTTCTGGAGCGAGGGCTTTAAAACCTCTTCTACTACTAACCGAGCAAGTGCCCTTTAAGGGGGCGTGTTGGGCTCGAGGCGAACCTCGAAGAAGATCCCTGGCTTTTGCTCCGTGTTTTCTGCACTCAAACGCAGCCATGTCTCGGTCCACGGTATCAAAGGTAAATAGAGGGGTACGTGAACAAACATCAGAGAGAGAGATGGAGAGAGAGAGAGAGAGAGAGAGAGAGAGAGAGAGAGAAGAGAGAGAGAGAGAGAGAGAGAGGAGAGAGAGAGAGAGAGAGAGAGAGGAGAGAGAGATGACGTCAGTACACAGAGAGAGATGACGTCAGTACAGAGAGATGGAGAGATGGAGATGGAGAGAGAGAGAGAGAGAGAGAGGGAGAGAGAGATGACGTCAGTACACAGAGAGATGGAGAGATGGAGATGGAGAGAGAGAGAGATGGAGAGAAGGAGAGAGAGAGAGAGAGAGGAGAGGATGGAGAGAGATATATATAAATCGAGATGGCTTTCCTTATGCTTTGTTCTCTTTTATTGGAGAATAAAAATTAGTTCATCCTGATGATTAAATGCCAGTAGATGCAAGACGTGGACTTTATTTGTCTGCAGTGATTAGCAGATACGAGATTTCGGATGACTATTATTTTTTCTGACTTACCATTAAGAGCTGTACTGGAATAAGTCATTATTACCCCCCCCCTTTCAGCGTCAGGTTTCTCTATACGATTTCCACAGCATAAGACGGTGATCTCCCCTTTCCAGTCGCTTACTCCCACCGAGGTCGCCGTCCGCGATCCGACTTCTCTCGGCGAAACCTACGGGAAAAGACGGAGCTGACTGACGGTGCATATATATATACAAACTGCCCAAATTTCGGCACTACAAGGAGGGGCTGGAGGGAGGGATAGAAATGTAGACCAAACTCAGGTTTACGCAGGAGTTAGTTACTTTGTGCTACATTTAATTTGCCAGCGATGTGTGACAAAAGCGTTCAGCGCCACACTTTTCGAATCCTGTGATGCTGAGTAACTGAAGCCGGAAGAAGTGTGGACCGGGAGGGAGGGTGGGTAGACCCGTCCGGGCCCCCGTATCGGAGCCGGCGCGGAATCTTAGGTCTGCTACCGAGTGTAATTCTTGGTTGACACACTTATTGCGGTATGGGGCCTTAGGCGGATAACACTTTCTGAGAAGTACGGTGCCGTGCCAAAATAGTTCGGTCGCCTGTTGCCGGTTCAGTATAACATTGCGGAAAGCGGGAAATAAAGTGAAATTCTTTATGTTAGGAGTCGGTCGAGCCGACTTTCGCAGCACGAAGAGCCCTGTTTGGTACCGAAGCAGCGAGAACTCGTGTTACGGTCCGGCCTCACGTTCTCCCATGACTGCGAGAGAGCTTCCATTAATTTAGTCTTATTGCTGATGAGACTTGAACGGGTTTCTGTCAACTGACAAACCAAACACACACACGGATGCCCGACTGGATTAACATCGGGCTTTGGAGTAGCTAGAGTAGAAGTTAGATGCCTGGATCATTCTTCCGGTGACGTGAAGCACCATCCTCCTGAAAAAAATGTGGGCATCCCGTCTCTGTGTGACAAAACTCGTTTCTGCAGCGCGCTAGATCGCATCCCCCCCAAAACGATGGTATTCTTGCTTCCAAACTTAAAGGTAGACTGAAGACACTGGGGTTGAAGGTCTGCGAGAGCTTTTCGCCAGACTCGAACGAAACCTCTAGAACATTGATTGCTGAGACGTGGAAAGCATCAGAGGAGAGCACGCTCCGCCAACTCGAGAGTTTTTCCAGTAAGGTCCTAGACTAAAACCTTTCGATTTATTTCTATTTGACAGAAAGCTTTTCTTACATCGCGCAGTCCCTATAGCCAAGATGGAGCTGATGACGATGGATCGTTCTTTGCCTGCACGGACAATGTCGCTAGAAGAATCTTAACCGTGAGTACTGACTGGTGCGATCTTATCGTGATGTCATTACTTAAGATGGTATTGACCACAGATCTACGAGAAATGCGGAAACCGCTGGCAGTCTATCGTTGTCTTTGGTCACTTTCAGAAATGCTTACAACATAATCTCGAGTAAACAGACAAGTGTTTTGGAAACCCACCAGTTTTTGGTTTGGTGATAATGTACAGTTGCTGTCTTCAGCATTACGTGAACAGATGATGTTTTTGATGATGCAGTGTATTTTTAGTTCTGTTGGCATGGTAGTGTTTTTTTTTTTTTTTGTATTCGTCACTTAAAAGTTGACCTGGAACCGGAAGTAGAAAACGGTGGGGACTCGATTAAAGTTACTGAGGCTGACAAAGAAGCCAGGCAAACAGCCCAAACACCGCCGGCTTCAAGATCAGGAAAACCATATGAGACCCCTTAAAGCACAGAAACCGGGGGGGGAGAGAGAAATCGCAGCTAAGCCGAGACTTCCTATGGCCTCAATCCTGCCAACAGACTCCGCTAACTTATCGCTTCCTGTTGTAATGATGCAATCGTACCCTCAAAACAGAGACAAAAGTAACTGAGAATGTATCCTTCTCTCCAGGTTTGTGTAGTTAGTGACAGATGTCTGTGTAAATCTGTTCACGGATGCTGCGGTTAAAAAAACTTTCCCTCGGCGCTATACGTGATGTGATCGCGGCGATCTGGGCCATAATGAATAATCGCCCCCTTGCTAGATATCCACACTTCGGCATCACCAGACTGTACGTAAAACGTGGCCTGTCACGCATTATTTCAAAGACGTTATAAACCTTGTCGTAGTTTCCTTTTTCACCTGCCCGTACAGCGATAATCGGACGATATGCGGGCTCAGCGTCAAAGCGAGAAGCTGTCTGTATCACCAATCTTCCTGCGGTACCAGGAATTCCCGAAACGGCACGGAAGAGATGGATTAGTGCCGAAAGCCCGTACATCATCGAGCACCCGCACCTCAATGTTGCGTAAAATGCTTGGAGTAGTCAAACCTCAAGCGCTCTTCGATATCCTGTCTGATTCGGTTCCGATCTGGTGGTCAACGATGCATTCCTTTCGCTTGTGCACAAAACGTTCTAGGCATTCTTTCGATATACACCGCTCCACCGCCTTTTAACGATGCCCCGTGATCGTATTCTCGGACTGGCCGTGGCATCCCTTCGCGTTCCTACGAAAGCCCTCACACCACACACACACACACACACACAGGTCACACTTCCTCACACTTACGTTCGATCTCTTAATTTCCTTAAATTTCAGAACGTCAACTCTTTTTAATGATGACGATGTAACGAAACAATACGATCTTTACAGCCGCTCGGCTCAGAAATCCAATTCCAATCGGCTGCTTTTAATGTCCTTCCATCAATTTCTTGTCTGTGAATGATCGGGGTAATTTGCCTTATTTTTCCTTCCAAGAATCTTAAGATTGTGAGGCCATTTTAAGTATCTTTTCTCTCTAAAACCGTTGCTTGGTTATCTTTCGTGCACCTGTCTTTGTTGCTCTTTTGGCGATTTGTTTCAGAAACAGAAGAGCTCCTCATCTCACCAGTCACCCGAGAACGTCTTTTCCCCTTCAGTTCCCTGCTTCCTCCCCTTTTCCCTCTGATGCTCAAAAAAAAACAAGCAAAAGAAAACGGCTGGAATAACAAAAAAAAAAAGTAAATATTCTATAATACCATCTATAGACATAATATCATTTAATAAATAAGATAACACACGAAAAAAGAATGGCGTGGGCTTTGCAATAAATGAGGCCAAATGATGGTGGTAAAGGTTATCGCATTGAGTAGTGCACTCGCTCGTTGCTGCGGCGGCCGAGGTTTTGAGCTGCGCTGTTTGGTGGCGAACCATTCACGTAGTTTCTCTCGTTTTTCTGTGCAAACTCAATTCGCGTTCATTTCCATTGTTGTTGTTTTCTTTTAAATCTGTTTTCTACCTTTTCTGATAATCACAAGATTTCTGCCGTATTTAAACCCCGATGTGTGTGTGTGTGTGTGTGTGTGTGTGTGTGTGTGTGTGTGTGTGTGTGTGCGTGGTCCCTTTACTGAGAATAAAAATCGATTCGAGGTCGCGTGCATTAGTTTGAAATCAAGATTAAGAATTACATAATAGCTGCTGGTATTCCGTTCAATAGGGGGAAGAAATCAGATAGATTACTACGCCAAAGGAATGGCTGAGTCATCCAATAAGAGTGGAATAAAGCCGTGAAGCAGTCAACACTAGATTTCGTTCTCCACTGATGAAGATAATTCTTGTTAATAATTAACTAAATGCGCCCGCTTCTTTTTTTTTTGTGTGTGTGTGTGTGTAGGCCGGATGGACCAGGCTCTGAGGGCGTCTTTCAGGGCATAACAGCTAAACAAAGACGAGCTAGGCGAGCAGCTAAATCATACTGACAGCTTTCTTTGATCACTGTCCCAATGCTACAATTCATCCTCTATCTTTATTAACGCAATAACCAAGAGATTTCCTGCCTGCTTGATGGCTGAATTAAAAGCTCACAGCTAAACAATACGCGCCAGAACACAGCACAACAGACGATCCCACAGAAACACCAGAACACAGCACAACAGACGATCCCACAGAAGCACCAGAACGCAACACAATAGGCGATCACGTGAGACAATATTAGTACAACTAAAAGATTTTCCTGTTCGGCAGCGTTTCTCCTTTAAATCTGCCGATTTCAAAAAATGACGTCACATCAGACTCACACCGCGGAATGGCGTGACGTCATAAGGATAACAAAAGCAGTTATCCATAAGCACAACGCCATTTTTGCACCGACAGTTGGTTTGTGGATTTTTCCATATTTGTTTGTGGTTAACAAATTGAAATGCGTAACATCTGGCACCAGTGATCAGCAAGCAGTTATCTATCTACTTTTAGCTTCGATTTCCACGTGTGATTTAATAGTTTCTCTGCGTTCTTGTTTCCCTCTCAGTCAGCGTTTTGGGTCTCCTAATGAACAGAATTTTCACGGATGAGGAAAAAAAACACTCGAGTTCCATCGATAGCGCGCGTCTTCTTTGTCTATTTGATTTCCTGCTTTTCAGAAAAAAGGGTGGTGGTGGGGGCTTTCTTTTTTATAAAGTTGAGGACAAAGTCGTGGTAACGATCTCGCCAGCAACCATAAATAATTTCGGTTCAACAGTAAAAGCGCGGTTGCTCTTACGAGCAGCCGGCTGTGATATCCAGTCAGACATATTAATTACTGAGATCTCTAGCCGAGCACGCGACCGAGTTGCGGAAATTATCTCGTGCGTAAGTCTCGTTATGAGGCTAGCCGAACACTTCCGGCGATGCTGCCACATTTCGTGTTCAATGTCGCTATGTTCTCTCCGTCTCACCGATATTACTGGAAAAGTGTTAAAACCCTTACTCATTATCCTATGGGGACAGACCCGCCTTCACTTAGAGAAAAAAAAAAATATTGGTATGGAGATTGGGTTTCTCAAAGATTCATAGCCGTTTTCCGGTTGAAGTCAACTCTCCTTTTTCTATTATACGCACTTGCTTACATATTAACACACGTCTCGATTATAAAGCCGAGATTTTAAGGAAATAAGATTTTGTAAAAAAGCAACGAAAAAACAAACAAAACAAAACAATCTTTGAATACATTTAAAAAAAAATTTTTTGTATAAATGAAAAACCAAAAATCCAGTTTCGGTTATGATTCTGAGAATATTTTACTTTTGTTTACCTTTTTAAAAATGTTCACTTTAAAGAATTAGTGAAAGAATCTCTTGGCATAATAATCCATCGCTTATGATCGCAGCAACGCCTTCTTGTTGTCCATTCTTTCAGTTTTCAGCCATTATTCTTATATTTTTAATACCTCCATTGTCTTTCTCGACTTTGCTTTCGCACTTCAGTGATTTTCAGACACGTGTTTTGTATTTACAAACCGGCTTCCTGGCCAGTTTTCTTTCCATTCCCTCATTCGTCCGCCCTTTATGTAGACACCCCCGACATCTTGGCAGACAGGAAACTCGAATCTTCCAACTTAAATAATCTCCACATCAATAACTCGTCCGAAACGCAGTAAAATTACACTGAAGAATTATCTGTTAATTCCTTTAATTTTTCTCTAGACCTAGATTAGAATATATGGTAAATCTACTTCTCGTTATGCGAGAGAGATGCTATAAGTTCGAAGATGCCGTGTCGACGGTTATTAGCCATTGGTTTAACCCGTGATCTTTTGGCCGTGTGCTCTGTACGTTCACGAAAGGTGATTTGCTGTCTGTTAGTCGGCGGTATCTGAATGGCACATTGTCCACCCTGACCTATTCCTCTCGGCCAATTCTCAACCCAGGCTATTCTGGGTTACACCACTTTGTGAGATTTGCGGAATCTCTCTCTCTCTCTCTCTCTCTCTCTCCTCTCTCTCTCTCTCTCTCTCTCTCTCTCTCTCTCTCTCTTCATAAGAAAGATATTTTGTTGGCAACTTAAAAGCGACCAAATAACTTTCGCCCACAAAGCATCCAACTCAGAACCATCGGGCGCACCTGCTCGATGCTAGCAAACCCGCCAAGCAATTTCCGGTCCTTTATTGAACTGCGCTGTACAAAAGCCGTCATTTCCGCCGACTGGCCAGTAGTACGATGGCGAGAGAGACGTAAATAATGGATGGCATGCAGTGATAACGCCAAAAGCAGACGTGGTCGGAGGAGATTCGCTAGCTTTTTTTTTGGTGCAGCATCGAGTTCTAGTCGCACCACAATCGCATTTGTGGACTATTTGGTATCCGATTCAGCCAGCACGGATTTTGATGGATCTAGATGTTGTACCGATTATCTCCCGCTGGTTATCCGTACTACCACGAGGCGATCCAAATGTCGCATCATTACTGTAGTGGTTCGCTATTTACTTCCGATATATACATATTCATCTCACCACACTCACACACACGCGCGCGCGCGATCTATGACACTAAGAGTTGGGACAAATCTGAATCTGTTAGAGATAAATTCCTTTTTTAAAATTTAAATATGTACCGACAGTCTTCACCCCGAATGTAGACATGCAGACCTCTCTGAGGCGACTAATTCTGACATTATGGCGTTGTTTATATAAGTCTGGCAATAAACTTACCTGCAAAGATTTTTAAGTTTTGCAAAATTAGATGTGCTGAGCTTCACATTGGATTAAATTCGAAATATTTATTGAGATTTTTTTACCTCTTTTTTTGTTGCTAAGTTAAAGAGTGGTTCTATTAAATGCATTCGGTTCGCTTTCTAGCTGCTCCACATAGAAGCTATCAAGTGGTCCTCATGATCAGGTTAACTCTTTCTATAGACCAGTAGGAACAAATCTGCTCTTTAATACATAATTTACTACTGCTTACAGGGCGCTGACAAAGGCTCACTCGAGCCATCCTTCTTTATCAGTAAGAAAGGTTACCAAAAGCAGTCGTTGTACCCAGTTAATATATGAAGTGGCCTTTATAGAGAGGTTATTTTTGCACATGGCTGAAGCGGTTCGGTCTACACGCAGACCGCCGTGAATCTGTCGAGAGACGTTCGCCGGAAAGAGGGTTGTAAATTGTCGTTGCCCTTTTAGTTCTAACCCTTCCCACTGCCGCTCCAGCGGTGGTTTCCCAGCTGGGTTACGCTGCCGCCCAAGCGTGCAACTCGCAGAGGCAGGGAACTTTGTACTCGGTCGTTTAAAAGGTCAAAACTAAAAAAAAAGAAAACCAAAAACGAATCCCACCGCGTCAGTTCAGCGGAGATAAGCCGTCAAGGGTTGTTCGGCTTTCTACGGTTTCTCACTCCTGCTGATGTCACACTGAATGAAGCCTCCCACGAAAGCGGTCTGCTCCGCGCTCGCCCTTCTCTTTCACCCCCTTTCAACTCTTTCGTCCCCTTCAGGCACGCGCGGCACTTTCCAGAACTCAGAATTCCAACGTCTGCGGTTTGAAATCAGACCCGACCTTTGGATCGGCCTTTGCTCCATAAATCCAAATAGAATTTTCCGTGGTTCCTTTTTTAAAGCTTTGCCGTTATGTAACTCCGAGTTACCTCCCTTAAGCTTATTCACAGCTCGCACTGATGTGTAAAGAAAGGATTTATTCAGTCTCTCGTTACCTTAAATGAAACAGGCAGGTAGTGGCTCGAGAACCGCGAGATGAGAGAAAGGGGATGCTGCAAATTAGTGAAGCGTCGCACAGAATCAACAAAAAGCACGTGTTACACGAAAATTTTGATTTTGAATTTATATATTTTTTAAAAAATCCCTATTGATAGCAATGGCTTTTAGTGGATTCGCCACTTAGGTTCGTTTCGGTTCGTTCCGATGCTTAGACAGACCCGTCGCAAACGTCGTAGTTTGCCAATCACCGCTGGCATGGCTGCTCGGAAAGTCGGCTGCCGGAACCTCGGAGCCGCGACGGGGACTTGCGGCAGGATGAAAAGTAGAAGATGCAGCGGGAAAGCATCTGATGGGCATTCCTGGGCGAGAGACAGACCAGATCCAAGGATGGAGAAGGAAGCGTCGAGAATGAGCGTTACGGACAAACCGGAGACGCGGGCTAGAGCCGGGGGCCAAGCAAGAAGACCAAGAAGAACAGATGTCAAGAGAAAGGCGAAATAACGCGGGGCCGAGAATCCACGAGATGTGGACACGCGGGAAAGAACTTCCCGTGGCTGAGGGTAAAGCCGAAGAGTTTCTGGCCACACAAACTCCCACGAATAAACATGGCGGTATGAAAAGACGAGAACTCAACGGAAGATGGAGATGAGAAACCACCGATAAGAGCGGAATCAGACCGTTAGTCGCACAGTGGCGGAGGGGATGAGGAGGAAAGAGAACTCGCCGGTGCAATCAGCAACAAAAATATGAGCGGCGGAAACAGCTTCGCCGGTTAGAAAACTCATTTAGATGCAAACCGGGACAGCGATGGCTTCCTCCACCAATCCCAGCAGGCGGAAGACCCCGTCAGCGCCAAAACTTTACCACTTTCTCCTACAGCGCAGCCAATTTATGATGTCCGCGACTGCGACAAGGTGGAGCTGCAGTCACGAGGAAGGACGCGAAGTTCCCCCCCTCTATTTCCTGAAAACGTGGTATTTACTCGCGCCGAAACGAGGAGTTTAAAAAAAATTAGGGGATAGACGAAATAAGGGGATCAGCGCCAGGACAAAAAAAAAAAGGTGTCCCAGCGAGTAGACGATGGCCGATGACCGGCCGCCTGGTATCGGATCACTGCCGAGAACCGTCGGGGTCCTAGTCCGAGTGCCGTGCCGAAGGGATGACGAGAGAGAAATTGCTGCGGACCGTGAACCGAGAGACGTCTCCGTCGGCCGGTCGCTTGAGCCGGCGAAAAGAAATCGGAGCTAAGCCGTGGCATTACCCAGTCCTTGTTTAGTTAGCTGTCTCCGTGGCATAAGCGATCACTTCTCGGTGATCCCGGAGCCGCTTTCAACGTGTCTGCTCCTTTACCGGACCTGTCCACTCGTTGGATGCGTCAGCTGCTCCGCCTGCTCTGACATTCAACACGATGCGTCTTGGCCGGCTGATGAGATGCCAGCTTCCTTCTCGCACTCGGCGATTCTTTCGTCGCGTAACTTCTCACTTGAATCATGCAACTGAAGTGGCGATTATCATCGTCTCGTCCTTCACGACATTCGAATAGAAATTCTCCGGGCTCCGGCTGCACCTTTCACGGCTACAGCGGCAAAGATAACGCGATCTCTATCACGAGGCTCCTGGATATCTCTATCCTTTGCGTGTAGTTCAGGACTGCCACCATCTTCGATATCCGATGCCGGGGCTCCCTCTCATCTGGTTCCCTGACCAGATGTCAAGTTATATCCCCGTGACGCCAGCGCTCGCTCACTTCCTTCTGACATTTCTTAAATTTAGAAAAACTCCATCATTACTGAAGTTACAGTTATTTGGGCGTGGTCGCCAGCTGACGTCTAGCATCTTCGTTTTCAGTCGTTTGGAAAACAGTTTCTGCTTTGATAATTGCTATTTTCTTTTTTATTATCACTTTATATATATTTTACACTTTTTTCGCTGGAGTGATTTCTGTTACCAGAGCTACGATCAGTTTCACAAAACAGATGAAACGCATCTACAGCCAGGAGCCTGATTCCCAACATCTGGTGCGCGGCGAAGACCGGCCGGGCCACACCGAGGCTCGGCTCGCAATAGAACTGCAAGGTTTGATCGTTTCGAACCGTCCTTCCTGGAGCGATTACGCCGTCCTTCAGCGTGAAATCGCAGGGAAGCATACAGTGTCCTGGTCTGGAAAGCTATTGGGAAAGACTTCCACAAAAATCCTTATAGTTCACGGTCATGTAAACGGTAACCGATAACAATTCTACGAATCTACCAGAACAGTTAACCTTCACAGATCTTGGAGATCTTTTCGTTCTTCAGTTCTCATAAATGCTGGAAACGTTAAAATTCCATTTTGCTTTCTGTGGCAGAGCCCCTCCCCCCCTAGCAGGATACGAGGTAGGAAATTCCCCCTGTTTTTGGATACTGGAAGCCGCCGTGTCTCGTCCGGACGGCTCGCTTATTACCAGTGATAGGGGGCGCTTATGTGTCTCGGCGAAGAAAACGCCAACTCTATTTACTAACTGTCCGATTGAAAATGCACTCTGAATGGCATATAGACAATAAGTAGTAGAGAGAGGGAGATAATGGGTTTTTTTTTTAAAAAAGATTAGAAATAATGGAAGTTTGACTTGTCTCTTTTAATTAAAGAAACGCCGACTCTCATATTTTAAAACTATATTACTGATATTTATAATTCGGTTTTAGTGTTACCATTTAATGCAAGGGAGACCGCGGCTGGTTGTCACAGGGGTGGGTTATTATGGCACCGTTAGTGTGTAATCAAACGTGTAAATGAGCTATAATCGACGTCATACACCTCGACATCTTAATCGAAGGTGAATGCATATGACGTCAATATCAACTCACCTGCACGTTTAGTGAAAAGTTACTGGTACTGTAACAACTCGCCTCGGTATCCGCCATATGAGGAATAATTATTGTTAAACATTCTCAGAATAGCAATTATGGAATCGACATTGTTGAAGTGAGAGCAGAAGCAAAGGCTACACTCCACCCTAACAAGCATGGGGTGCAGTCGATCGACGTGTTTTTTCGAAGTATTAGAACACTAATATTTTATTTAACTGAATGTACCCGTCAGCATCGACTCGCGCGGTAAATTGCTATTTGTGTTGCAAAGATACCGTGCTTCCTCCTCATCCATTTACGCGCTGTCGTCACGAGAAATTGGACTTCAGGGACATTAGAAGAGTTGCGTATATCTATACATTTCACCTGGATTTTGGCTTGCATCGCAATCATGACGCAGGTAATTCGAATCTGCAAGCATTCCACCGCACTGATCGTGAACCGCACTCGCGGGAAATGAGAAACAACACTCGAAATCTTTCCCGCATCATGATGGATGTCTAACAAGCTGATGCTTAAATAAACAGAATCTCATCGTGGTCCGCTCCTGTGAAGTCACGCGAGCAGAACTGGTCGGATAATCCGTCCGCGGCGCAGTTATCAGATCTATTTCTTTGTTTGTTTAAATTCTTCTTCTTCTCGTGGCGCCACGTTTTTTTTTTCTCTCCCTCCCCCCAAACAACTTCAGCAGGGCATTATTCGGACTGACCAACGCCCGCTTCCGGTGGCGGACGTTGGATTACTTCCGGTGTAATATCTATACCCGCCGGCAGTAAAAACGAGGCCGGGAAGAGAGGAAAAAAACGCCGATTTCCCCGTCTAATCGATGTCGTTGGTAGGGGATCGGAAATTCTTGGAATAAATCCGTAAACCGAACTTTCACAAAGAGTGGCGATTAGAACTGAAGATGGAAAATAATCCGGTTGGATGCCATCGCGAAACAATAAAAGCAAGCAGAACAAAGAAGCGGATCGCCCTCTTTGCTTTGTTCTAGCAGCAACAGGAGAATTAGTATATATGGATCTCGAGCGCGGTCTTTCCGCTAACTCTTTTCAGACCGGTTACTGGATTCCTGAAGAAATTCAAAAATACCCGGAAGGAAAGCAAAATGAATACTTTAAAATTACTGAACGTCCTCAACAAGCGATAGAAGCCATGTTTGAATTGGGACGGGCATATTGGTCACATACAAGTTTAAAATACCAAGTATCCACGACGAGTACATTCGTTACTGACGATATTCCGCTATAGCTTTCCACGCCCTGAATATCCCTCAGTCGCGCTATTTTGGGATAACTTTTCCTTTTAAGAAGAACGTGGGGCTTCAAGGTGGTCGGAGAGATGGAGGGGTGGAGGAGCCGTAGATCGGCCGAGATGGGCTTTATCACATACTTCACGAGGAGAAGATGCGGCAACACGAGTCATGAGCGAACGATGTAAAC
The DNA here is from genome assembly GCA_018389105.1 of Nautilus pompilius. Classification (NCBI taxonomy): domain Eukaryota; kingdom Metazoa; phylum Mollusca; class Cephalopoda; order Nautilida; family Nautilidae; genus Nautilus; species Nautilus pompilius. The sequence continues at coordinate 305,010 of JACATO010001508.1, read as the reverse complement.
GGAAGAAGGCGAGGAGCGAACTTACGTGAGCTAATACACAGCGGAATCCCAGATAAGACTTGGCGGGCGTGGGGGCTGGGGGAGGGTTAAAAATTGAAAGTAAAGGCTTATTGACTAGGAACGGCGGAGAAGGTCGCGTAGGCAGACAGCTTGAAAAGGTCTCTGTAAATTTTAAAGAGTTAACATTTCTAGTAGCGGAAACACGAGACTCGCCCGTGGCTGGTCAGCGGAAGATCCTCCTTGGATGTCGGCCGATCCACAGTCTGGTCTCGGGTTCCGCCGCGCCCCCCCCAAACAGTTACTCAGTCTACTCCCGCTCAGAGTTACATCGGTGTGCGGACGAGGAGGGTTAAGGAGACGTCAGAAATAGATCCACGGCGAGTTTGTTTTTGGTATGTTTACGATCCAACCGACCGCACTCGGTGCTGCCCTGCCCAGAACTCAGGAGGCCAAACCAAACGAGGCTCCGGACCACCATGTTGGAATCGGCTGGGTGATGGGTGTGGAAGAATGCTGATTTCTAAAAACAAAAGTTGTTCGGTATTTTTAAAAAAATCCTTGTATTTTCGCTCTATTAGCAGAAATAATCTGGTAAAATGTTTACTTGTGTGCCGTCATCATATTGTCTGTTAATAATATAATAATAATAATAATAATAATATAATAGAATAAGAATAATAATAATTAATAATAATAGAATAATAATAATAATAATAATAATATAATAATAATAATAATAATAATAATAATAAATAATAATAATAATAATAATAATAAGAATTTGGCTGATCTTGGTAATTTTCTGTGTTTATTTTATTCCCATACAGCGTGTATGATATTCATATTTGGATTCTGAAGCTAAACTATTAATATCACGGATCCATCGTCGGCCTTTCGCCTCAGTGGTTATGTTTCGGATCGTTACCATTACAGCGAACCCAAAACCAATCGGTTTACGCCCAGATGACACCACTTTTAAGGATAAGTACATTTGTTTATTGTTTATATTTGCCACCTGTCAGGTTATCCTCAACTTTAATTAAGTCGTGAGGTTGTCTTTTCTGGATGCATCGCCAAACACGTACGGATCCACCACTGAACTCCACTGAAGCCATTGTACTCCGCTCTCCTCTAAACATTCAGCCGGCGGCTGATAAGGAACTAATCATAACTACGTTTCATCTGAGGATGAGGGGCCAAACTTTTGCCAATTTTCTAATTCTTTTCATCTTTAGCGCATCTAAAATCTTCTAACTCGACTCCCACTTACGGATGGTCGCTTAACAGCTAGTCTCCCAAGAACATCATTTCCTGCCAGAATTTCACGCAACATGGCACCACCGTCTTCCCCCTCTTTCCCTTTGCCGCACATCGTTATCAAGCTTCTTTCCCGGGCTTCCACGCCCTTTAATGACACCTTTGTACTGCGTGTCGTTTCCTTCCACAGCCCATTCTATTATTCACTTTTGGCGTTTCCTCGGACGTTTTCGAAAATTTCCAAATCAGCTTCAGTAGAAACATTTGCATCGTCTGTGGACTCTCAACTGGAGTGCTTCACCTGTCAGAACCGTCACCCTAACGTGCTGCCTGGTGCCGTAATCCAGACCAATCAGAAGTGACATCCGCAATATCAGTAAAAATCACTCGTGTGTTCCCTCTTCATTGTTCTAAAGACAGTCAATTAGCGGCAAACACATTTCTCTGTGTTAGCCGGGAGCCGGCGGATACGCTGTGTTCGCTTCGTCAAGGAGACGCGGGATAACGAAAAGCTACTTCAGTATCTGATACAAGCGGAGATTCGGTGAATTCGATATGATGTATAGAATAATAAACTATAAACGTTCAAATGAAACGTGGCTGGATACCATTAAGGTGGTTCTATTTCGGTCGGGTCTTATTTGAACGTCCTATACACGGAAACCTCGACAGCTCTAAACAAGAGCTGGAATTAACGTATTAAAGGCGCAAGTCATAATCCAACTCGCTAACTAAAGCGCACGTACATCTTTGTGAAATAGGGTTTACAAGTTAACGAAGCGGAATGAGATCTTGTCATGAACATTAGTGAGCAAATATACTTATATATTTTTAAGTCAAAGAGCATTAATGACAAATGTACCACAGAACAACATTCCAATAAGTTACATCCAAAAGTTCTTTGAGTTTCAGCAGAATAATTGGAATACTGCAGGTGGTAACGGTTCTTATAAATCAAACCCGTTGTTTCTGCAGTAGATGTCAGACTTAGTTCACACTCACGAAAAGTAACTTCTACCTCTGTACCACGGATACAGGTCCCGCATCTTCAGTGATGCTTCTTGCCTGCTTGGACGGCTGAGCAGTTTTATGAACTAAGTTTTGCTTTTCTTTCCCTTTTGACTGACAGGTGCCCCTTTAAAAACGTGGAAGAAGAAGCTACTGCTGTTTTTCCCGAATGTAGCTTAGCCCCCGGTTCCCGTGTGATTAGCAAGATCGCTTTCTTTTCGTAATAATCCAGTATAGAAGCAGAAGAATCTGGTAAGAGAAGTCCCATCCCCCTGCCGCCCCATCCATCTACCCTTGTTTGTCTTCTTGACGATTCTCCAATCAGGTCTGTAACCGCGACCCCACGGGCACGAACGAAGGTATTTATTTGGACAGATTTGTCGTCACAAAGGGTTTATTAATGGGGAAAGTGCCTTGCGTCACAGCCCCATACGGCTCAACCTGTGCTGAGTAATACAGGCCTGAAAGGGTACCAGGTAGCACTCACAAGGTGAATCTTACATCACAACGCCACGAATTTCAAGAATGTCCCTTTTGTTGTTGTTGTTGTTGTTGTTGTTTGTTTGTTTTAAAGTTTTCTTCGGTATCTGTAGTAAAGCGAGAGAATTTTCTCCACCACATTCGTGACTGCACCAGGAAAACATTGATCGTCCACATTGATTATATTTATCATCGCGGTCGGTAAACGCTATGGAAAAAAAAACTCTTATTGTTTATTTAAACTAATTAACTCTCGTTGATTATTATTTATAATTTATTTACTTAATTTTCGCGGACAAATGTGTTGCTCAAGATGTCGTGAATTACGGTGGATGATACACGTGCAGCCGTGCGTGACGGCAAGGACGCATATCTGCGCGAAGTAGAATTCGAGTTAATATTTTCCTTTAAAAGAAAGAAACAGGAAATCAGCTATCGAGCCGGTTGCCAAAGGAATGGACTGATTAGGCACCGTGCATAAAATTAAAACTGCCTCGGTATTCTCTCAGCTGTGGCCAATCCGAGGCCGTGCGGAAGTCACGTGACAGTTAGATTTGAAACTCTCCCCCCCCCCGCTTCCGGCGGTGTCCGACACCGGGCCGCTGAGGACAAGACGAAAACGATAAACACGTGGACATACAATTCAAAACCACCCGCTTTCCCACCCTTTTTTCCACGACTTTTCAGCAGAAATCTGATGTTTAACAGCAACAGTTCAGGGAGAAGATAAAAAACACACACAAACTGGGATCGATTGTGAAATTTGGTGGCGCCAGGCCCGCTCACGTCTTTTGCTCAAGTGGATAATGGTATTATACTCTTTGCATCGCTATCCGCATTCAAAGAAAAAAATCGATGTTTTCCTAATGACAAGAAGACGCCGAGTAGATTAGTCTCCCTGACACGACATAACATCGGTCCTGATATCCGGTAAATGCTTATTACGGACAAGATGTATTCGCCCCCCCCAACCCAACCAAAGCCGAGAATCGTAAATACCAGTAACGTAACAGTGTTTACCGAGGGCTCTATTTACTGTTGTTGTTTTTTTTTAAATTCCCGACCGATTACGGTTTAAGCGAGTTATGGGGTTCGCTCCTCGTTCCTGCCCCCTGATGACGGACGGTCACTGGCGGAACTTTCGCCGCGCTAATCTCATCGCCGACACGGAGAGAAAGGGGAGGAAACGTTATTGACGGCGTTTTTCGGTGAGACCGAATAGGAACAGTTCGGTCAGAGAGGATCCGACGTAGAAAAGGGTCGGCTTACAACGTCTGTCAGATCGGTGGCTTGATTAATACGTAAAACGCAAACCCGCACCGGTTTCCGGGGTATTACTTCCGTTTCCACCCCCACCCCCCGCGATGATCGATACGCCAATCGAAACTACACCGATAACCGAGTAATCGCGCGAGCTGTTCTCCATTTCATTAGGTTGTATTGACAGATCGGAATTCCGCCATCGCTCCGGTGAACAGTTTCGCGATATATCACGAATCCGAAGCGCCTTCCGGATTTGCTAAAAGGGGCCGCGGTTCCGGTTGGACTTTGTGCGTCCGAGAACTTCTTTTTTTTTTTTGGCGCAGTTCACCAGCAGAGTTTCCTCTCGTGTTTGAGCTGTTGGTTGTTGTTGTTGTTTTGTTGAGCGAGTTGGACTTCCGAACGAGGCTCTTTCAATGGCATCGCATCCCGTAAAGACAAGTGGCCCGTTCTCTGTCGAGTCCTCCTCGTTACTGAGAGAAGTTCGTCGAGCCGACAAACGGCCCGGTCCCCCGACACCGTGGGCCCCAAGGACCCGGGAGGTCTCTCTCACGTCGGAAGCTGTTGTTGTTGTCTTTTAGGGCCACACCAGCGCTTATTTACTATTATACGGCAAAGTAAACGGAAGTTAATTTATCCATCCTACTAACGTCTGGATCACGTGACGCCGATTATTCTCTCTAAAGCATTCCCAGTACCACGGTTTAATTCTCGGACATTGTTGAGGGAAGTTCTCGCTATCTGTAGCGTTGGCTTAATTGTCTGGCGTCGTCGTCTCTTTACCACTGGCCAGTCAGGGGCGCGATTCCTCCAGCATCTCCAGGTTCCTTCCTCCCCCCCGTGTCCTATAAGACCGTTCCACCAGGATTAGCCGCCACATCGGCCGAAAGTCTCCGCCCTCGAACGTTATCGAAGATTGCGATTTTCCTCCAACTAACTGATGAGAATCGGACAAATCTGCAATTCTGAGATCGGGGGAAATTACCTTTCATTTATAATAACTTCAAATCTTTTCGGTTTAAGGGCAAAAAAAAAATCGAAACATTAAAATAGAATACAATTCATCGAGCCGACAAAATGTACCTAAAAAAAAAAAAAGGGAATATTTACATGATATTAAAATCTGATTCCATTCCCATCGACTCTGTCTTTAAGAATAATCACTTTTGGTTTCTTTTGTTGGCGTTGTTCGCCTTTTCATGAAGAATTTTCTGAAGCAATCAATAATAATTCAATTCCCCGTCATTTCTTCCGTTTCCCAAAAATAAACATTCTTCCTGAATTGGAATATCGTCTTTGCGGGATTCACACGGGGAAAAAAAGGAAGAGGTTTGCGGAGATTATCGACGTCATAACAAATAAAATCTTCGCAGCAGAAAAAAACTGAAATCATTTTTTAAAAAAAAACAACAAAAAAACTGCTTTATTGGAGTAATGGAGAATTTACACTTGAATTTAATTTACCGTCTCTTAATATTCCTTTTTTAAAATAACTTAATTTTAGTAGTTTTGTTTGTTTGGCATTATTTCGATCCAGCCCCCCCTTGCATTCGGTAATTTATTATTATTTTTTTTATTTTTTAAATTAAATCTTTCCCCCATAAAGGCATTATTATTATTTATTTTTTATATGTTTTTAACCGAGATGACGAAACACACACACACACACACACCCACACACACACACACACACACACACACACACACACACACAACGAATACAAGGGAAAACTCGCCCGACAAAAGGCAAAAGTGGATATGATTTTCCAGTCTAACTATGACGTCACATCTTTTTTAACATCGAATTGCGTGCGGCTCCACGATCACGGCGAGTGACTCTAAGGTCTCTTTACTGAGGGACTCGAACGACGCTCTGATCGGATCAGCCAACCGGAACCTCCAAGTTACAAAACAGCGCCACCTGCTGTTTTCTACGAATGCCGTCCTCTTAAAAGTTTCACGTCGGATTTGGTCTGCAGGGTTCGCCGTAGAAATGGGTAGAAATCTGGCAAAGTTTTCGAAACAAATCCGTCTGTATGTAGTAGCTTTTCTCTTCCAGGCAGTGGCCGGGGATAGAACCTAATCTCAAGCGCATCGCCAGATCTGCCGAACACCCGCAGGTATTCTGAGATGGACAAATGAGGGTGTGGCTAGAGGACAAGTGAGGGAGTCACTAAAACATCTTTTAAAAACCCCAAACAAATCTCTCTGAAAGGCTTTGATGTAATCCAGGAGTCTTTCCCATTCTCCTTTCTTTACTACAGGTGCCAGCGGACTTGGCTGGCGTTTTTATCCGGTTAGAACTGCTTGCAATTCGAAAATGAAACTATTGACTTTTCCCCCCGAAGGCATCGCCATGAAACCGATCATTGTACAGTTATCGTGACTCCAACCTCTGCTGCAGTCTCCAGCAGTTCACGAAGGTCGAATAACCCCCACTTCCCGTCAAACCGAAAGTTTTTTTTTTTTCCTTTCCCCGCTTCATTGGCAGATTTATTGTAATCCAGAACTCGGCCGGATGATACTGCAGGCGTTTGGGCGGTGAGATGCGACGTCAGACCGGAAATCTTTGATTTTGAGTCGGTGGCTGGAAACGAGACTCACGTGTTGTTTGCGCATCAGTTACTTTCATTTGTGTCCAGGTTTGGTTTGGCTCTCTCCCAGGTAAATACGATTTTCGCTCCGTGGCTGGAGTGTGCACTGATTCATTAGCATAATAATTAACTCTTTGCACAGCAGAAAGGATAATAAAATAAAAGTCTCTTTTATTTAACATTCCTCGTTACTCACGCGTATTTATCATGAAAGCAACGTTCATTTATTTATCTTTTAAATATACAAACCGTTAGCGTAATACCAGTCAAATTAATTATTCACATAATAAACCTAAAATCCTTTTTAAGCAGAATTTTCAACATGGCTTGGAGAAATTTCAGATAATTTATTTCATTCCGACCAAAGATAATAAAAGATGATCGCCATCACAAGACCACGTGACCCCGCGCTGTCCGCTTCCGTAATCGCGTCCATCCGCCATCGCACCCGTTGACTGTGTTGTGCTCCACTCTACTCTATCACCCGCGCGCTCCGTCTTTGCGGGCAGACTTCCACTACATCCCTGTTTGCAGCTCTCGTTGGCACGAAATATTTCGCAAGACCCCATGACAAGACCAGTAAACCGGGCCTCGAGTCGCGTGTGAGGATTGTCCGCGCCGACGACCCCTCGTTTCTTGATGGCCATTCGTTCGCTGCCCTTTGCTCGACCACAGTTCGCGATGCGTTCCGCTCCCGGAGGTCTTCGGCTGGCTGTAAACTAGAAAACAAGCGGACAGGGCCCTGATACCCTTTGGATCCGTACCGTATCAAACGACCCCTGAGTATTTCTCACTGATGGCGGAGACCGAGAGCGCGGATTCTTCACTCTTGGCTCCGCTCCGCCTTTGGAACACCTCGCGATTCGCTGAAGTGGAGTCGTCTTGAAAGGCCAACGGGATCAAAGACGGCCGTGCGACGCTGAATGCCACAGAGGCAGCCAGCGAACCGGGTTAGCGAGCGGTTGGGGGGGGGTTGTGAAATCAAGCGAGTGAGGAGAAATTGACGCGGATCACGTGTTCGCGTCTACTTCTTAGAGGAGGAATATCTATCGAAGGATTTTATCGGAGGCCTTGACTCGGCGCTCATCGGAACGGGGCCCCGAAACTGGTTGATGGCTTCTATTTGAAGACACCTGTCAAACCGCGCGTCGCACGAGCTTGCGAAACAGTAATCATATTTTGCGTATGATAAAGTCAACAAAATCTTAACATCAGGTTCATCAAAGCCTTGATTATACGCCATCTGTGCCGAATGTAACGTGTAATCTCTTCGCTGCTCTCTCTCTCTCGCTCTCTCTCTCTCTCTCTCTCTCTCTCTCTCTCTCTCACTCTCATCTCTCTCTCTCTCACATCTCTCTCTCTCTCTCTCATCTCTCTCTCTCTCCTCTCTCTCTCTCTCCCATCTCTCTCTCTCTCTCTCATCTCTCTCATCTCTCTCTCTCGTCTCTCTCTCTCTCTCTCTCTCTCTCTCTCTCTCTCTCTCTCTCAGACTGGGATGCAGTTTTCTTTACAACTAAAACCTAATGATGCACCATGGCGCCATCTGGTGGCGGTATGCCGCAGTAATGGCTGCTTTCGGTGCAGACAGTTCATTCTCCGATCTTGGGGTCTGTTTGGACCATTGAAGATAACCCAGAGCAGGTATGGTAACGTTGCAGCATGAAAATCTTTTGCACTGTTTGTCATTAAATCAGCGAGATTTTGTAACAGTCTGGTTCAAGATACCCCCCCCTTATCCGTTTGGGAGATTCTTCTAATTCCATCATATTGTCTCCTGGACGTGGACAGTTTGCTCAGCTGACGATCGCCATGCTATCATAGTGCTCCGCCAGATTTATACCAAAACTTCGAAGTACCGAGAGAAGAGGTTAAATTACTTGATTCCTCTTCCAGACTATTGTCACACGTGTGATGTGCAGCGCCATTCTCTCGAAGGACAAAAAAATGTACATCGAATCTTTACACGCCTTGTTAACGAACGGTAAGAGACCAGTATGTTTAAGATGGCAATATACCAAGCAGAATTTAAACACCCTTCGACAAGTACCAGCTTTGTCTTCTCACCATGGCGGATCGCGGTTCACACTATGATGCTCCGGCTTCCATACCTAACCAAACCGGAAGTGTTTTATTTCACCCAGCCTTGGGGCCGTTGTTTGGCTTATTTCTGTTGGGCGTCAGCGAGCGAGCGAATGCTGGCGGTGAGTACGGGCTATTGATCAGCCCAAACATTCAATATGTACACATCATGCCTGAAACTGCAAGTTTCTATCAGAGACATCCATTCATGCGGCTAGCCGAATTAGTATTGGGTGGCACTGCATTTGCCATAGTTATGTGAATACCAGTAAAGGCAGTCTGTTGCTTTTCTATGGTAGCCATCACAGGTGCACTAAGGATGAACTTTCGCTTTTCTATTTGCATTAATTAAGTTAAAAGAAATTTCTGTTATTGCATCATTTTGCCAGTCAGCAGATTTTATGCCGAAAATTCTTGTTACTCTTTAATTGAGCACTCATACCGATCAATCTAGCTATTAATTAAGACGTGCGGAGTTACCTTTCTTTTATTATAAAAGTATTATCTAAATATACTAAGCGATATCCAACATAGTTATATGCTTTCCGGGACTTTGATTATTGAAATAAGCCTTTATTTCCGTATATATTCCGGTCAGTTGTAATATTTCCAGTTTTAATATTGATCCTTTTAAAAAATTGTTAGTCGTAATTTCGTTTCAAAATAAACCATCTTGTTATTTTAGTATTCGTTTGTGTGTTGGGGGAGGGGTCATTTTCCTTCTTTGAAGGCGACAGGCAAAGAATTTACTACCTTCCGCGGTCTGTCACGGGCGATTTAAAAAATAATCGGTCGTTTAGGAATCCTCCCCCCACCAAAGCTGTACGGACCCTCTCTTTTCTTGAGAGAAGAGAGCGATGAAATCCGGACAGTATCTCGTGGGTGGATGGGGGGGGGAATGAAGGATTTTATCGAACAACCGCAGCTCGGCTCTGCCTGCTCGATGTGTCGGTCGGTATTTCGTAGGAGATGGGGGTAGGGGGAGAGGCTGACAACTCTGAAACTAAACGTACCAAAGGGAGAGCACCGAGCGCGGCGTCGCAGGTTAAATTCTGGCGGGGTTCGGAACCCTCTCCTAGCACTAGAGTGGATGCATGAAGAAGGTGTGACGGACGAAGCCGGAAGTGAGGATGTAGCAAAAGTAGTCTATACTGTTTTTCCTGATGGTTACGACCAGCTTGGGGGGGGGCTGATATAAGGACGAGCCTATTGTAATACCTCTCCTGCTGATGTGATGAGGCTGACGGTTATCTGCTAAGTGAAAGTACCAGGAGACGAAACAATGCAATCTTCGACATGTTAAGATCATATAAAGCAAAACGATCAGAATGTTTGCTGTACATTCACGACCAAAGGAAAGCTCCTTCAGCGACCTTTGTTGTTTTTTTTACCACATTTCTTACCCCAGCCAGCTAGTTAACCGTCACGTGTCTCCTCACACTCTTCCACTGTGTGTGCCCAGCCTATCGTGGGTGAGATTCCTTAAGCAATAATCCCTCTCTCGTAACTGATTTTTTTTTGTCATTCGCAAGATTTCAGCTTCAATGCGTTTCCAGCAATAGCAAAGAAGACTCAAGATTCTAGACCTTTCGTCTCGGAGACAACAATAGAAGGAACTACAAAGAGAGAAATTTTATAAAACAATACGGTCCCCAGACAACACGCGATCTTGTAGCATACGAAGCGGCATTTTGAGATGCAGGTCCGAAAGACAAATTCATTCGCCAGCAACTCTTCTGTCTGAAGTCTCGTTTGAGAGCCTTAGCTATTAACTATTCATCTGTTACCGGAGCACGGATCAATTTAAATGTTTCTGTGCTTTAGCACGTTTTATCAGATATACTCACTGGCAGCCATAACCGTGAAACAAAAGAGACCCTGTGTGATAGAAGCTTCAACACCAACTTATTATAACAGGATATGTAACGTAAATATTTCTTATCAGTCGAGTGATAACATACAGGTGCCTATATTTCCTAATAAAGTAATTACATAGGAAATATTAGATATTTCGCCGGTGGCTTCACTCAGCTCTAGCAGCCTCTGTTTGCGCGCGCATGTATACATTAGTGATCAGGTCCAGCTTTTCCCACCAAACTTCCTGGTATTTCATTTAATCGCTGTTGTGATATCAATTCGATTCTTATTTGTTTATAAAGACGCTCCCTTAGGCTATCAGTTAGGTTCACATTCGGGATCTTTGGGCGTCCAAAGAAGAAACTGCTGTCTATTCTGTGTCTTCCAAGCTGCAACGGCTTTGGATGTATGCCATGTTGCTCAAACGTTCCTACAGAATATTCGAACACAAGCTGAGCTTGGGGGGGACGTGTAATAGACGGGATCTAGACGTGCACCAATGGTACCAGGTGTAAGGAGCGTGCATCTCGTCGTAGCCGCACCACTGCAGAAAGTAGTTCCGGCCATTTTTCTCTCTGCTCAGACGAACTAAATGCGCGACACCTGAGACGGGCGAGAAATCGACGGAAGTACGATGTATGTACTCCGACCGGCGGACTGAGAGATCGGTGATTCTGTCCCTGGGTCTGATGATCCGCATCTATTCCAATTTCTACAATACACAAAACAAAAAAAAAAACGATAAAAGATAAAATGTAATCAATATTATTAAAAAATGAATGAACAATCAATAATCTATTCGATACCCATAATGCCCCCCCCCTCTTCCGGAATAGCAGCACATGGTCTCCAGGAGACCAACCAAGCCAAATCTTAACTATAGCCAGTATGGCAATACCTCAGAACCAAAAGTACTGATTCTGAGATCGAATCGACGTTTCCTGAGGAAGACCGTGAGCATAGCACTGAAACGTCTAGGATGGGCGGGCACTATACAAGCAATATACATAAATCATCAGAATAATTAGTCAGAATATTCAAAGGAAATATTACATTTAGCACAGTTTTTTTTCTTCTAGACATTAAATTATGATTTTAAAAATACTTAAAAACAATAACGAAACAGGGAGAAAGGCTAAGTCCCAACATTTTTTTTTTTTTTAATTTAAAGAAAAACAAAAGATTAAATGAAACAACGGTTGAGTACATTTAGAAAAGGTAAGGACATCGATTTGTGTCATAAACAATGCAAGTTTTCTTTGTAATCTGAAATAGAACAGATCAAAACCTCGTTTACCACAGTATCTATGTTTTTCTCTCCAAGGAACTGAGCTGAACTGACTGTCCACGCTTCCGGCTGGTAGCCGCGACAGACTGATCAAGTGGGTGTCACAGAGATGCCGAGCCAGACGTTGTCTGTCAGGCTGTTATATATACAAACGTCCCACTCAGCTCGCCTCTATATATTTTCTGCAACTCGAGACTGCTTTCAATTACTGGCATGAATAAGTGGTACCCCCTCCCTGGGAGTAAGGGAGACATGCCAAGAAAAGAGGACTTGTACTCATTTGATCGAGTCCTGGGGCCATGCGACACGACCAGTTTTATCTTTCAAAGTCTCCATAAAAGTCTGGATTTAAGAAAAAAGAATATACACAAATAAACAAACAGGTTAAGAGTACTGTACGTATCATCTTCAACTGGAGCGTCACTTGTGTCAATAATAAATCTCTCCTATGTCTAACAAATTTTGGAGTGGTCATTGTTTTGTTTCTTATTTTTTCTTATTGATATTTTCCGACAAGAAGTTAAACTTCTTAAAGTAATCACAGCTGGAAAACAGTCTCGGATTGGGCACAAATGTAAATTTAGAAAAACAAAAATATCTGCAATATTTGTTCACCCTTTCCTGTCGTTTCATTCTGTTTGGAAACCTTGGGTTTCTCACGTGACTCTGCGTGAGAATTTCAAATTACTTATGTCTGCCATTAGGGTTTTAATTCCTGCTTAATACCTTAAAAAATAACATTTTCTGTTTTATTCTTAAATCTAACTTTGCCCAAATCAAGCGTAAAAGTTACCTTGACAACTCGTCTAACAGTGACGTCATTCCGCAGTTAAGTGGACTTCGTTCCAAATGGTAAAGCAGCTTCGTTATTCAAAAAAAAAAATTTTTTTTAAATATAATTCACATTTTTTGTGCAAAAAAAGGGGGTGGGCGTCTATCGATGGAAGGCGAGGGTTCTTCTCTATACAGTTTGATCGTGAATAAATGCAGAACGCAAATTATACGACGTTGCAATACACTCAGCTATTGGCCATTGAGCTGGCGGGCGGGTTGGGCCTCACTACACTAATTACTTCAAGGGGGATTCGATTATGGTCCACCCTTCGACACACGAACTTTGGAATGTCGCTAACAGAATCCGTTGCTCGTATTGCGTCTAACAGCTGTTGGCAGAGGGCTTGGAGCAAACCAGTTGGTAGTCTGTCATCTTACTGCTGAGCTAGAAAGAGCCGCCTCAGTTTGGCCTACCCTCGGTGCCATGGTCTTCTCTGGCGCTCTTCCTTACGTGAACGTCTCACCCTTTACTCGCCTCCAAGAATGGAAAGCTCAACTATGGATTTTTTGCCACCGGTCCCAGGGGCTCGCGTCCGATGCCCAGTATTAAGGAGCAGGCACCCAGTAAAATCATACCAATCCTAAAATTGGCTGTTTCTTCTGATCGATTAGCTGTCGAAACGCTCGAGTGCGATCGGTTTCACGGACCCACTCGATGAAAAAGAGTTAATGGCCAGAACAATTCTCGAGTATGGAATTGTGATATTTCCACTGATGGCCGGCCACGTGTTAGTGGTTATGGAGATACCATTTAAAAATTAATACATGGATGTGTGGTTTTCAGACGTGATACACAGGACCGGTTTATTATTATTATTATTATATTATTATTATTATGATATTATTATTAGTTAATTCGAAATCAATGTAACTGACGTACATATAGCCGTAATGGACGACCATTAGCACCTGTTTTTCAGTGAAAAGTTCCTTTAATCACGGTTTGTCTTCTGAGGGTTGTAGCCTTCCTCTAAACGTGCCGAAGAAAGCCTTCGATATTCCTGTGCTATGCTCAGGGGAACTAATTAGGGTTCTTTCTGTCCGGACCGTGCGTCAATACGGGGCCCAGCGGGGGCCCCCCCCACCCCAAGTGGAAGAAGGAAAAATTAGCGGCAGAAAGCTCGTGATTCATTGACTGAAACTCAACAATAGAAATGTGGGGTCAGCGGAGTCTGTCGGTAAATATCTCGAGGGGATAATGAGACCTCAGAACCGATCTGACGAAGACAGCTGTCTGTCTGTCTGTCTGGCGGAATGGTTCGCAGGCGCTAGGGTTCGCGCATGCGCAGACTCGTTCTACTCTCCTGACTAAGTCGAGGCCAGCTTTCCTTGCTGCGTCATCCATATTTCTCCTACAGGGAAACAGAGAACTGCATCACCGATGGCAGTGGATGCTGAGATCCGAAGAGTCGCCTTGGGAACAAGAGAGAGAAGCCAAGCAAGGGCTCCAATGTCCGTGTACATCATGCGGAACTCAAGCGTCGGGGACCCGTCCCCACTCGGAGCGCTCTCTGCCGCCGACCCTTGAGAACGAGACGAGTGCAGGGGTGCCAGGATGACTCGACTTGACGACGCTGCTGGCTGTCTGACGCCAACCGGACTTTTATCGTTGTTTAGCGGACGATCTGCTTCGTTGTTGTCATCGAAATTACGACAGTTTCTCAGCCGTCTTGCAACAGCGGATGAGGAATTGCGATTCCTAAAGTTGCCCGGTCAAGTCTTCAACAACACAGAGGTGTAAGGTAAACTATGCTCTTAGGTTTAACTGCCGTATAGAGGGCGTGCGTTTCTTATATCAGAAGGAAGAGAAACAGCTTTAGTGAATTATATATATATCACTGTCACCGTGATACAGTGATGACGGTCAAGGCCAGAAGGATGGATACGTAGCCTGCGATTGGGATTCGAACCTCTTGTCATTCGATCCAAGACCTTTCTCACCCCGAAGCCAAACGCCCGTCTACGCCGTCGCTGCCAGTATCGCTGCAGATCTGTGTGCGCATCTGACCGACCGGTCTGCGGAGACGATGGGCGTGGTCCACCAGGCCAGGCGACGGCCTTTGTCCCCAGCTTGTACCCAATGGCTCCCGTTGAGCGGCCTGTCCAGCGACCCGATCGACCCCCTCCCCTGGGGATAAATTGAGAAACAATTCGGCTACAACCCTAACCTTCGTCTGTCTTCCTCCGGCGGGTAGCGGTGGGTACAAGAAAAACAGAAATTCAAGAGTAAGGAGAAGTAATAGATCCGAACGCCAAAGCACGAATTTACAAAAAAAAATTTTTTCTATTCTTTTCTACGCCAAAAAAACCCTTTCTTTTCACTTAAGAAATATATTTATGAAAGTGACTAAGAAATCATCTCCGACATGAATGACCTATACAACTAACGAACCAATATTTATTTTCGTTTCGGTCTTCCAAAGTTTCAATTATTTAAGGTTTCAAACTTTAGAGAGAAATTCCGGATTTCGTTTTGCTGTTTGGTTGTTTTTGTATCACCCTAAACGCCAGCGCCATTGACTTTCATTATCCATTCGTATTGTGGAAAATTATTCCTTTTTCTTTTTTAAAAAAAATTATGGCCTTGAAGTGTCGGTTTACTTTTACAATTAACCGATCTGCATTGAAGCCTAAAGACTTTCCTGGTATCAGGGTGCTGCGCAATATCCCCTTACGCTACGAAATAGTGTACCAAACCACGTTTTCCCTAGTAGATGCAAGCGGAAAGAGAAGCAGCAAATACTTATTTGTAGCTGATCTCGATGGTGCTAAAAGCGCCCTCTAGTGGTAATTTTCAGCCACGGGAACAGCCCGTCACGCCGTGTTCACGCTTAACTATCGCAGCTGCGGGCGGGGCAGCGTTAACCAATATAAGCAGAGCTACGGGTACTAAGAAGAAGCATCGCAACTGGTTCCGTGTGTGGGAGCATCATCCGATTGTCGGCGATTTCAAAATACGTCGCACTCTTATGCACAACTTCCGACCGCAGCCACGTTGCTCGACTGAAATTCTAAAAATCACGCCATCTGCCGTCGACCCCTCCCCCCCCCGACACTTCCCGTGATTTCGTGGTCCGGTGGAGATTTCTGAGCGGCTTCGTCTATTTCCACACGACACAGAAGCAGCGGTCGGTCAGGGCACAGAACGTGGTCGGGTAACGCACGGCCTTCGGGTGCATCTACGGCAAACGTTGGCCGGAGATACGCCATTAACGCTTTTCAGACCCAGAGACTCTAATGTCACCGTTCGTCATCTATCCGTTCATTCGGTTTTCGGTCCACTCGAGATGTTTCTAGGCTCCCCTTGATTTTTCCTCGTCAGACTAACGACCGCGGCTGTCTGTGGTCAGCCCCAGCAACCACAACGAGGGGTGAGGTTCGTCGGATTGTGTCGAATACAGTATATATTCTTATAGTTTTTTTTTTTTTTCCGCAGGGCCCCCCCCCCTATTAGCTGGAGGGCATTCACACTTAACTTTAAAAACAAAACAAACCCTATTCTGATAGTTTCAGCGGTACCCAAAGGGCAGGCAGGCCCTGCCAGAACGATGCCGATTAACGACTGGTTTGATCTGATCCCAGAAGATCTCCCCTTCGAGAGCTCTTTGGCATAGCTTCTTCTCAGTTTTATCTAGTGCAGATTAAAATAGCTTCTCTAATGGCGAAACAATGTTCTCAGCTCCCCAGACCAGATAGCAAACACGCTTGAGAGAAAAAACCCAGGAGTGAGACCGGAACAGGAATTCTTGGCGATATTTAAAGAAACACACACACACACAAGATAATTAAGAAGACGATAAACAGAGGAGTCGGGTATCGCCAATAATAACTCAGTTGAACAATCTAAAACCTAAAGTATATTGTCAAGATTTTTCGACAGTGGGATGCGGACTGAAGGCGAGAACGGAAAATGTGAGCGATTTGCATGGGCAGCCAAACGGTCTGAGTTTACTACTGATGGTGCCTGGAGTTATCGCTGAAAATGAGCAGCGAGTTTCTCCCAGATGAGTCCATGGCGTCCGTCAGCCACTCTACTTCCGGTTATTGCGTCGGTTTTCGGAACCCACAATCAAAGCTCCAGAAGGAGGCGTGATGAAAATAATGTTTCGGTACTGTTCACCCTTGCCGAACGAAAGGGCCGTGGGAGGGGACTTAGTGGAGGCAGTAAGCGCGCGCGGCGCGCGGCTCGCGAGCTCGCGCTCTCTCGCTCGTCGGCGCGCTGATCGCGCGCTCTCAGCTCTCTCTCCATCGATCTCTCCCCCCCTCTCTCTATCTATGAGCTATCTCTTCATATATCTCTCTCTCGCTCTCTCCTTTCATCACAAAATCTCTCTCCTGGGTGTGTAACTGAAGTCTCTCTCTCTCTCTCTCTCTCTCTCTCTCTCTCTCTCTCTCTCTCTCTCTCTCTCTCTCTTCATCACAAAATCTCCTCTCCCTGTGTGTGTAACTGACGTCTCTCTCTCTCTCTCTCTCTCTCTCTCTCTCTTCTCTCTCTCTCTCTTCATCACAAAAATCTCTCTCCCTGTGTGTGAACTGACTCTCTCTCTCTCTCTCTCTCTCCCCCCTTCTTACAGCAAGTAAAAAACGTTTGGCGGTAGGGAAGTGGGGAGGTAACTCGTCCGTGGAGAAATCCGGTTTCTGATAAAACATCTGTAGTTCAGCATATCCGCCGCCGCTATCAGGTATTCCCCGTGATGAAGCGCAGATGGTCGTCAGGAGGCGATCTGTCGAGCCGAAAGGAAGGCGAGACGTGCAGCAACGTGCGAGCTGTTGCGGATCAGGGACCCTACTGGCGTAATGGTTGCAGCTGTGAAACAGTCGCGCCGCGCGGGGAAGCCCTGGAATCTGCTACCAGGGGTGGCTACCACCGTCCAGTTGACTACAGATCGCCAGGCCGTACCCTGACACTCCACCTCCACCCCACCCCACCCCCTTTAGAACGATCGACAACGGACGACGCAGCGTGGACTAAGTCAGGCGGGCACCAAACCCGACAAGTCAGATCCCTGCTTTAACTCTGCAGAGCAAATCGTATTGGCACTTTTTTTCTTTTTTTTTTTTTTTTGGAATGCCACCCAAACACCCTGACTTTACTCGCTGACCGGTTTCCTCCCTTATAAACAGTCTAACGTTTCATCTTCCCCCGACTCGTAACCATCTTAATTACCACATTTTTTTATCCGCGTACGAGCCATTCCATTATCGTGCATTCCTTCTGGTCCGGTCAGTAGTATCTCTGATATTACACACACATATCAGAAAGGTACACTGCTACTCAAAAGTGTAGGGGGGGCACCTATTTACAAAGAAAACCGGCCGTTGCCTGGGTTGTTATCCCGTTTTAGGGAGACTATTTGTAGCACGAGTAGGCGAACGTCATCCGCGAACAATTGAAACAAACACGAACGTCCGATTCTAACTGGAATCTCAGATCTATAACAGGAAGACCCCCCCCTTTTTTTCCCCTTCCTTAATACCGGCGACTCCGTGCGCCTGCTGATTATTTAACTTCGAACGCGGCCAACAGGGGGACGAGTCCGGTGACCGCGCCCTGTTTGTTCCGTGGAGCAGCACCCTGCCGTTGCTATCTCTCACGGCGGTCTTTACCTAATCTTTAGAAAAGGGGCCGCCGCCTGGGTTCACCGCTGCCTCGTTGGAAGAAACCCTGGTAAGTCGCCAGACGGGATTGGAGAAAGGGACGGCGCTCTTCTGCGCCGCTCGTCGAGGGGGCACCGACACCGGGTCCCGCCGCTCTATTACGACCAGCGCCACCTGACGCCAGTTAACCGTAAAACACTCGATTCTTGGACGCGTGCGCAATGAGGAAACTCCTCGTTTTTTTTCCGAATATCTAATTTTCTCCCACTAATAAAACAACGACGAATCCTCCGAGTAGCGAAGAGTATCTCTTCCAGTAGTCGATTTACGCCGCCTCCCGACGACCGTCTCGTAGATTAAACCGGTCACAAATATCGCCCGCCGATCGCTATAACGGGGGCGGCGGCGGAGTCGGGGCACGCCATCTCGCGTGAAACCGGAGAACGGGAAACAACTCGGCCTCCAATAATAGCGAAATCTTAGACGGTGATCTCGCGCGGCCGTTATACACGACAGGAAGTTCCGGCTGATTCATATCCGAAGTGTTCCGCGCATAACGTGTTTTCTCGCGATTTTTCTTCTTCTTTTTTTTTTTTAAATACGTATTCCTCCTCCTCCTCCTCCTCCTCCCTCCCTCCCCCAACTTATCGCCACCACCGTCCGTCCACCACTTCCCAGATCTAGTCACGGAATCCCTGCGATTGTTCCTGTCAAGTTACGGACCTAACGCGGCCATTAAAGCCATTCGACTTTCCATATATATATATATATATCTTTCTCCTTGAACTTTATCGGCTTTTCAAGGGGCTGGTTTTTCTTTTCTTGTTTTTTTTTATTATGTTAAATCTCTCTATACCCAACCGGGCGTCCCTCCGAGTGTCTCTTTAACTGAAGCAAGCGAGCACTGTTTTACCGGTCCGATCGTCGACAGGCCAGTCGTTCGTGGTGGTGATAGCAGGAAGGTGAGGGGTGGAGGAGCCGGGCCCTAGAGGAGAGCGCTCGTTCACAGCTAGCTGCCTGAAACACAAGAGAAGAAAACGACTCGTCAGCCCCGCCCTACACCCCCTACAGCGACAGTAGATCGTTCATCCTCCAAAAGGGAGACGACTCCGAAACAGAATGACCCCCCCGTACAGCGACAGTAGATCGTTCATCCTCCAAAAGGGAGACGACTCCGAAACAGAATGACCCCCCCCCCGTACAGCGACAGTAGATCGTTCATCCTCCAAAAGGGAGACGACTCCGAAACAGATGACCCCCCCCCGTACAGCGACAGTAGATCGTTCATCCTCCTAAAGGGAGACGACTCCGAAACAGAATGACCCCTCCGTACAGCGACAGTAGATCGTTTATCCTCCTAAAGGGAGACGACTCCGAAACAGAATGATCCCCCCCCCGTACAGCGACAGTAGATCGTTCATCCTCCAAAAGGGAGACGACTCCGAAACAGAATGACTCCCCCTACAGCGACAGTAGATCGTTCATCCTCCTAAAGGGAGACGACTCCGAAACAGAATGACCCCCCCCCCGTACAGCGACAGTAGATCGTTTATCCTCCTAAAGGGAGACGACTCCGAAACAGAATGACAGTACGGCCATGTTGAAGGACTAAGAAGGTTACGTACCAAATAACTTTTCTAAAGTTTATACTCCGCCACGCAAAATATCTCATGATATGTATGCAAATGTTATATAAGCTGTCATCACTATTTATACATAACAGCGCGCCCTCCTGGTAACCCTCTGGTGAAGAATATTTTAACTGTAGTTTCGCCACGTGAGATGAAAGGCGAACGACTCGATAATTCCCCCACATAATAACAACAACAACAACAACATAATAATAATAATAAAATAATTAATAAGAATAATAATAATAATAAAATAATAATATAATAAAATCATCATCATCATCATCATCATCATCACATCATTCATCATCATCATAATAATAATAATAATAATAATAATATAATAATAATAATAATAATAATAATAATACTAATGGATGGCTAAGAAAAGAATCCAAGAAGTTAGCCACTTTTTAGGGGCAGTAAGAGAGTAACCCAACACTTTTGGCACGAGAGTACCGAGGACAGAGGTGCGTAATCTAACTTTTATCGAGGTCCGCAGGTCACCAAAGAATAATCTGACTTTAACCCTTCAGCTGCAACATCATGTGTACATAGGTACAATTTCCGTTAGAATTACTGTTAGTTTTATCCCTTACTATACGATGCGGATCAAAAACAAAAATATACAAAACGACTAAACACGAAGCATTAGTGGCATACTGCTACCATATGCGCTACTATTTGATGGTGCGCAGACGTATTAAATGTTAGTGGTTCATTGGTTATTCTAGTTTAGGGGAATAAATACTGCAAGAGTATTTCATGGGGATAGTCAATTACGGCTGGAGTGACAGCCAATCCCAGCTCGACTTCCGGGTGCTCGTCGGTCAGTGGAAAACCGAGTAGTCGGCGTCGGAGAGAAGCATATACTACGCATTCATGAATGAGGTGGAAGCGATGTGCGGCCAGATGATAAACGGATACCGCTGGTGGCACATTGTTGTGACCCTTGAGCGAGGTGCTTTACTGGCATCGCTCCAGTTGCTGCTGGGGAGTGGTGGCCTGTGTAGGCACCCAGACAGGGGAACCAAGGGCGGAGGACGCTCTGTAGCCATGATAGAGGCGAGTCTCCTATGAGAAGGAAAAGTCAGATGACTGCTGAAGACGGATGCACCGCATAACGACGGTGCAACACATCCCACTCTTATGAGATGAGTGATCGAAGAAGAATTGCACTCGTAACTTTTTTATATTGGTGAATCATATTTATTTCTGACGGGAGTTGTAGGAACTGTGGTACAGGAACTAGACTAAGACCAGCGGGCTCAAAGAAAATCCCATGGTACTTCGGTTTAGCTTTAGTGTCATCACTTATCATGCAAATAAATGGTAAGAGGGGACTGGATGCTGAATCTTGTGGAACGTACGCCACTGGTGACTTGTTGGTATGGAGATGATACACCGTCTAAAGGGCCAAAAGTCTCCACCCTATCACCAGTACAAATTTTTTAATTTATAAAGTCCTGAACGTCGTCAACTCTACTGTTTTCAGTCCGTTCGAACCCCAAGAGTCTGTGGCCGACCATTCTACTAGGCATCAGTCAGCAGGTTGCGAAAAGAAAACGACATAAATAATGTCTCACAATACTTTTCTTTTTCTTATATTATCACAAAGGTTTTTTTTAAAAAGCGATTCTGCGATGATTTGTCAGCGGTTTTGCAGCTTTAAGACTCTCAGAAATTTTTGTTAACGTGTTGTTTTTTTTTTTTTTCTTCCAAAAGTTGGCTAACCATTCAGAAAATAGAATCGCAGAAGTGTTTCGAGTTATGCCGTGACGAAGATCCTTTGACCGGTATTGAAGGATGGTGTTCATCCCTCGCATGTCCGGTCGGCCGCAACATGTGACGGCTCACCTGTAATCAAAGATAATGGACCCGCTATTAGAGCAACAAGCCGGAATTCTGCACCTTGTCGCGTAGGTAGATCCTAAATAATTGCCGCTTTGAAATGCTCTCGCTGTCTGGTTACCTGTTGCTGTTTTAATGTTAATCGCTGAAAGGAGAGGAAGGGAGGGAGAGAGAGAGATGATATGACGTCACTACACAGAGAGAGATGACGTCAGTACATAGAGAAAGTGAGAGAGATGACGTCACTACACAGAGAGAGATGAAGTCGGTACAGAGAGAGAGAGATGACGTCAGTACATAGAGAAAGAGAGAGATATGACGTCACTACACAGAGAGAGATGACGTCAGTACATAGAGAAAGTGAGAGAGATGACGTCACTACACAGAGAGAGATGAAGTCGGTACAGAGAGAGAGAGAGATGACGTCACTACACAGAGAGAGATGAAGTCGGTACAGAGAGAGAGAGATGACGTCAGTACATAGAGAAAGAGAGAGAAATGACGTTACTACACAGAGAGAGATGAAGTCGGTACAGAGAGAGAGAGAGATGACGTCACTACACAGAGAGAGATGAAGTCGGTACAGAGAGAGAGAGATGACGTCAGTACATAGAGAAAGTGAGAGAGAGATGACGTCAGTACACAGAGAGAGATGACATCAGTACATAGAGAAAGTGAGAGAGATGACGTCACTACACAGAGAGAGATGAAGTCGGTACAGAGAGAGAGAGATGACGTCACTACACAGAGAGAGATGAAGTCGGTACAGAGAGAGAGAGATGACGTCAGTACATAGAGAAAGTGAGAGTGAGAGAGAGATGACGTCAGTACACAGAGAGGAGATGACCATCAGTACATAGAGAAGTGAAGGAGAGAAGAAGAGAGAGAGAGAGTGTGTGTGTGTTTGTGTGTGTGTTCGTTGTTTAATGACCAGAAACAACCCGTAAGTTGTACGGTTAATTGAAAACAAAAAAAAAACACTAATACCATTGTGTATAAACTCTCGAGTATCATCTATTTTTAAAGCTGAATAGTTCCACCAAAATAAATAAACTAATGTTTCTGCTGTTATATTATAATTGCAGGTTGTGAAAACAAAAGAATTACAAAATGTACTTGTTATTAATCCTAGTAAAGTGTATATGGAGAATATAAGTTAATCCACTCCAACTAGCGAAGCAAATGAGTCACTTTTAGCGGAATCTTTAAATGGGAATAAAACACTCTAAGTAATGAGGGGAGTGAGCTTTTACTGACTGCTTGTATTAAGCAAAAGGATAAAAATAAAATTATTCAACTTTTTATAAAAGGCTACGAATGATTGTGATATTCACAGATTTTTTTCTTCTGCTAATCTATCTTTCTCGTGTTATTTCCATGACTTTGCATTTCATTGCCGTTCAAGAATTAAACTAGCATAAAGAAAAAGTCTTGAGAAGCTTACATCTCTTTAATCATAAATACATTGTTCGAATCAGTTACGGTTATATTTCCTTACTTCTTAGCACAGTGACTTTAGGTATTAAAGCAGAATATTTCGTCTTCGTTCTGTATTCCATTAGATTTATCAAAAAGCCATATATTTTACTTAGTTGATTTCCAAAACCGGTTAATTTGCAGAAAGTATTTCCTATGATACCATGACAAAGAAATAGATAAAAGTGTGAGTATTTTTTCTTTTCATTTTCTTCTCTCTTTTTTTTGCGACGTAGGTTACCAGCCTGATAGGAGGGGAGCAGGGGCTAGTTGTTACATTATCAATAATTCATAATTAAAAGGTATAGATGAGCTATAATCGGCGTCATATGATTACTATAGATGAGGCTACAGACGGCGTCATATGTTTACTATAGATAAGGCTACAGTCGGCGTCATATGCTTACTATAGATTAGGCTATAATCTACATCATATGCTTACAATAGATTAGGCTATAATCTACATCATATGCTTACTATAGATTAGGCTACAGTCGGCGTCATATGTTTACTATAGATTAGGCTACATATGCTTCCTATAGATTAGGCTACAGTCGGGGTCATGTGCTTTCTAAAGATGAGGCTACAGTCGGCGTCATATGCTTACTATAGATTAGGCTACAGTCGGGGTCATGTGTTTACTATAGATGAGGCTACAGTCGGCGTCATATGCTTTCTAAAGATGAGGCTACAGTCGGCGTCATATGCTTACTATAGATTAGGCTACAGTCGGCGTCATGTGTTTACTATAGATGAGGCTACAGTCGGCGTCATATGCTTTCTAAAGATGAGGCTACAGTCGGCGTCATATGCTTACTATAGATTAGGCTACAGTCGGCGTCATATGCTTACTATAGATTAGGCTTCAGTCGGGGTCATATGCTTACTATAGATTAGGCTACAGTCGGCGTCATATGCTTACTATAGATTAGGCTACAGTTGGGGTCATATGCTTACTATAGATTAGGCTTCAGTCGGAGTCATATGCTTACTATAGATTAGGCTTCAGTCGGGGTCATATGCTTACTATAGATTAGGCTACAGTTGGGGTCATATGCTTACTATCGATTAGGCTACAGTCGGCGTCATATGATTTTCTTTAATCTTCGATTTCTATAGATCATCTGTACGTTTAACTAGCATTTACTGGTGCTGCAGCAGTGTGTCTCCTGTAACAGAACACGTTTCCCTTTTGCTTATCCCCCCCCCCCAACCACCACTCGGCCAGCGCCGCGTATTGTTTGTTTTGCAGTCATTTCTACCCTTTGTGTGTGTTCTTTAGCGTCGCGCGCGCAGCCATTCCCCATATCCTTCCATTCCCCACCCCGGCCGCTCGCTCCTCGGAATCGCCAACGCGGCAATCCTTCATCTTGACGGCTGTGCTTCGTTAGACCGCGGGGCCCTGACGTATCTGGCAGGGTGTCGTGCTCGCCAGCCAGATGTAGAACGAGATAGCACAATTATCTAGTAGCGTTGACAGTGTTGACGCGCGAGGGGAGGGGGGGAGGAGGCAGGCAGGGGCCAGTCCCACCACCCCCTCCGTTAATGGCCAGCCGTTATTAGGTTTCGGATCACTGCGGTGATTATTAAAAATACATAATTGATAAGCAGCAATGGGAGCCACCACTGATGGGTGGATCCCCCCGTCGCCGTCCGTCTGAAGCCCCGATAGCCTGGTGGTTTACGGGCGTTTACCGCCGTTGATTAGAATTACGCTGTAAAAATTCCGTTCCGGAAAATAAGTGGAGGGAGGAGGGATGGATATCTTTCGGTACACACAGAGGGGTCAACAAATAATAGCAACAGCAAGTCGGTTGTTTGTTAAGGAAACGGGAGCCCGCTCCACTTGAGCTCCGCTGTTTCCTGTCGCCCTCGGCTGAAGACGGCCTCCTTTACTAACCCGTCTCACGATCCAGGTTTTACAAGAGCGCCATGAAGAACTCTCTCGCGCGCGCGCGTGCGCGTGGTGGCGGTGATGGCGGCGGCGGCGCATCCAGAGGTGGCATTAAACGTAATTTAAAAAATAAAATAAAAATAAAAGTCCCTCCCCCCCCCAAAAAAAAAAGAGAGAGATGAATGAAAATCTAAAGTAAACACATTTTTTCGGGAGATTTGGGGACCAGAATCGGCCCGCGCGCGAGCTATTTTCGTCTGCTAGTCTTGGCGGCCATGGCCTCGTGCACCCGCCCGCGCGAGGGAATGGCGCCGGTTTCCAAGGAAGCGAGACGGGTGGGGGGTAGGGGGGAGTAAGAGATTCGTTGCATCTGCTTAATAATAATAATAATAATATTCCGTCGCTTTTCCGAACGTCGGTGGACCGTAATTATTCCGGTGGACGCCTCGGGTAACCGGGCATTCACGTCGTCGCGGCGGGTGACGTCATGTCGTTGGTTCTCTCTGTCGCCACCAGGGACGGAAAAATCCTAGCCGCTTACCGAAGCTCGCCGCGGTAGACGAACGAAGACCAGAGAAGGTCCCTCCAGACAGATCGCCACGAAATCTCCCGGGAATGGCTGGGTAACAACATCCTCGCTAAATATGTCCACCGGTCTGTGATGAAAAGAACTTTACCGTCGTGTGGACCAACTTGGTGGGAACACTTGCCAAAGGAGATCGCGGGAGGGGAAGACGCTACCCCCGTCGCCATAGACCACCCGACATCTACAGTCCGTCAAGACAGGACACGCGTATGCATTGTCATTCGAAACAAGGAACAAAGCGGTGGTGATTGATGCTGCCTGTTGTCCCGGTGGTGTTGACGACCAGAGGACAGCGGAAGGGAGCGAAAACTATGGCCTGCTCGTCGCCGAACCGATGACCCTAACGGACGTCATTCCACTGATTATTGGTTAAGCCATCAACGACCCGAAACAATGTTTCCGACCCACAATTCGCCATCGCTGATTTATGCCCTGTCCGCCATACAGCACGCGCCAGCTTGCGCATCTCTGACGCACGGCCGACGTCATACGGCACTGCGCTCACCTATGACGTATAGGATGCCGTATGCTGTCTTCTTGACAGGAGAGCTTGACTAAAAAAAGGTATCGAAACTAAATTCATAAAAAGGGGCAATCTGAAATTATATTACACGCGAGTAATGTGACAGAAAATGTTTCTTTTATTGGCCTTTTTCTTCTTCTTTTTTTTAAAATAGTTATTGAGTAACTGAAGTCCGTTTATTAGCTGTTATCTAACTCAGAAAATGGCTGAAATTTTAAAAAAACACAACGATCAAAATCGGTCCGTGTCCGGCGTTAAAAAAATAGCGAATTTTTGTGGCTGATATCCATCCATTAAGTTCAGAAACGACGGATTGATCTACTAGAAAATCTTTCTGGTCGCCAGTCTACACACTAGGATTACTGTTACTATCGCCGCTAAACCGTATAAAAGGATTTCTCTTCTTCTTCTTCTTCTTTTCTCTCTTTCTTCTAGTGTTCATCAGCTCCGTACTGGGAAGGAGGAAGTTTAATTGTTCACTGCTAATTCTGCCACCCATTCGGAACGCCCAACTACTACGTCTCCGTGATTCCTGAGCTACGTTCTGTGTTTTGTTGTTGTTGTTGTTTTTTTAATTATTTCGATTTTAAAAAAAAAAAAAACAAACAAAAAGGAAACAGTCAAGAGAAATATGCTTGCCTAACTTAATATATGCAAACAAAGTACCACTGATTCCGGATACGTACGGATCTTAACAAAGAATATAAGGAATAGAATTCTGTGGATTCCCCTTCGCGAACACACACACACAAACACACAGGGTCGAATATATTCATTGGAGAGAACCCTTGTATGTACATAGTCAAGTTCTGAATACGGCCCTTTATGATGTTCACGAGGATGCTCTCTAGAGAGAGAGAGAGAAGGACGGGAGAGAGAGAGGAGAGAGGAGATTTAGTGATGATGAAGAGAGAGATGGAGAGGGAGAGAGAGAGATTTAGTGTGATGAAGAGAGAGATGGAGAGAGAGAGAGAGGTGACGTCAGTACGAGAGAGAGAGAGAGAGAGAGATTTAGTGATGAAGAGAGAGATGGAGAGAGAGAGAGATATTTAGTGATGAAGAGAGAGATATTTAGTGATGAAGAGAGAGATGGAGAGAGAGAGAGATATTTAGTGATGAAGAGAGAGAGAGAGAGACAGCCCGTCCCCCGCAGGGGCCGGTTGTCTCACCTTCAATACGTCAGGATACAGCCCCCCCCCCTCACACATTCCACATACGGTTGTACTTTTGCTTTATCTGTAGTAGAAACTACAAGTCAATTGGCTTTAAACATTCATGCAAACAACAAAGCACCTGTCGCTGGATGTAAACTATAAACATGTTTGTACCTACGTCATAAACGATCCTATTTTCTAAAATCCGATAAATATCTGACTTATTATTCCCAGCAAGAACACGGACTAAGTAAGGGGAGTCTGCCGCAATTGGAAGGACCTTACATATCCGTGATCGAACAATGTGCTGCGGGAGTAACTCACATCCTGGCCTGTAAATTACTGGAAACAAAAGAAAGAACAAACCCGTACACAAAACAACAAACCGGGCGCAGAGAGTTTACTTACGACGTGAAAGATTCCAAAGTCGCTCCCAGCCCTTTGGCGGACTCCCTCACGCTCGGGCAGGCGGCGGATGTCCGACACCGCTCTCAGCGTGGCGGACAACCAGCCCCCTACCTTACGCAATTTTGAAACAGGTTGAGGGGTGGGTGGGGGGTTGCGTACGTATGCAGAGACGATACAGAGCGTAGGTAAATAACCGACTGTGGGTTAGATTTTCGGTGTAAGCGGGAAATTTCTCGCGGTGTGGGCGCCTCTCGGCCGTTCGGTTTCTAGGCTTTAACCGAAACGTAACAGGGAAAGACAAGAAGATCTAGAGGGCAAACAGGAAGTTGGTGGCCGTTCGGGTCGTTTGCTTGCGCCTCGGTGACTTCTGCCACGTCGGGCACCTGATAAACAGACGTGCGTCGTTGAGAGAGAGTGCAGACATTTGGGTCGGTCATCCGGCAGGGAGGAGGAGGAGGAGGATGGATACTCGCGGGAATTCGCTTTTTACAATCCGGTCATTGAGCCGAAAGGGGTTAAAAAAAAAAAAAAGAAAAGAAGATTCAGACTCACCAACGGCGGCGGGACGATGAGGAACTACGAACTTTTCTCCTCGTCTGTTGTATTAATAATGTCTGTCCAAGGTGGGGTTTGAAGAAGCTGCTGGCTCCTTTACCGTCGTTTTGGAATCTTTGTGTTCTCTCTCTCTCTCTCTCTCTCTCTTCGCCAGCATCAGCAATCACAGAACGTAACCCCGCCTGACCCCCAACCTCGGAGATTGGCGCGTGCTGTACTTTCTATCCAAATCGGCACAGATACGACCTCGGTGCGCGTTGGCGAAGAGTAACCTGCTGGTGAACAACCCCCCTCCCGGATAATAATCGCTCAAGTGTCGGTTTGCTTTTCCGCTTCTTTTATTCTTTTTGTCCTTATCCCCCCTCCATTATTTTTGGTTCTCTCTCTCTCTCTCTCTCATTACCATCTCTCTCTCTCTCTCTCTCTCTCCTCTCTCTCCCCCTCTCTCTCTTTCTCCTCTCTCTCTCTCTCTCTCCTCTCATCTACATCTCTCTCTCTCTCTCTCTCTCTCTCTCTCCCCCTCTCCCTCTCTCTCCCTCCTCTGTTTGCGAGAAACGTCGCAGCAGAGCGATTTACATTCTAGGAGCTGATGGGCGACGACATTTCCTCTTCATCCTACACCGTAAAGTGGATCGCCCTTCTGTTTGATATCTTGTTTTAATTTCTTATCTATAAATACAAATAAAGCCGTAAATGCCGGGGGGTCAGACGGATTCGTGCGCAATTAACCGTGGAAGAAACGCGTAAGCGATACCCGAGAACAGCCAGCCAGGTGTATATACAGGTAGTCTTGTCACGTTTAGGTCTCGACGGAACACGTGATCTCCAACGAATTTTATGCTCCATTGGAGAAGCACGGGGAGGGTAATACATCCCTCCACACACACACACACACACACTTCGGTCTCTCCCAACACTTTCTGCATCAGGGCGGCAATTCGTCGCGTTGGCCACGAGCAGACCACGTAGTGTTATCGCTGGGACATCTTAAGTTCGCTGATAGCTGGCATTCGTCATCCATCATGGCGGCGCTCGAATACATATCGGCGAGCGACATCAGCAGCTTAGTGATGTAACACTACACGCAGAAAAGTACAGAACTAAAAACGAGATCCTGAATATTTTTTTTTATTTTTTTTCTAAAAAATAGTAATAAAAAAGTGCCTTGACACAATTATAATAAAATGTCCAAGAAACACTAAATAATAATAATAATAATAATAATAATAATAATAATAATAATAATAATAATAATATGATGATGATGATGATGATGATGATACTGTAACATAGGAATTATAAAATGGCTTTTTTAAGAAAAAAAATCGAAGAGTAAACATCTATATACAGGGTGTCCCCACCCCAAACGACGTATGCCCACTTTCGTACGCTACCATACAGAAGACTTTTGCACACACGCACCCACTCAACACACATTAAGACGTGGTGGTTCAGTTGGATGCTCACAGATGGCGGTACCGTGCGACGCGACATCCTGACGTCACGCGTTTTCAGTGTACTGAACAATACGTCCGGGGATTTTTGGACGACCGCTCTATTGCGGAGTGGATGGGAAGACGAAGACGACCAGATCTCTCACCTTTGCGGCAGGCGCTGATGGTGGTGGTGGTGGACGTGTTGGGCACCTTTTTCGTAGCGAGCAGAAATTCTATCTGAAAATATACTTTTGTTCGCTGGTCATGAAACAGAAGAGAATACTTCATTTTAACAGACACTGTTGTTTTTTTTTGCTTTGATTGCGTGAACACACACACACAGTATAGGAAATAATCATGTATGTAAGCAACACAAGACACGCGCGGATAGGGAGCAATCCCAAACTGACAGATGCTCACGTTGTACAGCACAAAGAATTCGACGCCTCGTTTTCACGCTCAGATTATCGATGTTTGACTGTGGAATACTGTTCCAAACGTCTTGTATCATTTTCTACAATTCGTCCAAGGAGCTTGGTTTCCGGGTGGCTTTCTCAGTAGTCGTATACCCCCCCCTTAGCCTCATCGATATTCGTATCGGGACCCCCTGTGCACGCCAAGGCATCTTTGCGAACGATACATCAGCCTCCTTACCTTCCAGATAATTTCCCACTCCGCCGACTGTGTATGTCTGAATGGAAGACGAATCTCCCGCCCAGTAAGATGTCTTCCTTATGGAACAGCGTGATGGATGGCAACCTGCCTGTACCTGTCGGCAGTCAGTGTACCTTCGATTTTATGCGAATCACCGACAACCTTGACTGATAATATTCAGCCCCAACTCTGGTATCGATCCACCCCCCCCCCTGTGTACACTGACTGTTATACCGCTTCTCTGTCCGCCTTCGAAAAAAAACTACCGTTAATTATTACCAAACAGTTCAAACGTGGACTCATCTGTAGATGATCAGCTTCTAGGAGCCATAATATTTGCCACACATTCACCGCACTACCTTTGATATCACAGCTTATACTTTTGTAGTCTTTCTGCAGGTGTGACGCTTTTTGACTGCTTGCATGACAACCAATCACAGTGTACTATATCATCACATGACTGCTCATGGCATGTAAACCTATCACGTGTTATTTGTATTTTATACCCAGTTTTTGCTATGGTTCAATAATTGTTTTATACATAAGACTTCTAGTTATCAAGACGGAGAGTAAAAAAATCTGACATTCTGTTCCGAAGTGTCAAATTATCTGTCCGTAAATTCGTTCGGCATCCTGTGTGAGAGCCTTTGGCATGGTTAACGCCTGGCACCGGCGGCTCATGGTCCAGGTGAGTCTCTGAATTGATCTGGAGCAGATCGTCCCATTTCTCACAAAGGTGACAGTCATCAAGTTCCTGCAAGATTTGGAGTATCACAGGGCCTCTTACAATGGAAACCTGAAGCATGTCCCAAATGTGTTTGCTTACAATAACCCTGGCGACGCCATACGGACGATTCAGGTACTGGTCGACTATCCGGGCACCATGTGGACAGATCCACGCCGTATGGCCTCCTGTGAACACCGAGAATCTCATCCCTGTATCGTGAACCTGTCTTGTTGCTTTTCTGGAAAACATGGAGATCGGCCTTGCCATCCCAGCTAATCCCTTCCCATACCATCGATGAGGCATTTTCATATCGGTCACGTACAACACGGTGACATCTAGGAACCTCCTTCAAAAAGAGCCGGCCGGGGGGTAACACACGGTTCGTGGTGTGCGGATACAAGTGTTCTCTTAAAAGCCGATTACATACAGTTTGTGCTGAGATATTGGTCCCTGTTGTATTTCCGAAGGACAGATTTCAACCGAGTTGCTGCCCGGAAGCAATTTCATCCTCACTTGCAAAGCCAAAAGGTGATCTTGGTGAATCGTTGTTGACTTAGATTGCCCCACCTCCCGCCCAAACCTGGTTGCCTTCCAAAGACTACCAAGAGTTTAATGCCGAGTCCAGACACTAGAAACGATGCTCTGGCTGAGCCCGAGCTCGCCTGCCGCGTGACGTTGAGTTACTGCAGCCCCCTCTGGCGGGTTACGTGGCCATCAGATATCGTCTCTGTCATGCCAGAATGACGGCACGCAGCACACTGACATTTATGTAAAAATCAGGGAGCTGTGTATTCAGATACATCACAAATCTTCACACAAACTGGAGAAAATTCGGTCATACTGTGATGCGGATGCCATATAGGGGGTACTATGGTTAGTGACCGAAAGTAATCTGTACTAGTATCAGTTTGATATTCATGGCTTGGTGATAACTATTTGATCCATACGGGGTGTGTGTGTGTGTGTGTGTGTGTGTGCGCGCGCCCCCTACCATAAAAATGTGATAGTCTCCTGTTATTACAATATGTTAGTTTGTTGCGAAAAATGGAAAATAACAAAAATAAAGTAAAAATGTTTATCTCAGTGCTTGGTCAGGTCACCTCTTTTGCACCACGAAGAGTCTTTTTTCCTGCCCTTTTTGGCATCGGACAGTCAGGGTTTTGTATCAGGGTATGGTCCATGTTTCCCCATGGGGTGGGGAGTCCCTTAATTCCACCATATTGGTGGGGCGTGGTTACCCGGTTCTCAGCCGACAATCCACACGCATCTACAGGTGTTTAATTAGGTTTATATCAATTTCCCGTGGCGTCCAGAGAAGAAGGTAAGCGGCCCCGATTCCTCCACCAGACTGCGGTCACATAAGGGGACGCGTCGCTGTCGCGATAAAGAGTTCGAGCACCGGGTCTCAGTTTGTCTCGCCAGCACCACGGTGACAGGCGAGAGTCCGTTCCTTGCCGGAACAGCCCCGGGGTTCGGACCCGCTTTCGCGTGCAGTGACACTCATCTTGCAGTAGAAATGTCCAACTGGCGACCTGTTGGCTTGTGGAAGTCGGGACCCGGACCACCAACGCCAGAGTTCGCATTTATTTTCACGAAAAAATGCCTCGTCGCGGTGTACTTTAGGCGCGGACAGATTTCCCTCCAGCGGGGCGGCTTTTGTCTACTTTTAACCCTCCACTTGCTGTAAATAACACATTAAGTAGCAGGGAGATAACTTAGGTGCAAAATCTGGAAGGGGATATAACGCGCCACTCCCCAATTTTAAAATATCGCTCCTAAGGTCATATCGTCCTAACGGGTTGACCACGGGACAAAACAGAACATTAATTTGCATATCGTCTATAATTATTAATCCTGAATTAACAATAACAAAAGAGAATTTTTTTAAGAGCTCAAGGAAAGTCTATAGAAGGAAGCCATTTTTATCGTGATTAGCAAAATATTTTTAAAAGGACGTAGAAGTCTGTTGATAGAACTGTTTCTTTTTTTGCAATGACTTTCGTACACCACAGTCTTTGAGGGAAGTTTAGTACATTTAAACCTTCGACATTTCTCAGACACGTATGAACCATACCGTAGCTCTCCTGCTAAGAAAACGCAAACCACCTAATGTGCGTCATAGCTGCGGGTAGCCTTCGATTGTACAGGACGGCAGACCATACAATCGGTTGTTTGGTGGGTTCAGACATTACTGCTTTCAATACTTTCACTTTAGAAGAGCTAAACACACACACACACACACACACACACACACACACACACACAACCCATCCTCCATTATCTCTGCTTAGTTCGCATTCTTCATCACTACTCGTTTGGGGAGCTGGGGGTAGGACCCTTCGCGCTGGAAGGAAGACAGCTGCCAGAAATGCCAGTTTAAACACACGGGGGGGGGACCCCTGGACGAGACTGTCCGACGATCTTTATTAAGGATATAATAAACTGGAGAGTTAAAGGGTAAACCGTAACATCGTCACCAACGCAGCGTTCCAAAGGCGGCGGTTAAAGTCACGTGTTCTTGTGACGTCACGGGAATATGGCGGCTTGTCGTCTCGGAACGTAGTACCTTCTAACCGAAAAACTTGTGGGGTGCGCGACATGGCTGCGGAAGCGGATGGGGTGTAGAACAACTGTCCTAAGGTCGTTTAAGAGGGAGGGCACGACTAAAACCGGACGGCAACTCTGCTCCTGGTCGATAGAAAGCTTCAGTACAAAGAACGGTGTCGGCTCCGTGCACTTCTCTGGAGGCCGCCATGGAAACACGTGCTTCAGTGGGCTGATTCCCACTTCTCTCTCGTTCACTTCTGGCCATATCATATAACGTGTTGACGGTTATAGAACTGTTTAAAGGGTGAGTCGGCCTTTATATAGATAGATCTGTCGAGGCAAAGATGGGATCTTTGAGAAAAAAAGCTACACTAGTCTTCGTCCAGAACTCGGGATGTTGGCGAGGATACCAGGAGGGAAACTTCTCATCGAGTTCTCTCAGCCACGGATGGGAAAAGTTGAACCCCTCCGGTCGGGGTTAAAGTTTATTGGTGCTGTCAGCCGGTTCTCCGAACTCTTCGCCTGTAGGATCGCGGTCAGGGGTGGGGGGGGGGCTCCAAAGCCGGACGTGGTGTGATTTGTAAGCGCCGAGTTGGCGGAGCTGGATAGACCACATACCCACCATTTACCGCCTGACGACCAGCCGTAGCGCAGTGTTGTCGGTTTCTTCGCCCGTTTCACGGGTAATCGTAAGGGCTTTCCGTGTCGGACCGACGAACGCATCGGTAACACTGTGATTGCGCGACTGACTTCTCGCTATGCAATGGCCTCTAGTTCCCGGCGCCTATTAATCTCGTGATTCGACTTTGGCGAGGTACCTTTCGCAGCTCCTACCTCGATCTGACATCGAATCTACGGGATTTCGTACCGCGGTCTGGTCCATGTCCGCCTCCTCTCATCCGTGTGACAGCTTTAAATTCGTCATACTGGCGGGGATGTTGGCGATCCAGACGTGCACCGAAGGGTGCTCGATTAGATTTTTATTAGGGTCTTGAGGAGCCCAGGAAAAGAAGCTGATTCCTCTGTCAGACTGTGGAGACACGGAAGGTGTAGAATGTAGCGCCATCCTCCTGAAGAATTTTGGACGTCAAGCATCCGAACGCCTTATTGATACAGCGGTCGATGTGCCAAAAACGGTACCGGACCCAGCAGAATCGATGTGGCCTAACACATTAGTCTGCATCTGCTAAAACCACGAAATTTTAGCTTACAAACCGGGGAGACAGCCACCCCCCCCCTGTTTCGTGTTTCGTTAATGAAAGGGCTTAAAATGGAATCTGAACGGAGTTTTTCAGCCGAGTCACGAATCCCACAGGTGCGCAGTTCCGTCGGGTAGTCGAGCCGCCGAAAGATTACCGGTCGCTTAGCAACCCGACAGACGCCGAGGACAGGTGATAAAAAGTTGTCCGCGTCTAAGAATCTGTGAAGCTCTAGTCTTTAAAGGGGGGGGGAGAAAGAAAGCCATAAGATAGGTTACCTCCCAACCGAGAGAGAGAGAGAGAGATGGAGAGAGAGAGAGATGGATGGAGAGAGCGAGAGAGAGAGAGATGGATGGTGGAGAGAGAGATTGGAGAGAGGGAGAGGAGAGATGGAGAGAGAGAGAGAGAGATGGGAGAGAGGAGAGAGGGAGAGAGAGAGAGAGGAGAGGGCTGACAGAGAGAGAGATGAGGGAGAGATGGAGAGAGAGCGATGGATGGAGAGGAGAGAGAGAGAGGAGATGGATGAGAGGAGAGAGGGGGAGGAGAGCGAGAGAGAGAGGCGGAGAGAGAGAGAGAGATGATGGAGAGAGGGAGATGGAGAGGGAGAGAGAGAGGAGAGAGGAGGGAGAGAGAGAAGAGGAGATGGGGAGAGACGAGGAGAGGGGAGGAGAGAGAGGAGAGAGAGGGGGGAGAGAGAGAGATGGAGAGAGAGAGCGAGAAGAGAGAGAGAGGGATGAGAGAGACCAGAGAGATGGCTGAGAGAGCGAGAGAGAGAGAGAGAGAGCGGGGGAGGAGAGAGAGATGATGGAGAGAGAGAGAGGGAGAGCGGGAGAGAGAGATGATGGAGAGAGAGGGAGAGATGAGGGAGAGAGAGAGGGATGGAGAGAGAGGATGGAGAGATGGATGGAGAGGAGAGAGATGGAGATGAGAGAGAGAGATGAGAGAGATCGCTGGACTTTCACGGGTGGGCTATAAATTTGCTGACCAAGATCTTCTCCAGCGAATTTGTACGAATGGCGTAAGTGTTCACTTAGCATTGCTATATTTCTCCGCTCTGTTCGCACACCTTGAAAAACAAAGTATCCGACAGATGCGTGCTTTCTAGAATCAGTTTCGCTGTAGCCGCCGCACGGCAAAGGGTTTAGAAGATTTGGGGAAAAAAAGAAAAAAGTGATAGACTTTGAAATGTTAAAGGTGGGTAGCGCAGGTGGATCATTGGAGAAAGGGCTGACCGGTCATCTGTCAGACGCCGGTAATCGGGGCAGGTATACCGTCCGTCTTTCGCGCAGAGCGAGTCGGCCACCGGCTTCGCACCCAGGTGAGGACGTTTATACGGAGGCCGACGTCTGTGACTCGGTGTCCGAGTAAAACAACGGATGAAGACACTGCGGGGGGGGGGGTTCTAGTTGCTCCTCCGAAATCGCAATAATTCTGACGTACGTTTCTAGTAGTTCGTGCGGCGACCGGTAGGTGGACCGGTGGGAGTGGAGGAAATTCTCGCCCAAAGTCTCGTTTCCCGACGATATTATTTGTACCGAGTAAACGGTTTCGCTTGTGCAATGTTATCGAAACAGGGGCGACAACTCGTAGCAGTTCGGTATCAACCGTCAGCGACCGGTTACTTGTTGATCAACTAATAACGTGTCATTCGTGTCCGGGTTTGACGCCACGCCGATCGATTCGCTGAGAGACTCCTCGAGACTATTTAAACTAAGTACAGTATGCGGATCAGTGATTGCCAAAGTTCAAGGGGCACGGCGTCAACGCCATCACACTGTTAGCTATCATGATGAGGAAAGAATAATTGGAATGCGAATAAATGCCAACTGACAAAGAACATTTTGCAATGGCAGCCTGAAACATATTCCTGACGTGTTTGGCCGGATGAAGGTGTGGAGAATGAGCCTGATCGCTCCATGCAGACGGTTGTCTCCTACGCCAGGCACTGGCCAACTATCCAGGCACAATGTGGGGAAAGTGCTAGCATTCATGAGAATGAGTTAGCACCAGCGTATAACCTCTCACAAACACCGTAATTCATCCCCTCGAGGAGGGGGACATGTTAAGCAAGGCTGGCATCTTGAAATATCTCCCTTGTTCTTCTCCAGCTTCTGCCATGTTGATCTGTAAAGTTCAGGCAAAATCTGGCCTCATCCACTAACAGTGTGTTGATCCAGTTTCTCACGATCCACCCTACATGCTTTACAGACCGGTCCCTCCACACAGCGCATGGTTAGCGGTATGCAATTACATGCTTTTCTTAAACTATACACAGTTTGTGTTGAGATGTTGACACCTGTTGAATTTTGAAGTTTTTGTTGTCCAGAAACGGTTTCTTCTCAATTGCAAGACCAAAACGCAATTCTGAGGATGTGTTGACGACTTGGATTGGTCGCCAATTTCTAGCAACACCATCAAAAGTTTGATGCAGCCCAGAAATGACACTTTGGCCTATGCTAAGCTCATCTGTCATAATATGCTGAGTTGCTCCAGTTTCCAACATACCAATAAGTTCTGCAGCCATCAGATGTTATCTCTGTTGAACACTGCACCATTCTGTATCCACCATCAATATAAAATGGCAAATTTGGTGATGAAGTACTTCTTAAATGCCAAAATGAAAGCGCACAACACACTGGCATGAAAATCAAGCTTGACACAATGGAAGAAACTCAGAGAGAGTCCTAAGGAGAGCTAAAATTAGGAACCAAAAGCAAATTTTATTAGTAGTAGATGTAGCATTCTTGGTTTGCTGATAGTCATTTGATCCTTAACAAATATTTGGTATGGTTGGTACTAAAATAATCAGTAACCAATAACACAAATGTCCTACTCCAAGGAACAAATGGACATGCTACTACTAAAGAATACATACTGTACACAGTCACTAATAACCAGCTATTTTATCTTAACTTGCCTATACAATATGTGAAAATGACATTCATTGATGACTTTCTTTTGTAAATTTTTGATAAATTTAAAGTTATGAATCAAAAATGGAATAAACCCTTTCCGATTCCTAACAAGCCCATCCAAAAATTACAATTAGAATCAGTTTCTAAACTTTACATGAAGTTAATACTTAACACTACAGTCAGTGCATCTTCAATTCTTTAATATGTAATCACTTCAAAACCTAATTTTGAAATTAAAAAAAAAAAACAGGTTACAGATAGAAAAATTGTTTCCATCAATTAACATGGTGGAAGGGTAAGAACCAAAGAAAAATCACTTGTTAAATGCAAGGTCTAAACTCAAGGATATTTCCAGTTGGTTCACTATTCATTCACCCTATTTAAGTTAGTTCAATAGGAATTTACACAAATTTGTCACTTTTTCTCAATATTATTTAAAACTGAGCTAGGAAAACACAGAAGATAGAATCGATGACAATGCTGTGCTGAATCACTACCAGGCCTAAGATGTAATAATTGTAAAAGTCAAAACAACTGTTGTTTTTAGAATTTAGTAACAGTGTGTATTCAAAACTGGAAATAGAAATTTAAATTGCAGGGAGTATTATAAGCTGAGGAGGACAGCATTTTTATAAACTTACAAAGAACCTCTGTGGAAACTAAAACAATGTAAACACCAATCTTTGACAATTTTCAAGGCAAACATTCCAAGAGTTCATGATATTGACTTAAAATCCAATTTATGCTGTTATAAACATTAACTAAATATGCAGGTGCATCTCAAAAAATTAGAATATCGTGGAAGAGTTCATTTTTTTCCGTAATTTAATTCAAACAGTGAAACTTTCATATATTCTAGATTCATTACACATAAAGTAAAATATTTCAAACCTTTTTTGTTTTAATTTTGATGATTACGGCTTCCAGCTCATGAAAAATCAAAATTCCACTATCTCAAAATATTAGAATATTTCATAAGATCAATAAAGAAAGGATTTATAATATAGAAATGTTGAACTTCTGAAAAGTATGTTCATTTATGCACTCAATACTTGGTCGGGCTCCTTTTGCACGAATCACTGCATCAATGTGGTGTGGCATGGAGGCGATCAGCCTGTGGCACTGCTGAGGTGTTATGGAAGCCCAGGTTGCTTTGATAGTGGCCTTCAGGTCATCTATTGTTGGGTCTGGTGTGTCTCCACTTCCTCTTGACAATACCCCATAGATTCTCTATGGGGTTCAGGTCAGGCGAGTTGGCTGACCAATCAAGCACCGTAATACCATGGTCAGCAAACCAGTTACTAGTAGTTTTGGAACTGTGAGAAGGTGCCAAATCCTGCTAGGAAAGGAAATCAGCATCTTCATAAAGCTTGTCAGCAGACGGAAGCATGAAGTGCTCTAAAATCTCCTGGTAGACGGCTGTGTTGACTTTGGACTTCATAAAACACAGTGGACCAACACCAGCAGATGACATGGCACCCCAAATCATCACTGACTGTGGAAACTTCACACTGGACTTCAAGCAACTTGGATTCTGTGCCTCTCCACTCTTCCTCCAGACTGTGGGACCTTGATTTCCAAATGAAATACAAAAATGCAAAATTTAATTTCATCTGAAAAGAGGACTTTGGACCACCGAGCAACGGTCCAGTTTTTTTCTCCTTAGCCCAGGTAAGCCGCTTCTGATGTTGTCTCTGGTTCAGGAGTGGTTTGACACTAGGAATGCGACACTTGTAGCCCATCTCCTGGACATGTATGTGCATGATGGCTCTTAATGCACTGACTCCAGCCTCAGTCCACTCCTTGTGAAGCTCCCCCAAGTTCTTGAATCAGCTTTGCTTGACAATCCTCTCAAGGCTGCGTTCGGTCATCCCTCTTGCTTGTGCACCTTTTCCTACCACACTTTTCCCTTCCAGTCAACTTTCCATGAATATGCTTTGATACAGCACTCTGCAAACAGCCAGCCCTTTCAGCAATGACCTTCTTCTGTGACTTACCCTCCTAGTGGAGGGTATCAATGAGTATCTTCTGGACAACTGTCAAGTCAGCAGTTTTCCCCATGATTGTGGTTGTGTACTGAACCAGACTGAGAGATTCATGGTATTTATACTGCATAAATAGTGATTTACTCAAACTCGAAATGGAATATTCTGATATTTTGAGATACGTTTTTCTATTTTTTTTAGCTGTAGGCCGTAATTATCAAAATTAAAATTAAAAAATGCTTGAAACATTTAAGTTTACATGTAAAGAGTCTAGAATATATACAATTTTCACTTTCTGAAATATCTGACAAAAAATATTGAACTCTTCCACGATATTCTAATTTTAAGAGATGCACCTGTATATAAAGGTGTGTGTGATAAAGCAAACTAAGCAAGTAGTTAAGTTTAGTTGCTACTCTGGAGTAGGAAGCAATAACAGATTTTATAAGCCCAAACACATGTCCAAAATATTGTTCTGCCTAATGGTTATTCATGTCTATTAGGTGGAATACCTTGCACTCTTCCAAGATTATCTTTAATAAAATAAGGTGTAGAATTGATTATAACTACATCAACAGCTAAGTAGAGAAAATGGTGTACAAACTTATAGTCCAGCTGATCCCCCTGCAATTTTGCCATAATATACTATCACACTGCTGGTTATTTTTTTCAAAATCAATTTGTTACAATTACATCTAGATCTTTCTATTCATTTGTACACAGATTCATCCATTTTATAACTGCAATTCTAGATCACTGTCCCAAGAGATGAAGAATAAGTCTTTAGAACCAATTTTTTTCAAATAATGAAACTGCCATCTTGAATAATCAAGCACCAACAAAGAATTTATTGGTGCCTTTTCTTCAGATGTCTATTAAAAAAGAAATGCTGTTGTTTGGGACTTGGATAATGGACATATTTTCCAACAGGTGACTTTGCAAAGACTAAATGACATCAGTAGTGCCACAATCTCCAAATTTGGCCAGCATACTACCAGAACAAACAAATAACTGTTTCCAGTTGTGCATTACTCAAATACGATTAGTTTTTCAATTGCAGTCCATTTTCCCAATGGATGGCATCATAAATTCCAGAAGCCAATTTGGGAACAAGTCTTGTTCATCAATATTGATTGGCATTCATCAGCAATGACAGCAAAAATCCTCTATGCATCCTGAAAATATATAGAGCCCTTTTCTTTTTTAATGACCAATCAACAGTGATGCATTATGAAACAGCCAACTTTATTTATGGCTTAATAAAGGAAGCTTAAGGAAAACATTTATATTTGGTGTCTGGTAATAAATTAGAATGGATACATCTGAAAATGATGAGTTTTAGTGAGCCTTTTTTGTCTCATCTGTATTCATTGAGGAAGGAAATAGGAAACCACCTACAATTTTCATCTTCTTGGTGTGGCACTAAGCCACGGACTTGCCCAGAGGCAGATAAATAAATACCCTGTCCACCTGGTACGAATAGTAACTCTTAAAGTTGACTTGTAAAAAAATTTTTTTAAAATTGATAGTAGATATTAATAACACAGGCCTGCAAAATTTGGGTCATTGAAAATTGTCTGCAATGTTATAACTGATTTTTATGTTGTTTGGTGTGCTGATTTCAAATATGACCACTGTTTTTCTCTATCGCTAAGGATTTTTCACAGAGTGAATCCAAAAATATGGGAAAAGAGATTATTAATACATATTCTGGTTGAAACATTTACTTGCAAAAAAATTTTAAAAGTTTCATTTACAAAATTATTGATAGAAAACCGTTCTCAACACTTACCTTTACAAGTTCTTATACTGCCTTTTCCGTTTTCCCTCAAAGCTCCTTTTGGTACTTTTCTCTTGTAGGCAGCTTGCGGCTCTTCTCTGTGCAGCATCCAACGGTAGACTACAATCATGTTGACATTCCACCTACCCTGGTATCTGCATTCCATCTCCTCAATATCTTGATGTAATCTTTCCCCCTGCTCTTCACTAACAGCACCAAGCTTTTCAGGGAAGTAGTCTAAATCGAACAGCCAAAGTCTTTGAATTTCATCAGCATGTTTTCCACAATACACTTAAGGTTGGGGTCCTTATAGTTCCCAAGAAATTTCTGTACAACTTCTTTGAGAGCTTTCCAGGCCTCTTTTTCAACTGTTTCCATTTTTGTTTCAAACACATCATGATCATCTTTCAGAAGTTTCCATT
The DNA here is from genome assembly GCA_018389105.1 of Nautilus pompilius. Classification (NCBI taxonomy): domain Eukaryota; kingdom Metazoa; phylum Mollusca; class Cephalopoda; order Nautilida; family Nautilidae; genus Nautilus; species Nautilus pompilius. The sequence continues at coordinate 263,012 of JACATO010001508.1, read as the reverse complement.
TCCGAATATCTGGACCGATGAAAACCTTTTTTTCACTTTTGCTTCTCACAGTCCCAGAAACTTGTTGCGCAGGTATTTAAAACACTCTCCTTCTTTTGACAGAGCCTTTACAAATTGTTTCATCAGTCCAAGCTTGATATGAAGTGGAGGCAGGACAACTTTCCTTGGATCAATCAAACTTTCCCGATTTTTGCTTCCAGGTTCTAATTCTACCCTACACGGCCACTACTTTTTGATCCAGTGTTAGCCCCTATCCTGGCTGTCCCATTCACACAAGCAGGAGTACTAGATGTATCCTCCCTGCTATCCAAGAAACATGGAAATTACTTTTAGATCGCTGCATATCTTCCATTCATGATCCTTGTATTTCAGTTTGGTGAGAATTAAGGCTAAATTCTCGTAGCATTCTTTCAGATACACAGAATGCCCTACTGGTAATGAAGCATACTTGCTGCCATTGTGGAGCACTGCTTTGAGGATTCTTTTTGACGAGTCAATAAAGAGCCTCTATTTGTTCATGTCATACTGTATGTTAAACCTCTCCATCTGTCCAGGGACATCGCTACAGTAAACCAGGTCACCTTCTTTAGAAAAGTATGGAATGAAATGTTTTTCTCTATTTCTAAACCATGAGAAAGAGGTTCCAGGGGCCAACAAGTTCTTTTCCTTTAACCTAGAGCCTAACAGTTCTGCTGCATCTTTAGGAAGACCCAAGTCTAATTTTTTTTGTTTAGAAACTTAATACAGTGATTATGGAGATATTGAATCGAAAATTTGAGTTTGTGGGAAAATGGTACGTGGTGGAATTTTTTAACAATTTTTAATGAAAACAGCACCCAAAAATCTATAAGAATCAGCTTTTAGTATTCGGACAACTTTTCCATTGCAGACCTGTGTAATTTTATAATGTGATTATTTCATTAAAAAGAAATGTAAATAAATAATGTAGCAATTATCTTTGGATTTATGAGACTGAACATACATCTGTGGCAACTGCCCAAGTCATCACAATTCTAATGAAAACGAGTGATTTGGTCACCTGCTAAAAGTCCCCCTTATGCCAATTAAAAAAAATCCAAGCAAAAAGATCTAAAACAGCTGAATGTCTTGGAATTTGTCATTGCTCTCAAAGAGCTGTGCTATTCCTAACTTGACAAACTGCATGTACTGTTAGACCTGCCTGAGCTAATAACCCTTATATTTAATTAAGATAGCGTATCAGGAAGTAGTCAGTTCTAACCAGGCTTTAATGTTTCAGTTAGTTATTACAGGGAGAGAGTTTCCATAGCTTGTACAAAGTCAAAGGGTTTGAGCAGTGTCCATAGATCCAGTATAGTATAGGATAGTTAAAAGCAAGCAGCTTATACATGACCCCTCATTCACCCCAACTGAAAGAAAATGCTTTTAAATACAATACTTACTTGGAAACACGTCATCACCACTGATTCATTCCATCCATTTACATTCCAGTCTTTTTCTATAATCAAAATGTGGCGAATATAAATAATAAACCTCAGTAACTTTTAATCGTAAATAACCAAAACAATAATTATATTGTTGTAGTCCACTTTATCCAGATTCTTTTACAAAAAATATGCTGAGAACCCTCTATCGGGATTGGCAGATCCAAAAACTTTAACCGTTCATCAAACTACAGATGCTTGAAATCTGGAAATATTCTAAAGAATCTATGATGAACTCTTCTCTTTCTAATAAAAAAAAAAGAAAGAAAGTGTGTGTGTGTGTTAATTATAAATTCCATACCTGGACACTGTAACTAAACCAAGAACTTTTAGTTTAATAGGTGTTTGTTTGATGGTTTGATTAATTATTCAAATGGATCTATACAGTGACAGAGCCAGTTGGATATTGCTAAATTCAATTTTTAAACAAACTGGAAAACACCATCTCTCTTTGCTTAACTGTTCTACTTCCAGCATGTTTGCTGTCATGTTGCACCCCACGATAGAAATCAGTCAGTGATCAGCCTTTAAAGGGCAGAATTTGGGGCTAAACAGAAAAAAAAAACAAAGAGAAACATTTCCCAAAATTTTATTTTTAAATCAGCATTTTTACTCAGGAAAAATTTCCAAACAACTCATGTACAGGTAGGTTATCTGTTGAGCATGAAATTTAAAAAAATTAAAACAAAATTTGCCATGATGAACTAGTAGCTGCTTTTCAGTTTTACGTCTGTTTTCTTCTTTTCCTCTTCTTCTTCTTCTTCTTGCTCCCTTGAGCAACGCTTCCAGAGTTGGTGCTGCCTAGCCATCTAAAATCTGTCAAGAGAAACAGTGCGACAGCCTGTGAATGACACGAAGGCATCAATACAGAAGAGCATGGAGTAGCCATGGCTTTGTGCACCGCTACCCAACTAGCCATGGATGCTCAGCCTAACAGTTTAATAATATTGGTAATATCTTCCTCTAGCATATTTAATTTTCTTTTTTTCAATTAAAATTTAAATCTTACATGTTCCAGATTTTTAAAAAAAAGTATTAGAACATAAGCAACACTACATTTTTATCATTAACCCTACGAATACAGGAGTAAAGAACCTGTTACATTCCTATTTATCACACGAAACATGATAAACTAACCATTAAAAAAAAAAAACAAAACTACAAACCATTGCCACAATATATTTTCTACTTAATGAAATACCAACTTTTGAATTCTCTTTAGAAATAGGAAAAACTCCCAATGTTCTGAACTGGAGATCTGTAAATAAAATGTAGTCAAAAAGTATAGAAGATAGAAAAAATCTTTCACCATTCTTTAAATCCTTGCAGCTGAGTATAATTAATGATGCTCTGTATTCATATTATGGATCCATCCATTGTCTTTTCCTCCAGAAAGCTTCACACTACCAAAGCAAGTGAAACCCTCTTTATATTTTTTTTTAATTCTTCAAAAGAATATACATCCACCGGATTTACATAAATTTCGTTTTATCAAGGGAGATGACTGAAAGAATGTAAAATTCTCCACCAGTGGCAAGTAGTTACAAATGTATGCTTCAACCCCTAAAATGTGGTGGCTCGTGATATCATGTGAGCAGCACATTCTGGGGGAGAAACTCACATCCGTAACTACTGTGATGGTGTATAGCATCTTTATAAACTCCTTCAAGTGACTCTTCCATTTGGCTTTAGCTTTACTCTCTACTCTAGAGCTATTTATTATGAGCGACAGCCTTTCTCTAGACATGGCTATCTGTTATTTAGATGATAAATCAAGCCAGCCTATGGAATTTGGAAAGTTTTTCCTTCGTGTTTGTTGCTTTTGTTTTTTCTTCTTTTGCCTACAAATTAACAAATTTATTTTCTGAACAATAATAATAAAAAAAAAACCAAACATTAATAAATTCCTCTTCAGCCTTTAAAAAAAAAAGAAGTAATAAAACCACAAAAGAAAGAAAGAGCCAGATTAAACGTTGCAGGAATGTGTTCATTCTTCTTTTAAAAAGTTCTAAAAAGGGCGTGACAATACATGGATTAATTGGGATCCACCGTCATTTTTATTTGGTCTCAGAATTTGTGAATCCCATACAGTAAAACTAATTAGTATTAATATAATATGTAAGTTTAATATTCTCCCACATCATGCACAGTCATCATCTATTAAGTTCAAAAAAATAAATAAGAATAAATATACTTTGTAAAACAGACATGACAATTTTATATAGAATTCAAGATATCAGACAATCCTTATAGAAGAATAGAAGTACAGCATGGTGACATACACTGTCAGCCACAATTGTGGAGTCAGCAATAAATGATTCATGAAGCATAAAAAAACGTGTGTCAATTTTCTGATACTCATGCTTGTGTGTGTAAGTATATGCACTAATAAATTGATTTCTGAATGAAATATGAAATTTTTTCATTGGTGAGTCCACATTTATGGCTACCAATGTGTGTATATACATACATACCTCTTGGATTAAACGTTGCAGGAATTTGTTCAATCTTCTTATGAAAGGGTGTGATAATGTGCGGATCAACTGGGATCCAGAGGTGCTTTTCTGGTGTATCAAAACTCGTGATCCCCATGTAGTTGAAATAGAGGTCATAAGTTCCCCTGAAAAAATAAGGGCAAACAGTTATGGATTGTTCCTGATCAACAGACTCTAAGATGAGAAAAATCACAAATTATTTCTTGCTGGCTGAGGTACTGAAAAAACAAAGAAATTATCAACCAAATTAGCAGAGCCCTTTTCTCATTGTGAAACAGCATTAGCAATGCACTCTCAGGTAGAACACTCACTTTCTTCTGAATCTATTTCAAGGAAATACTTCAACAAATAAACGCTAAATATTAACTAAAGAAATCTAGTATATGAAATTGACTGTATTTGTAAATCAAATTTTAGTTCTGTTACTAGTTATTAATGTGTTATGGTAAAGACCAAGTCATTACCAGTAATTTCCCATTCTCAGAATTAAGTATATTTGCAGACCCTGAAGATTTTTTACCATAACAGTACTCACTGACACTTATTTATATAAAAACTACCAAATGTTTATACACCAGTCAGCTTTATACTTTCAGTGCTTAGTTTAGCAGAAACTGAATTGTTTTCATGCTATTAAGAACATACATTTATTGTGTTTTCTTGATCTTTTTAAATTACACACACACACACAGAGACAGACGGAGTTTGTGTACAAAGTCTTTGATATTGCAATAGAACATTTTGTATACCGACTTCTTTAAAAAGATAATTGCTACTGCAGAACTGGTTAAGAGAATTTTTCAAGGTATTGTGTTGAAGCCATTCAAAAGCACCAGCTGAGCTGAAAAGACAAACCCTGGCACGAAGCTGTCTTTTATCTGATTGTGAAATGATTGATGATCAGCAGGAAAATTAGCTGAACCACCTGCTAAGGCCTGACAATGGAAAAGCTTTCTCTTCAGTAACAGGATTTCAGGTGAGCCAGATAAATCAGTCAGCTGAGACAAAGCTCAGAAGTGACACTAATACACATTTCTCTGTCTTGCAGACATGACGACTTCCTGCAATCTCAACTAAACTAAAATGACAACACCACTGCATACTGCTTTTTTTAAAAAAAAAATAATATACGGTGCTCCATTTTTTGTTAATTGATGAACCCCTAAAAATGCATTGTGCTTTTTTAACAGCCTCTGATTTTACATTCTATAAATCCAAGCTAATCTCTCCCTTCTTAACAATGGAATAATCACCACCCTAACCCCTGTAAAATTGCTGCCAGGTAGTAGCAGGGTGTGCTGGTACCAACTACTCTTGTAGAGAATCGTGTTGAATCTCTGAGTTCACCTTAGCTTGAATTTGTTTTCCTCTCACCAATATTTGATGTGACTATCCAATTTTCGTTCTTTTACCACCAAACGTATTTGAAATTCACTAAAAGTGCACCTACTAAATTGGAAACCCGCTACAATTTATTTCCTTAACAGATCACATCCTGATAAAAAAAAAAAAAAAAAGGGAGGGACATTCCAGGGATGTATCAGTTTTAATTATGTAATTTAAGACTCGTGCATCACTGGCGTCCTGGAATTACAATGGTAAAATAGATTCTGCCTGGGGGGGGAGGGAGATGATGATTTTGTCTTCCAGTCAGGTTACAAATGTTCAAACATCCAATAAATCAATTCATTCTCAATTCTAAAATCATTAACTGCTCCCAGCTGACTATTGTGTAGATAGGAATACATACCACTGCTATTAATAAACCAGCAAGATAAACAGGATGTACTTGTCCCAATTAGTGCTGCTGTAAATTTTCTGTTAATTACAGTCTAAATTGGAACCTGATACAGTAATTCAACCCCCCCCCCACCAATCCCTTCTAGCAGCTGCAAAGACAGCAAAACATCCTAAAGAAGGGAGTCGCTGCACGCTCTATTACAGTTAGCCTGCCGAGAGTAGTAAAACGAAGGGAGTCGCTGCACGCTCTATTACAGTTAGCCTGCCGAGAGTAGTAAAACGAAGGGAGTCGCTGCACGCTCTGTTTACAGTTAGCCTGCCGAGAGTAGTAAAACGAAGGGAGTCGCTGCACGCTCTGTTTACAGTTAGCCTGCCGAGAGTAGTAAAACGAAGGGAGTCGCTGCACGCTCTATTACAGTTAGCCTGCCGAGAGTAGTAAAAAGAACGTACCAAGATATCTGGATAACCCAACCATTACCAGCAAACTGCCTTCTGCATTTGATTTCTCGCAATTTGATAAATGTGATATTTGTATTTATATTCTGCTGTGGATTTTTTGTTTTTAAATACGAGTGTTTTTAAAATGCATTCGTCCTCCTTAAATTCTGATTATCTGATAAACTCTATTATTTCTCTTGAAAACAAAAACACGAATCTCATACAATTAATAAATCTGGCTATTTCCCACGGTTACTTCCCTTGACAAAAGAAATCAATCTCAACATTGTTACATTCCTTGAAAGCATAAAAAAAGAAAGGAATCCTAGATGATTACTCAGCCAGTTGCTAAATTCTATGGGATTTTATTACTAGCTCATTATGATACTATTCAAATAAACACTGGGTTATATTATGTTTGGTGGTGACTATTGATCCAGATAAGGTGACCATATTGCCATGAGTCAATGTATTTTTAGGTTGCTGTCTTCAGGTAAGTCCTAAGTAAGAACTGCTTTGCTTCATCATCTTAATTTTAAACTAACCACAGCTTTGCCATAAAGAGTTCACATACCATCCAAAACAATGGCACACTCACCGGCAAGATCCCTTAACTATGCCACTTTTCACTTTTAGTTGTTTCCCATGTGAATTGGTACTTTTAAAACATTCTAGAATCTGAAGTTAATCCCTCTGGGGGAGGAGAAAACACAAATTACTATTCTCAGCCCTTTAAGGTATTAGGGGAAGATTGATTCGAGAATACAACTACTAAAAGATGTTGTAGTTCTAAAGATTGCATATGATAAGTAAGGAAAGATTTACAAAATTAAAGTGAAAGTATCTAGAAGACTCATCTGTGTAGTAGTTGCCTTCAACAATCAATAATGTAGCTAGGCTGACTGGCCATTTTGTCTATGCTTCCATGAAGTGGAACAAACCACTGACTACCACCTGCCAAGTGGTTCGACTCAATGAATAAAATCAGATATCACCAAAGAGTTTGCATCAGATGTAAGAAAGAATATAAAATAAACTTAATAAATGTAAATGAACATGCATATTAAAATAATCATTTATTGAATTTTATCTGCTGATCTAATCTAATGTCCAAATTTGGAAATTTTTTTTTTTTTTTTTAAATTACATTCTTCTTCTGGAAAAAAGATATGCTTAAGTAAAAACAGCATCTAGGAAAGTGGGGGAATATCATATCACACCTGCTGGACATGGTGATAGCCTCAATCTAGGCCCCTCAAATCGTGCACTGCATGGTTTGTTTTTGTAATGATTCTATTCAGCTTCCCACTCCCTCCATCACAAATCGGAGAAGGTAGTTTATAAGGTTGGAAAATGTGGGAGCAGCAGCCACTTCTGTGCAGGTGATCTGAATCCAGTCTTGCAAAACCCCCTTTTCTACACTAGCTATATAAAACTTCTGCTGACTAGGGGGCATGAGGCGCCATGACGACGATGACGACAACAAGAAAAGAAATACAAACACTGAATAGCAATGTAAAAAGCACAGCAGCTGCACGGCTGGAGTCCAACAAACCTGGTGTTCTTAGTGCTGCGCTTCACATGGCAGTGGACATCTCCAGCCTGGTGACCAAGTAAATACTGACCGGCGGGCAGTCTGCAAGTGGTAAGGAAAACCACGAGTAAACAGAGATAAAACAAAGCAAAACTAAATCCTTGAAATACCTGCAGCAAGTTATCAATTTTTTTTCTTTTTACCTCTATCAGCTGTCTCCCCTACCTCCTTTTCTAGGCACACAATGCCTATGGTGTCAGAATTAAATAATTCAAGGGTCTAAAAAGGCTGAAGAAAAATTTCAGAAATGAAAATAATCAAAACATTGGGGTGATGATAAGGAAAATGACCCTACCAGCTGCCATATCCAAATCAACTTGAGTGATCTCCCTGTCTCTGGGCTTTCGGGATTTTCTCAATATTTCACAATTTTCAGTCTGATAAGGTATCAATGTTCTTTAGGTTATACATTTCTCTTATTTTAACATTTCATGTTCATAATTTAAAGAATCTCTCCACCGAATTTCGAGCAAAGGTTAAAGTGTGTTCGCAATACTTACCCGTGACATTTCTGAAAAGCACTGGAGAGGAACGTAAACGCAGCTGTTGGACTGAAACAGAAATTATATGGTTGTAGCCATCGTCGTCATATCACACTGTTACTGTTTCTACAATCGTGGCTGGCTGTCACTGGTGCCGTTTACAGTAACACCTGGAAAAGTTAACCCCCCACACACACACACACACACTGACAACCACCTGCCCAGCACAGTTTTCAAATCATTAACAGCAGTGACACTGTGTAACAACCCCTACGCTAAATCGGCAGTGACAGCCAGCCCTTTAAGGAAAATTATCGCATTTTCTGCAATAGGAAATCCTCCAGCATAGATTCCCAGAACAGAAAAACTAACTCCAGAATCTCAAGAACCAGCACTGTACTTCAATTAAATTTGACAGTAGCTGTATGCTCCCATTAATTTCACCTTTATTCTGTAGCAGAGCAAAGTAACTCAGGCTTCTATGCAAATCATCATCCAACCATCAAGGATGCTCAGTGCCATGGATAATCATGGCATAATTTTCAGAAGTTTTACCGATGCTAATACTGAACTTGAAAAGCATATAGAAGCATTCATTGTTTTTGTGTTGCTATAAAGTTATTACAAAATGGTTAAGGAGAGAGAGCTGTGTACAAAGCATTGGTGATGACACTTGCTCTAGCAAGATTGAGAATGGCTGCCAAATACATAAGAATATTTCAGGTAGGTGTTGAAAACATGGAGACAAAGAGGATTACTTTAGGGTTCACATGGAGAAGCAGATGCTTCCACAGAGACAGAGAAAAGCAACTTGCATGGGGAGAGCATGGCAGCAGCCAAATAATGAACAAAAGTCTTACAGCCAGATAACTGGCGAGCAGCGGTAGCAGGGGTGACTTCGCCAGGGCGGTAGATAGTGTTTTTACCAGATGCCGCTAATGCAGCTGCCATTGGCACAATGTCAAGAGAGCGCCATCAGGCTCAGTGACATGAAGATGCCTCGGTACCAAACCTGGTGACTGAGGCTTCACACAGTCAATTAGTGATAGACTAGAAATCAGTGCGTGATTAAAACGCAGTTCTGATGTCCTTATGCCAGTAAAGGGTCTCCAATGGGTTTGTAAAACAAAAGACTGGAGATAAATTAATGATGCACTGGTCTTCTTACAGCTTATAAGTAAATCTATTGGCCTAAAAACAAAATTTTTTATAAAACTGGTAAGCATCATCTGTCCAATAACCTGTGAAACTGCTTCATGTAGAGATAGAGAGAGTAAAAAAATAAAATCTGGTGTATATAGCACCTGTTCAAGGAACACATGCAAACATGCACCACTTACATATATACTTGCTCAGGTGCAATCCTGCATGTTTCACTGGGACAGTTTTCCCCATCATGAACAGATGGCTACTTGATAAAATCAGTTCCAGAATTTACTGATTCTTCTCTCCTCTATAATGTACCAAATAAAACTACCTTAAAATCTCAACAAACCTGATCAGAGAGACCAAGGGTCTCGAAGAAAAGGAAAAAGGTATATACGTAGTATAGCACTTGTTCTTACCTGAAGAGATGAGGCTGTAATAACTGAGGTGGATCCAACTTGTCCAGCATCATTATCTCTGAGGTGAAGGCATTCACTCGAGCTGAAAAAAAAGTTATTCGACCTTTGAAGAAACTACTTGTAATTTCCAAGCTTAAAATAATTAATGTTTTATTTTTCAAAGTAATAGTTGACTTTTACACAAAGGTATTGTCAAAGAGTGCATAAAAGGTTTATTCTTAAAAATTTCTAAGAAGCTGAGACAGATTACCTCCCTTTGTCTGCTGTTAACCCATTACCAGCTGAACATTCAAAGGACGGACGACCCTCTAAGCACTGACAAAGTAAGCCAGCCAGTCAGTCATAACAAGTTACTTTACCAGAAGCTGAGAGGAAGATCCAGCCCATCCAGGAGAATAGTTAACAGAAAGTTAATTTTGGTAAATGCAGTGTCTCAGAATTTTCTCTAAGATAAACCATCAGCACCCCAAAAAAAAAAAAAAAAACTATTTTTCCTCCGGGTTTGTTCCTTACCCCTGACAACACGACAACCCTGACGAACATATGAAGATATCCACATCTGGCTTGCCTCACTGGCTGTCACCTGCTCAACTCCAAAACTCGGCTGGTACTCCAGCTTAGGAACCATGTACACGATCTCGCCCTAAAACAACGAGATAGGACTTTGCTACTTCAAGCTGCATCTCAGGGAAAAACCAAACCAACAAGCAAACAGGAAAGGGGCTGTCTCTTGTGTGTGTTTTTTTTTTTTTTGTAAATATTCATAGTTGGTATCTGATCGTAAATTCAGTGTATTTCAGATTCACCACAAACCTATTTTGTCTGTGGATGCATTTTACTAGATTTTCTTCCTGAATGAATGCATCATGTTCAACATTTAAAAATATATATATATATGTGTAGCGGAAGTCAGAGTTTTATTGTCCTCGCCACAGTATCCACAGGCAAGAGAAATCATAACCAGGTTCAACACCTGTTTTCTTCATGCCAATGAACAGTGGGTACATGAGGCAGAAAAGCCATTTCCCATCTGCAATTTATTACTCGAAAGATAAACCAGTTTCTGTGCTGTGACTTATGGGTTCTATAATCTATTTTTTTTTAGATTTTATTAATTCTTCACATAAGGGAATCATCCCCATTAAATCCATATCGCTCACTCTCAAGACTCCACCTCGAGTGTGTGAACTTCACAACCACTACCAAATATCAGTGAGGGTTCCTTTCTCTGCGGCTATTCACTTGGCTCCTTCGTAGCCTCCTCAATAAACTCATCATTGCAGGTTCTTCACAGATGGGAACAAATTACTGCATGCAAATGGTTTAAGCTTCACCTGTGACACCTGACGACAGTGAAAAGGAAAGATCACCAAACTGCAGGTTCATTAGTTGGAGATGGAGCTGTTTAAAAACACATCACCTGACGCCCCTTAATATGAAGCTCTGGGCTGAGCTGACTATCCGTCCACTCCACTTAGCTGCATAAATAGTTCTGAAACTCTCACTCACTTGATTACGAGCACTCGTAATTTTGCCATGGTAGCTGCATCTTATCAGCACCCTCAGGTTGCCGATGGACCACAGGTTGTAGGTGATGTTGTGCTTGCTGGGATGGAGATACTTTGCTGTGTCTTCCTCCTCCTCCTCTGTTGTTAAATCAAAATCTGAAAAATTAAAAATTAAAGATTCCAGTCAAAGTACAAAACTAAAACCTTTCTGCCAAGAAATATAAAATATTCATAATCACCTATAGAGATGGCATCTACTTTTTTTATATTAAAAAAAAAAAGCAAGATAACATCTCAGTCTGGATTAAACTTGTGTATTAAAAGAAAAAAACTAGGAAAACAGTATTTACAGCAGAGAAGGAAAAAATACAAAGCAATTCTGAGAACTCTGGCAAATTTAAGAAAAAATTAAATTCTGAAACCTGACCAGTGGTTGACTCAGGAATTCAAACTGAAACAAAGGACGGAATTGTATTATAAAACATGAAGAATGACAGCTCCGCAACTCTTTTCTTTTGAGATTCTTTTAACAAAGTCAGAAGTCAAGGATGGGAAACTCTGACCAGACAGTAAAACATTTGTGATACTTCTAACACAGGTAGTGCCAAGTAGCTCCATGTTGTTGTTGTTGTTGTATCTCCAAAATTAATACCAGCTGGAGGAGAAATTGTGTTAGAATTGATTCTAAACACTTGGTAGGGAAAATAATCACCTTCAGATTCATGTGTCAGGATATGTCTTTTAAAATCTCCACCCCCCCCAGCTACCTAAAATCTGCGACAAATTATATCCAGCTACATCTCTGAGACACAATGAGTCTGATTAAGAAAACAAAACACATAAACAGCCTCTTATTAGAGCAATAAGAATCTGTCCAAAAACCCCACAGAATCCCAACTCCAATTTGAGAAATGTCATCCATTATCTGTCATGAAGTCTGCTGGCATCGCCATTAGTAATAGATTAACACCTTTTATAGCACATGAATTATGATTGGTTATCAGAGTATTTACTTTCCCTCCACTGAAATCACAGATAACAAAATCCAAAGAACTTCCCCGTGAACTTGGTTAAAGACAAATTTTTTAAAAAGTGGTGTCTGCATTTCACCAGCTAATAATTCAGGTGGCATTATCTAAGTGTTTAAAGAATTTGGTTCAGTGGCAAGGTGTGGCAGGATGTTTAAATGTAAGGTTCCCAGGAGAATGACGTGCCTATCAGTTATCTGTAATCCATCTCATGTGCATGTAAATACTTTTTCAGAAAACTAGCATCAAATGAACTTTAATTCATCAAGAGAAATTCACTATATTCAAACCAAATCTGTGATTTTAGTCACAAAATGCAACAACCCATGGACATACCAGAACAAATAGTGCATTGAAATCAGCTCATCCACACAATACTTAATACTTTGTGACCTTTCTGAATATGGCTGACTTGTCATGCCCACACATGGTGGATAATCTGTCACTAAGTATTCAGCGAACAGTGTTCCGGTTCATTTTCTAAACTTTGGCCACTGGATAAAATTATCGTTCAGTTGCTGGTTAACTTATGTATTTAATTTAGTTTAATTTGACTGTTATGTTAAGACATGAAGGCTACAATATTTAACCTTAACATTACTTTGCATCTGCTCCTGGTTAAATGACTGCCAACTAGTCACATAGGAATTCACTGTGTCTAAGATGTCAGGTTGTTTTCCTACTATATGACTATTTTTAGTATTACTACTATCATTATTCTTTGTATGCAGCATTTATGGGTTAAGTTACCTGTATGTATTACATTTTACATCCATATAATTTTGAGAGAGATCATTTTCCTTTTTATCTATGCATGAATGCTTTAGAGCTTACATACTCTTTTGTGAGAAACTCCAGTACAGTTTTTATGGAAGATTTTATTTGCGATGTTAACTGTGCTGCCACCTACAGAGTAATAATAACTCCAATGAGTCAATAAAAAGGGGCCACATAAAAATTGTGTGAAGAAAATCAGTTTTATCCAAATGTTAGTTTTCCTTGCTATAAATAATTATAACTCATTACTCTCAGTGCAGTCTCTATACGTCTCTCTCTCTCTCTCTGTACACGTGTGCATCTCTGCACCTATGAGCACATCTCTCACTGCATGCCTGTGTGTGTGTGTGTGTGTGTGTGTGTGTGTGTGTGAGCATGCGCGTACACACCAGGTGGCCATCAAGTTTTCTTCACAAAGCTGAAAAATGATACAATGAATAAAGATGAAAACAGTATAAAAACTGTCACCATATGAAAACCAAAATTACCCAGTAAAAGAGAAATAAATAGATGCCGACATCAAGGAGCATAACTGAAGCTATAATTTACATAATTATTCAAAAATAAATGCTGAACTTACCAGTGAAATGTTTCAGAAAACATTTAGAAAAAAGTGTTATGCAATCAAAGTTCCAACAAACTTATTGTAACATATTTGGTCATGTATACATTTTATGATAACTTCATTATATATGATATTTCATTGGTGACTTCCTAATTATCCATATATCATATCATATTTTTTTTTGTAATTAGAAAAAGCATACAGTGTCTAATAAAATGACAAAATAAAGCTTTATAAATAATTTTTTAAGTTGTGGTTAAGAGATTCATGTGCAATCATCCCTTATTTAGAGGGCAACAGTACCAGAAGAACTGAGGTAGACTAGGAAGAGGGTACTTACATGATCTCCAATAATCTTACCATGTCACTCAGGAACAAAACATCTGAAAATCCCTACTAGAAGTCTCCTTTTATAGATGTGGGAGAAAAACAGAGTTCCCAGAAGAAGAAAAGGTTAGCTAGTACAAATTCTTTAGAAAACTTTAAATGCCATTGTAATCTTATTGTCCAGACCAAAAAAAAAATTTAAATCTGTGATGCTTTGTGGACAGATTAATTTTTAATTCAACATGCCGGCAAGTAAATTAAGCTATTTAAAATATGTTGATCTTCAGCCCTTCTGAGAACCTTCAAATCAGGGTCTCCATACTGTTTGCAAACAGATTAAGTAAGGTGCAATGCCTTCAAACAATTAAGCAATAATGCTGATCAGAGTTAAAGGTATTGTTTGTGTGAGAGGTGTACTAGTTTCTGGTAAGGAAAACATAATCACTTCAATAGCCCTCCTAATAATTAGCACTGCTCTCACAGCAACTTAACAGTGCCACAAACATGTCAACAAACTTCTGTTTAAATCCTCCATACTTTTGAAAATTTAATCTGACTGGAAAGAAGAGTCACCAGCTAGTGAAGAATTTATTAGAAACAACTTCAACATCCTGCTGGAAAGGTACAGCAACCTTGTACTAACTTATCCCCCTCCTAGAAAATTGGGATTCTTAGTCTAAGGGGAAAAAAAAATTCAACAACAGCAAAAATTGAAAATAATACATATCTCACTTTTGTATGTGCAATCTGCAACTTCTTCTGCAGCTGGCTTTGATGAAGGTATGGAGGTTGGTGGGTGGGGCATGTTAATCTGTGTAGATGGGGGCTGAAGCATCAGTGTCTGCATCTGGAGGATGCTGTCAAGTGGAGATGGGATAACACCAAGTTGCTGAGAGACTGGTCCATCACTCTTCATGCTGTCGTCCATTCTGGAGGAAGCTGGAAGAAATGTAGGAAAAGTTCTCACTTGGAAACCAGTGAACAAACAGTCTGATCGGTCTGAGAAAAAAAAAGATTGAAATCCACTCAGATAATGGACAATACATCACAGTGGGTGGGATCTGACTACAGAATCTGGTGAGAAATGAATGCCATGTCAGTATTACATCAATATTAAGGTTACAGTCTCTAAATTAAGGCATTAAAACAAAAACAAAAAAAAAAATCACGTATAGATGATTAAAAATTTTCTTCAAGTAAAAGGTGAAGGTTCATTCATGTGGAAATTTCCCCTTTCCTGTCCTCATAGAGAGTATAAATCTACATAAGAGCAGAATGGTACTGCACAGGCGAAAGGCAACTTTATTTATTACCTTATACACTTGTCCAAGTAGACAACTTATTAGGAAGTGTCCCATAATGCAAGATTTGACCGCATGCAACATAAGAAATCTTTAGAGCCAATAAACAGCCAGTATGCAGTTTCTACAAGTCTATAAATTTCCAGATGATGCAGCTGAAAAATTGTGCGTATGCATCAGAATAATAGAAAAATCTGTCTGTCTGTCTCTTTGTGCACGTGCATGCATGTGTGCGTGTGTGTTAATTTAACTTTAATTTAAGAAAGATATTTTTAATTTCTTTTATCATCATCATCATCTTACCAACTGAAGCTGTAGCAGAAATAGTCCGCCTTCCTCTTCCTCGTCTTGTAAACTTTCTTCTGGGTTCTTCCTGTTCCACTGTTTCTGGCTGGTCTTTGCTTTCCCTCTCTTTCAGCTCAGCCTGTTCAACCTGCTTCCTAGCACCGCCACCACCTGTCTGCTTAATGCACTCCAACCTGCCTTCCTCTCCCAGCTCAAGTGCCTCAGGTGTGGAACGACTGCTGACTCTTCCTGCGCTTTTCTGTGATTTCTCCTGCTGGCCCAGTGTCAAGTCTGGCGGCACTGCACCACTGCCACAACCGGAGTCCAGTTCTCCACCCGAGTCAGTGGCATGAACCTGTGGCTCACTTCCTCGACAAACCTGCCTGCTGTGCATGCCCCTCTCTCTGGAAACTTGCTGTCCAACGTGCACATCCAAAGACTTCCTCTGAAAGTCTGACCCAGCCATCACAACACTCAGCGGGGAGCAATCGACTGTCCTTTGGTCCAACTGATTGTCTGAGCTGGCCCATGATTCTTGGTTATGAAGTTGCACATCTACAGACATTGAATTTGAAAGTGTTTCTTCCTGTCTTGTAGTTCTAGAAATATAATGAAATGTGTATAATTTTTTTTATTTTCTTCTTTTACTATGGAAACATCTGTTCAAAATGACACCTCTCCCTGAGCAATAGGTTACCACAGTTAAGGTGACTTTTTTTTTCCTTCTGGTTTGTTAGTGTATATGTCCCTGTCCTAATTTCCTCAATTTTAAACATTCTTATTGTTGTTGCACTTTTGTAATGTCGTCTAAATTATAACACCAGCTTAAGGCTGTTTTTGCCCCAGCCACAAAGTTCTGGACATCTAAACTTTGTATCTGTGTAACAATAACATTAATATTAAGATAGAAAACTAATGCCAATTTTACTGTTTGTTTGTTTCTGCTAATCTTCAGTAAATCTCTCAACCTTAACGAAGGACTAATCTTTGGTATTATTTTGTATGTGTTAGCTCTTCAGAGAAGATAATAATAAAGTTATTCTTATTTGTTAATCATATTTCAATCTTGTTGCAAGTTAATTTAAGACACACAAGCCAATAGTCTGTATTGGTTTATAAACTAATGAGGAGAAAAATTGTTATATTCCTTAATATTAAAAATATATAGAGAAAAAAAGATTTTAAAGGAACTGTCTCATCTATGTAGAAAAACTATATAATTTCATAGTTGATTCAAAGGAATAGCAGACTATTTACTGTACGGCTACAGAAAGTGCAGAGAAAATCAAAATTAAAACTAGAATTTATAGATACAAATTGAGACTCTGAAGAGAGTTAAGTGTGCAATATAACAGGTAAGAGGAAGGGGACATTGAAAAAAAAAAAAAAGGTAAGGAGGAAAATTTGTTAATTTTGGGTCTGTTGTCCCAGTCCACATGGCTCCTTTTCAGTGGACAAGGGAAGACTACAAAAGGAAAAACAGGCATGAATGCAGCTGAGGAGAAAAACTCTTTGACTTAACACAGACTAGTGGGCAATCAGCTCAACTAAAGCATTTTGTTTAAAAAAAAAAATAATAAAAAATGGGGTGGATAATAGTGAAATACCAACTAAAAAGTTGGTTTTTCTTTAGTTTTGTTTCTTTTTTATCAGAATCCATGTGAACACGAAAGAGCTTTCAAAATACGATGTACAAAACCTGAGAAATGAAAGCATTCGCCCCGATGTTCGGAACAGCTTTAAAAACAATGATCAATCGAAGATGGTGATAATACTGCAGACAGGACATCATTACTTTTATACTAATCCGGAGAGGAGGAGGAGGAGGAGATGATGATGACGCTAGAGTCAGACAGTCCTCCAGGAGGGATGTAGCAGTTTTCAGAAATGTGGAGTTTCCTACAATAGGTAGTAAAGAAACTGTGATGCACAATCCTAAAGGTATTTAAGTACTACAGAGGATGAGGAATAGACTATAGACAGAAGTGACAACTCTCATGCTGCTAATACCTAAAAGAAGTTTTAAAAATAGAGGAATTAACTGGGTTCTCCTTGGCATCCTTTTTTAATACAAAATTTTATGCAGGTAAAAAAGTGAACTTTCAAATATTACATTAACTTTTTTATTTTAATTTGGAATTAGCAGCATCTCCAACTAATGGATTGTTTTTAATTCTATTATCGGTCTATAGTTACTCACCTTCCATGAGCTCCATTCAATGGTTCCTGTTTTCTTCTGTCTAACTCATCTCCAGAACTGATCTCCAACTGATCTGACTGCTGAGGTTCACTATTCCCTTCTGTTTTCACCAGGCTTTCATCCTCTCCATGCTGACAACCTGTTGGCAATCCATGGTCATCATCATCCAAGGACCCTCTACCAACAAAATGTTTTCCTGAGACCATGCTAGAAGCAGCATCCTCAGGATGGTTATGTAACCGGTTAAAATTGACGTTTAGTGAATCCCCAGCTTCATCAGTCCCAAAGTCCAACCCTGCTGCTGCTACCCTGCTGCCACTAATAGCTGTGGAAACATCAGCTTTGTCATCACTTTTGCCTGACTCTTTCATCAAGTGTATGCTCTCAGCACCTTTGAAAGACATATCACTTTCCAAATCTGATGCAATCACCAACATCCCAGAATCTGTGCTGGAGGCAGACTCATAGTCCCCATCAAAACCACAAGTAGACCGTCTCTGTACATCCTCTAATAAACTTGGTCCCTGCTGAACACTCAGTGACTCAGTAACCTGTGAACCACTCTTCACAATCGAAGACTCCACACAACTGACTTCCTTGACCTGACTTGAACTCACAAAAGCATTACCTCTTACCCAGTGCTGTGGGGACCGACAAACCACTTCACTATATCTTTTATCTGCAGCAGATAAATTTTCCTCCACCTCAGATGCAAAAGCCACATCTTTCATTCTGCCAGCCAGGTATCCCTGCATAGACATTTGAGTTTCATCATTGCTGCTGCCTTTAAATCTTTTACACATCATTTTAGCATTCAAGGAATCATCATCAAGTTCTTCTATTTCGCCTTCTTCAAGCTCAGATGACCCAAGACTGGCTGCCACTTGCACATCACATAAAGTCTGTCCTTTAACAAAATTAGAGTACTTTCGTTTTACAGATGAAGCCTCACGGTCCAGAGGAGTCTCTAATTCACCACTGCAGTCTGAACTAACTAAAGATGATTCATTTCTGCTGCACTTCTCAGATCTAATATTTGCCTTGTGTTCAGCAGCATGGTGACAGAAAAGATCTGGTTCCTCACTTACTGAACCACCAAAAGAATTAAAATGTCCAGTCTTCAACCTATGATCCATCAGCAACTCTCTGTATTCCTTTTTGTTTTCTCTGACTTCCATCACACTGGCCATGGCAAATGTCCCACCCTTGCCAACATTCATAAAAGGCGCTTCTTTGTGCTTTCCGTCCTTGCTGTAACCGCCAAACACATTTCTTCCCAAAGCCATGCCATCCACTGCTGAACAGTCGGGCTCATTGTCAGTACCCGTGCCAAAAGTTTCCAAATCTTCCATCTCATCACCCACCTGGAAGAGCTCAGCAGACAACCTTGTCCTGCTAGAGTTTGTAGATGCTTTGTCACCCTGGTGATTAGTGTCTTGCCTTCTTCCACCAAACCAGTGGCTCTTGGGATGCAACGGATGTGTCAGGAGACACTTAAGAGAAAATTTGTGGAAAGAGTGGTTCCTGTCGCGAACAGACTGGTTTCTCTGTATAAATGGTTTGTCAAGGTAGACCACCTTGTGGACAAACTCTCCCTGCAGACCTGTCCCATGGAACAGAATAAAAAAGTAGAAAATATTTGTCACAAGCAGCCCAAAACCCTTGAGGTAACAAAGGCAAAAATTTGTAAAACAAGAGAAAATTGTTTTTGAAAAGTTGCCTCCCTTTGATTTCAAGTAAAGGGACGTTATTCCTGTAAAGCACTACCGTAAATTCCGGCGTATAAGTCGAAAATTTGACACCAAATTTCAAGTTTAAAAATCCACCCTCGACTTATACGGCGGTGACGTTTTTTATGACATGAATTCTAGTAAATTCAGATTAGAGAAAACCATCACAAATCAAAATTATATGACATGACATATAGGTATTTATTTATAAAATAGTATAAATAATAAATTGATGATGAGGGAATATAGTCATCCTCTTCCCATAACATATCATCCTCCGTACCATCCATCGCATTGGTAATTGAGCATTTTTTGAATGATTTGACAACGATTTTTCAATCAATAGAGTCCCAGGAATCCTTTACCCACTGACACACTGTAGGCAAAGATGCAGCACGCATATTCCCAGCGGCAGTGTAGGTTTTTTGACCCGATGCCATCCACTCATTCCACTTGGTGCGCATAGAATCCTTAAATGGTTTATTTAACGATACATCCAAAGGTTGCAGTACAGATGTTAATCCACTTGGAATCACCGCCATATCTGTTTTTTTCGATTTTAATGCTTTTTTCGTAGTATCCGTTAAATGATCTTGTGCTCCAAATCTTTCGGTAGCTTTTGAGCAATTTTTGTCTTTTGACGAATGACCAGATCATGACGATGCATAAAACGGGTACACCACCAACTGACTGTTGCCTTGAAATCCATGCTGTCTTCTTTATTCTTAGATGCCCATTGTAAAGCTTTCAGTCGGATAAGGGCTCTTGTTACGATTCTGCCACATTGACGTTCAGATAACACCCATGTCGCTATTTCCTTCTCTAATCTTGGCCATTTTTCTTGATTTTGACCACGATTCGCACATTTGGTTGAAGCCATTTCTTTGATACCGTTTTCTGCCTTCCTCCAATCTCTGACCAATTTTTCACTTATGCAATAATGCCGAGCTGTTGCGCTGTTGTTACTGTCTTTGGCTGCTTGAACGACTTTTATCTTGAATGCTGCATCATATTTCATCCTTCTTCACGGTTGACCGGACATCTTGCTTGTTCAACGATTTATAATTATTTGAAAATTTGTCACTGAAATTTGTAAATTGAAATTTCCTAACTAAGCGTAGCAAGGTTAGACACAACGGATAAAAGAAAATCAATAAATTTCTAGACAATAAATCAATAAATCAAGACAGGAACCGTAAAGTGCATAAAACGTGACACTTCTTCTAGTGAAAGCCTTATTTGTCAAGCAAGCATGTTATGCTGGCGAAACGAATAAGTCAGCGTGAACATCACGTGAGTGAAAGCGCGGCGAAGCGCAAGAATGAGTCAGCGAAAATGACGCAGTTGATTATTGAAATATTCCGACCAAGCGATTTGAGCCAGAGAAGGGGGTCGACTTATACGGCAGGTACATCTCAAAATCAGGATTTTTAGGCCAAACTTATAACCTCGACTTATACGCCGGAATTTACGGTATATTACAACCTCAGTACAATAGTCCTAGTGCCTTGCATCATCAGCAAAACAACAGAGTACACATCCATCCTACTGCATCAGAGAAGCTCCTGTTTCTGACCAATGGGACAAGGTCATTCCCTCCCCCCACCATTTAGAAATGATATCACGGTATCACAAAATGAGGAAAATAGTTTTAAAGAAATGCACGAATGTCAGAAAGATGTCAGATAAAGGGGAAAAAAAAACAATTAAAGACCTAACTAATGTTTAAAATCAGATTGCTGATAGCTACCTGCCAGGAAAATGTTTTTGACTGTCAAAAAATTAATTTTGCAGATGCAGACTAATTTAATAAACAAACAGTTATTAATGAAGACTAATTTTTATCAAAGTTTTATGCAGATTAATTAGATTGCCCAAAATATTGATCATTGGTGATTCCCTTATCCGCTAAGATTTTCCATACCAAAAGATAACCACATAACTATTTTGTTTTGTTTTTTTAAAAGCATTTTATGTATTTAAAGAAAAATTCTTTTCGAATCGCCAGAAATGTTGACTTTTCCAAGAGAGACAACTCCATGTAGAGGAGGGTTAGTACATAGTGCTATCAGAAGTGTTTATCATTACCATGTTTCTTTGTCTTTTTATTTCAGTTCCAATCAAAATGCTATAATACAAATGAGTTTACTTTTGTGGAATTCAATATGCATGTTCTTTTTGTTTTCAACCTTTTAGCTGGAAAACATGGTAATCACTCACCATCAGATTTGTGCTCTCGAACAACAAAAGGAATCTCCCACTGATGACCAAAATGCGGAAGATTGTTGTCCACAAGGCAACGCAAGACACTTGACGATAAGACAATGTCACACCTGTGCTTTTTGGCTAGTTCTTCTGCATTCCGGTCCTGGCTGCAAGGCTGTGTGGAAACAACAGACAAGATCAAAAGATAAGGCTTATCCCAAAATATAATCCAGTTATTTATCTCACTTCACCAAGGTAGTAGTACTTACAATCAAATTTAAGTCCAAACTGTTCATAGAATCATAATCATCAAACTGAGCACTTTTTCCCCATGTACTGTATCATTCAGAAAAATTTTCCTTGAACAAATGGCAGTGCATGTTTTAAGACAAGAGTCTGAACTTCACCACTGTCCCATTTCTCTGTTGACATCTGGGCATGTTGATGAAATAATATCAATTGCAGAATTTCTCTAAGCTACAATATATATATATATATATATACACTGTGCTGACCTCCAAACTTTAAAAAGCACAGCACTTTTGCACAAAAAATGCTAGATCAAAGCATGAGAGAGAGAGAGAGAGAGAGAGATGAGAGAGGAGAGAGAGAGATGGAGAGAGAGAGAGAGGAGAGAGAGAGAGAGAGAGATGGAGAGAGAGAGAGATGAGAGAGGAGAGAGAGAGATAGAGAGATGGAGAGAGAGAGATAGAGAGAGAGATAGAGAGAGAGAGAAGGAGAGAGAGGTGTGTGCGTGCGGTGCGTGCTGCGCACACATGGCATACAAAATGAGCAAAAGGCAGACAACTTCAAAGCTGGGTTTGAAAATATATGGAAAAGGGAGAACTTTATAAACTCAACAGAAAGGACAAGCAGACTATGGTTTAATTATCTACTACTGCTAAGTACCAAACACTGTTTTCAAAGAACTAATCCTATGAATGGTCACAGTTCAAAGAAATTTTTTTAATGAAATGTTTGGAAACTCTGCATACACCTACCTCATGGTTCCACGTCTTTCCATCATCTATGACTTTCTTCAGGTCTACAGGAAACTGCTTGGAAATCTTTTTGTAACTAGTGGGCAGCTTTATCTTCATATGGCTTTTCATATTTGGAAGTATGGTTTTAGGAATTTGACCCTATGATTTAAAAAAAAGGTTTGAAAAACATGGAGCTAAGAGTTGGTTATCCAGTAAGGTTCATCCCTACAAAAAAAAGCCTGCAAGATCATAAAACATCCCTTTTCATGTAGTGCACCGGCCAGCATGAGCCATCACACATTTTAAATCACATAGAGGCAGCAAAATGTTACAAGTTGTGGTAACTTTCTCTTCCAAATGACTTACACCTGGCAACACAAATTCCATCATTCCCCTAAGGATAAATGTACTCTGTTACCAAAATAGTACAGCAGAATGGTTTCTTCACAATCTCATTTCTAATAATGTAGGTGAAGTAGTTGTAGAACCAAAGCTACCTCAAATAACTAAAGACATTTTGCGAAACTGGTTATTTTCATAGATTTACATTCACTCCATTTAAAGTAGTTCTTTAATTGACCTGTATACTTCACTGTATCCCTTTATGGAACTTAAAGTTTCATGTCCAACACTTAATAGAATTGGTCCCCTCTTTCAGTTTAAGGACCGTATTCCTCTCCAGAATAGATTGCATATTGTTCAAAATATTACATTTATTTACTGTTCATATAATTTTTTCACACATGATTTTTAGTGTTTTTATTCTTGTTAAAATTTAAGTATATTTCTACTAATTTATATTTAACATAACTCACTGGATGTCTTAACATCTTATTAAATTTTCTGATCAGATAAGAACAGATTGGCTAGGCAAGGAGTGGCTACCAAATAAAGCTGAACAAAATCTAGCACAATACCAGCTCCAACAGGGTCTTCAGGTGAGTAAGGACTGGTCCTTGGGAGGTGATGGTCTGTGGAATGGGAATAGTGTCTGCCGACACGTAATACTGTTCATAGTGATGAATACGTCGAAGAGCAGATGTCAGTCTTTCCTTTAAATAAAAAAAAGTGTTGCCATAGAAACAAATCTCTCTTCAGATGCACAGATATATATATATCCAAAACTGCACAGCATCTATTACTGGGAAAAAACAGCCACGAACAAACCTCATTTCCACTTCCAGACATTACTTGATAATCAACAAATGAAATCACACAACAGAATTCCCAGAATTTCCATTTCAGAACCACCGTCCTCTTCAAACCATCAATAATGAATGCTTTACAGAAATAGTGAACTACAACTATGATGATAACATTTTTCTTTTGGTTTTATTCACAAGCACCTGTGAACAGAATGAATAGATGGTCCAACTGCCACCCCTCTTTACACAGAAGGTATGGGCAGAAATCCATCGCAGCCTGACAGTTTTCCTAACGGCTCTCAAACACTAATGTAGATTTCTCCGGTAATCAATTTTTTTTTTTAAGGCAAGCAGCAGCTTTATACGGTAACTGAAACATGACTTTCAACCTGTCTACATTAGCACCACTTTACAACTACCAAACTGTTTCAATTAGGTCCATGCCCCCTGCTTTGGAAAGCATTTCCTTAAAACTTTGTTTTCACTCAGACTAAATACCTTTTTCACCAGAAATCCTTCTTTCAGTGGGTTTACAGATACACAGTGAACTTAATCCCAAAGTCTCTCTCTCAAATGTGTATATATATATATTTTTGCACAAATCAATTTAGAACTTTGTGGAACCTGCTTTAGTGATGTGAACATACCTCAATGTATTTCTTGGCTTCGGGATGGATAAAATTGTAATCTTCCTTGTACTTCTGACTGGTTTCTTCCAAATAGTTCATGAATTCTTCCTGCTCCTGAGCTACCCTAATCTGCATTTCCTGAAAGAGAATGACTAGTTTTATGCTCAGGTGTTTTTGCTACAGATGAACTCACTGCAATATCTGTAAGTGAGAGATACTGAAAACATACACACATATATATAGTTTCATGCTGTTGCAAAAGAATGAAGAAACTCTGCACACAGCCATACTTCATGGAATAGAGGGCACATTGTTTGTTGTCTCTCCAGGCTGTACATATAGCAGGGCTTCAGTTATCCACAACATCCTGGACACCTTGAGTTAAAAAGTTACATTACAGTGGTTACTTTTCAGGATGGAAGATGCAATTTAAGTGATGGCCAAATTGTTCCATCGTGTTTTTAAACAAATTATTTGGTGTATTGTAATGTAAATATGCAGTGTTAACATAATGAAGCCTGTAAGGAAATTGTTGGGAGGGTTTTGTTTTTTTTTTACATTCAAAGAGGAGCCCCCTGTACTAAGCATTCTTAATGCAGCAATTTCCCCGGGGTGGAGATGCAACCATACATTGAGAGAGAGCTGTAACAGTGCACGCATACTATTCTGACTAAAGAATGTTATTTTAGTAGGAAAAAGAAAAAGAAAATAAATCAGAAACAAAGCAAATGCTTCCATTTTGCATTGTTCGTTGTATAAGAGAGATCGTGATTATCGCAGGTGATGCCATTCCAGGTGAAGACCAGGCTGCAGCGTCTACCTAATAGCAGAATATCTCTTCATCGGGCATGACTATACCAGCCATTATACTAACTAACCTCTCTATCTACATAGCTTACTATTCCAAGTTCTTCTCACCAAAGCTGAAGAGGAAAGACATTGTCTCACAACAAAACTAAAAGCAGGATGTGACAGGCAAATGCACAGGCATTTAATTTCATTTTTCAGATAATATTAGTATTCAAACATATTTTTTTTTTCAACTACATAACAAATATAATGAACATCTTTAAAAAGTTAAGATGAAAACGGGAATAAATTTCCTAAAATAATTTTGAGGGAAATACAGTGCAAAGAACAAGAATGATGCCTAGTAGCTCCCCCCAATTCTTCATTAAACAGAAGTGTTATTTTACACGCTGCTGTTGCTAGATGGCTTTATGAGTAGAGTATCCCAGAGCACTGTTCTGGAACCAGTCTTATTTCTAATTTACATAAATTAAATCAATAATCAGATAGGAGAATAAATTTATGTTTGCTAACAATATCAAGTGAAACAGAAAGGCTGATTCCCCTCAAGTCCTCAGTCAAACCCAGCAAGATTTGGGAGTTCTAATTCTTTAAAAACCATAAATGCATTCTTATCAGTCATGCTAATCATAAGAATCTTTTACTGCTCAGAAAATAGTGTTATTAACAATGATCATGAACAAAATCTTGGATTAAGTATCTATTAAAGCTTAAATGTGAACAGCAATGTAGTCAGAAGGTAAGCAAGACAAGGCAAATAATATCTTAGATATACCAAACAAAACTATTTAAAATAAAGACAAGACGCATTCTTGTTAACTTTATTCAAAGCTTTGGCTTGACCTCATCTAACGTATGCAGTTGTGGTTAGATTCCTGGGGATGTTTTATCAGACTAGTATGGAGAATGAGGAATCTTAGTAATTCTGAGTAATTAGTATAAATCACAAATTGAAGATTAAAATTTCATGCTAGTCTGTAAGTATACATAAACATTAAGGATAAGTTCAGTTTTAAAAGTTATCTTTCATGCAAAAATAAATTAAAATAAAATATGTCTCTGCAATTATTAGTAAAGGTAGAAACACCTAAAATTAGCTTCATGTAACAATCTTGTTATTGGTTGTCATGTTGGATACTAGAAGTTTCTTTCAGTAATGCTAAAATGCAAATATTTTAATAATAATAATAATATAATAATAATAATAATAATAATAATAATAAAATAATATAATAAAATAATAATAATATAATATAATACTTTAATAATAGCTCAGTGATCATTTAATGCAGTTTTTGTCTGTGAATGTCCTCTTTTGTTTTTTTTTTGACAAAACATGAAAATTCCAACTGTTTTCAGTCTTCTTACATGAACTAGTATATGTGTTTATTTTCTCCTGCTTGTAGAATTCCTCAGAAAACACAATGGATGGCAGGTGATCATGTGATCACATGCTTGCCTCACTCTGGGCCATTGCAGATTTGTAGCAGCACCAAAGAATTTTTTTTTCAAAAAGTTTTAATTAATTGTTGGCTAAAATTTAAAAAAAGAACCTAAATGGCTTTGGATATGGATGCCATCAGGTGATGGGAAACCAAAGTAGAGGGAGCATGTTCGGCTGCAAGAGACAGGAAGATATCTCAGGTATAGTCAAAAGGTGGTGTGCAGATTGCAACCAGGTCAGAGGTCAAAGATTGAAGGAAGGAAGGAAAAAAAAACACAACTGAAGCATAACTTTTAATCCAGTAAATATCTGAATCTTCCTTTCTTTCTCTCTCTTTCACATCTGAACATAGTGATCATTCACTTGGATGGTTCTCAAAACCCTTGTTCACTGTAACATCTTTTTGTTTTGTTTTTTACATCTCTGTGAAATCAGTCACCTGATCTGGCATTCTGCTCCAGCACCCACAATCTTGTACCTACTATCATGGATGATGAATAAACAAGAGCAGCAAACTCTTAGAGCTTCCTTAAGCTGTCTTTTGAGCGTGTACTTGCCTTTCTCGGGAATTCTGGTGCTAAAAGACACACATGCAATTATACTAAGGCAGCCAAAACTGTGGAATCACTAATGCAATATCCCATATTTCATATATAAATCAATCCATCAGTACACATAATTATATGAATGTTATAAAATACCTACAAGTACAAAATTTATTCTAGAACTATTGCCACACAACATTTTTTCATCAAAATATTTGTGTTAATGCCAAATGAAGTATCTTATTAATAACCCCACAATTCCATGGCTGCCAGTAAAGTAGTTTTGAATTATTTATTAAAATTCCCAAAAAATATCAACAACTCTTTAGTTACCCCTCCAAAAAATAATATTAATAATAAATGTACCTTTAGTTTATTTATTTCTTTTCGTTCTATGCTGGTTAATACTTCTGGGCAGTATGAGGTATACTTCTGGAATAACTGAAGATAGTATCTATGCTCCTTCTTAGTGAGCCGAGAAGGGTGTGGGAAACTGAGGCGCTTCAATCCCAGACAGTTTCCCTTCATTTCTTCCCATTTGTTTCCATTTTTCCTTTTAAAAATAAAGATAATACAAAAATGTATCCATAGCTAGTAATTCAATCAACACATCTGTAAAATTAATAATAAACTATCTACTTATTGAGGCTAGGACAAGGTAATGCTGGTGTATAATTTCAAAAAGTAGAAAATTAGTCTGGTCAATTTGCATCACCTTGCTAGTAATAAATAAATTAACTGATAAACCTGTTTCAGCAATCTTTCCTTGTCACCAGAAATGATTTAAGTCCTAAAAAGAACAATGTGTAATGATGTAAAGTTGCAGTAAATATCCTGCAGATGGGCATTTCTGCTTATCAATGTGCTGAAAAAAAATTAATGCATTTAAAGATTAGATTTTAAAGACATTGTATAAAAATTCATCAGCTGATTTCTGTAATTTAGTCAATGGTGGAAAAGCTTTTAGCTAAATTCAGATTTCATTCCAGCTTCAGGAAAGACAAGAGGCACTGGGAAGATTTTTCATTTTAGAAATAAATTTTCCATCTCCATATTATTATATATTTCTAAAATGTACTGAGTTTTGAATGATTAGAAAAAGAGGAATCAGCAGGATGATTAGCATGACAAAAAGAAAGTGCAAAATCAAAATCTTTCGTTGTTATAATAAGTATTAGTTACTTACTTCTTGCCGGCATTATTCTCTTCAAAAGTAACCCCTCCAAGAGAATTGTCAACACCAATGGTTTCAACTTCAGATGAGAAGCTACTCTGCTGGTCCCCTTGCCGATGCACCTGGTCATGGGCGGTGCATTCTGGTTTAGATCTGTTATCTGGAGAGCCTGATGCATTTTCTAGTTCTGCTAATTTCTGACGGAACTGCTCTGCTAAGCTCAGAGAGTAAGTGTGTTTTTTAAAATTCTCTTCTGTGAAGAACACATCTTGCCCATTTATAGGACTGGCATTCCTAAATATTTTTAAAAAATAAAAAAAAAAAAGGAATTTTTGTTTCCTTATTTAAGCAGGGTTTTGAACAACGTGGGCACAAACAATTTTTTGACTAGCTATAGTTACTATCATTGGGTGAAAAGTAATCTTTGCCTCATTTTTAGTGACTGACTAAGAAGCAAAAAGAATGCCTTTACTTTACCTAGCTTTCATATTTACTATCATGTAGATACCATGTAAAGATGATTCTTCATTCAGGGTATTAGTAACTAGAGATCAATTACAAGTTAGTTTAAAACTGGAAAAAAAATTTTTTTTAATAAAACTATCACTATTGGATGGAATAAATTATGGCTTATCTGTTCACTGGTGCTTTGCATCAGCCATGAAATGATTTCCTGCTCGATGAACTAAACAGCTAGAGCTGAGAGTTATATTCTATCATAAATATGACAACAAAAAAAAGAAATGAACCACTGGTTGTGTTGTGTGCTGTCTTAATCACCATCTTCAGGAAATTAAAGCTAACAATAAAATCAACTTCACAAAACTAAAAACCTTGTAAAACCTATCTTGAAGACTCCAACAGAAAATGTTCATCAGGACGCTGACAAAAGGAATTTTCAGGAAACGATAGAAGCACAAATGTTTTGTACAATACAATAGTATAGCACCACCAATAAGGTTATCTAAATATATATGCACACATACAAACATTAAAGCCTTTTCTTCAGCTAATGGGCATCATATCAAGTAATGGAGCTGCCAAAAATGCTTTTTGCCAGATGCGTTGCAGCGACTTCTGGATTGAAATGGTACAATCATATCCGGATGTTGCAAAGATGGCTCTCAAATTGCTGATTCCGTTCGCAACAACCTATGAGTGTGAGTCAGCGTTCTCAACTCTTGCTTCAATCAAAACCAGATCGAGAAACAAACTCGATGTAACGCATGACATGAGAGTGGCTCTTTCAAAAATGCAGCCCAACACTGATGAAATATTGAAGGCCAAACAGGTGCAGATCTCTCATTGAACTTTTTCTTCATTTGATTTTCGAGAATTGTCATATTTTGAATAAATTTTAATTCAACAGTTTTTTTTTTAAGACTTTTAAATTGACTAACAGTTTAGAATAAGTGCTTTTAGTACACTTTTGAATATTAGACTTTTAAATTGACTAACGGTTTAGAATAAGTGCTTTTAGTATACTTTTGAATATTTTCAAAAATTCTGAGTGGATTTATATATATATATATATATTTATAGAAGTTTCTGAAATTTTGGGAAATACTCGTTTGACGACATAGAAGCAAAAACCTTTGACATGCTACACATAATAATAATAATAATAATAATAATAATAATAATAATAATAATAATAATAATAATAATAATATATTAGGTTGAGCTGATTTTATGGGGGACCGCGAAGTAAGTAACATTTTTAGAAAAAGGTTGGGAACCACTGATCTATAGACTGGTAGTTCTACGGCTGAGAGCACCTGCACGGGTGTTTATAGAAGCTCGCCACTGTGTCAGCTTAAAGTCGGGGTTAGAACTTCCTCTTTCTTAGGCACGGCGCTGGCCGCCTCTCCCCGTGCGAGCAACGACTGGCCGAAGTTTTAGAATCAGTGCATCAGTTCAGAAATAAGGGGAGGGGTTCTAATGAAGCCGTCTCGGTCTTTGAAACAACGGGTCAGGGTCGCTCGAATGGAACATCGCAAAGCGCGGCAATTCCTCACCACTCCAGAAGCTTGCTCCCCATTACGGTCCACGCGTCTTTCCGAGTCTATTTATGATTTCCGAGAAAAGATTTCTGGCTGAAGGAGGATGGTGCTCTTTCACCGGCGCCATGCTGTTCTGTTGGGCTTTGGGAATTCTGGGTAAATAGCGTCTTCCGTTTTCGTTGTTTGTTGTTGTTGTTGAGCGAGTTGGACTTCCGAACTCGTGATTGAGAGACGTTCGTCGAGCCGACAAGCGGCCCGGTCCACCCGACACCGGGGGCCCCCCAAGGACCCGGGAGGTCGCTCTCGCGTCGGGCTGTTGTTGTTGTTGTGTTGTTCTTTTCTTTCTCTATTTTTTTTTTTTTTTGCAAGGTGCGCACGCATGCGTATTTTCGTAACTAATGTAAATCAAAAGAGGGAGAGAGATGGAGAGCTGAGAGAGAGATGATAAAGTGAGAGATGGAGAGATGAGAGAGAGAGAGATGATAAAGTGAGAGATGGAGAGCTGAGAGAGAGAGAGAGATGATAAAGCGAGAGATGGAGAGAGGAGAGAGAGAGATGATAAAGTGAAAGATGGAGAGCTGAGAGAGAGAGATGATAAAGTGAGAGATGGAGAGAGGAGAGAGAGAGGGATGATAAAGTGAGAGATGGAGAGCTGAGAGAGAGATGATAAAGTGAAAGATGGAGAGCTGAGAGAGAGAGATGATAAAGCGAGAGATGGAGAGAGAGATGATAAAATGAGAGATGGAGAGCTGAGAGAGAGGGATGATAAAGTGAGAGATGGAGAGCTGAGAGAGAGAGAGATGATAAAGTGAAAGATGGAGAGCTGAGAGAGACAGAGATGATAGAAAGAGAGAGAGGTGGAGAAAATGACTTTGAACCTTTTAGAAATTGAAGTTTTGATTTCGTGATCCCTAAATATTAACATTCACGCGCATGCCACCCTTTAAAGGATCGCCGTTATTAAAGCAGGGTTTTGCTTTTGTCTGGTCACAATATTACATCCCCCCCCTTTTTTCCGATGGGTGCCGCGATGAACGGAAATTTAAAAAAAAAAAACAACAAAAAGACCTTAGAATTTTGCGCAATTTTTTGTTTCTCTTCTCTTTTCTTTAACATCGCCCAAATATTAACAGTTACTATAATCGACGGCAAACTCGTTGTTGTTAATATTTTTTTTTTCCGGTTTAAAATGTTCACATGTGCGGCTTTAACTCGTGCAGCTCCCGGCGGCTGTCGCTTTAATGAGCTTTTTATAATCCGTTTCCCTTCATTTTAGGAGTCCAGGGTTCACGACCTCCGGCCATCACCGTCGTCACGGGAACGGCGGGTTTTGAATACGATTTTAAAAGATTGGAATTAACCGACTCGCGGTTTGTTTGTTTTTTTGGTTACAGCCTAATTTTATAAATAAAAGAAACAAATGCGTCACAGACAAACAGAATTTGAAATTTAAAAGAAAACTTACACGAAGGCCGGCTCGGGTAACTTCGTCCCTCTCCGCCTCCGGACCCGTGAATACGTACGTAGAGCAAATCGCCATTTTGTATGTATATTGTCGTTTGGAACGTGTTTTTTTTTTTTTAATTGCGTTTGCTCGATTACCCGGCGTTGGGAGGAACCCCCTGTTTTGGTCGGTCTGGTTTATAAAACTGGCGAAGAATGAGTGACAAAGAAAATGAGGTTAGTGAATCGAGAGGCCGCTTCCTTTCTTTTTTTCCGATGTTTTCGGCGGAGCGTTCGTCGCAGTTATTGTACACGCTGTATTGGCGGGAGGGAAGGGTGGCTGGCTGATGCCTTCCAGTCCCTTTCTTTTCTAGGGGAATGGTGCTTCTCCGACCCCGGAACGCGAAATCTGTGGGGGAGGGGAGGGGGCTTAAGGTACACGGCCCGTGGTAATAGTAATATATACCACCCCGGCCTTGGTCGGGTCCTTAGCAACGAACCGTACAGAAACCGCAGGTTGTTACACGCAGAGCCGAGCGCCCGCTCTTTTGTTCTTGTTGCTGTTTGTTAATTCGAGATTTCCTCTCCCCCCCCTCCACTCGCCCCCACCCCCCACCCCCACCTTTTTTTCCCCGCCATCAGCTAACGCGACTGCGGCGTTTGAATTTTGATCGTAGAACGCCGATCCAATATGGCGGGCGTCGGCAGACATGACGACGACGACGACGACGACGACGTCTTTCAGCTGGCTGTTACGGCCGCTCTCGCCTCGTCAACAGTGGAGCAGGCAGGGCTGGTGTTACCCGGTTCTATTCAACCACTGTCGGCCAGGGTCAAGACCGACTCCGAACAGAGACGGACTTAAAAAAAAAAAAAAAAAAGGTCGTCCTATGGTGGAGGAGCGGTCAGTGGTGACCGCGGATCTAATTATTATGTCGTTCGTACGATGGCACAGACGCACTTGATTATAAATATAATGCCAACGATCGCCTTCTGTCTGTCTTAATGTGCTACCTTCAGCTTTATAGATGAGGTAGGTAATATTATTGGTAGTAACTCGTACCATCAGCATTGTACGTTAGGTAGACGATAATGCACACTGTCCTTTGTTGGCGATGCTTTTACCTTCAGGATAAATGAAAACCGATTTTTCAAAATGTTAAATTTTTATTTTAAAAGATTGCAGCTGGCACCATGGATATAGTCCCCCACCCCACCCCCCACCCCACCCCATGACGGACACAGAAAATAGGGGGCCACTTGAATTTATTTATTGTTGGTTATGGTGTTTCAGAGAAGCTTCATTCTCCACGATTCAGTTCCCTCCCCAAAAAGACAGACAACACTGTCACTGATGAATCCAATCTAATTACAGTAGAGCATCAATTAAAAAAGGAACAAGAAGTTCTGTACACATGATTTGATGTGAGAGTGCATGTAGCTACTGCAGTTTCATTGTAAGTAATATTGGTGGTTAGATAATCATTGAAGGTACAGTATATAGTGTGTTGGACTTAGTCTTATCTTTTGATTTTTTGATTATATTTCTTTGTTGTGTAAATATTTTTTTTATGCTCTGAAGTTACTAGCTGTCCTCAGAAACCCATCTGGAATTTTTTAAGTAATTAAAATTATAAATTACTATAGGTCTGCTATTGCCTTGACTTTTCTTTTGTGCTTTTCCCATCCATCCACACACTTATGATTTATGTTTGCTTCATTTTCTTTACTTAATTACTGGATCTATCTTTGACCTGAGATCACCTTTTGCTTGCACGACCTTGAAGTGCAAGAATGTAGCAAATTGGTTTAAGTATTAAATATAATTTTCTAACTATCCATATCTGCTGTATAATTGTAGGTATTGTCCAGCAAATTTCAATCAAAAAAGATATGACTTGCTTCGTTTAATTTTTTTTCTTAAATTAAAAGTGCATTAATAATAGTTATTTTGAAAATCTTCTAATGTATGTTCACCTATTGCATGAATAAATGATTAACTATATTATTTTAATTTTTTTACTATAGCGCAGCCGGTCAGCTTCTAGAGAGTCAGACAAATCCAATCAGTCAGTGGTTTCACAGAAGTCTGGCGAGTCCAAGTCTTATTCTCGATCAGGTTCAGTGAAGTCTGCAGGATCCCACAGATCACCATCAAGGTCTCGATCTAGGTCCAGGTCACGATCTCGGTCTCCATCCAGGTCCCGGTCACGATCCAGATCACACTCAAGGCGGCGTCATAGGAGATCATACTCTAGGTCAAGGTACTAACACAATATTTAGAAATATTTAAAGATTTTTTTTATAGACAAAGAAAGGAGAAAATTTTCTGCAGTTGATTAGAGTTCTGCAAATTTTTTTCTACAAAACTTGGATGGTGAAAACGTTTTTTTCTAGTAAATGAAATCAAGGCAGATTTATTTTATTTTATTCTATTTTTATGTAGATCTAGGAGCAGAGGCCGGAGATATTATTCTCGGTCCAGATCCAGAAGTCCTTATTATTATTCATCAAGAAGAAGGTAATTACTTTCTTTTATTCATGCATCAAAGAATTTTTGCATTCATTTGCTCAGATATAAACAGGATGTGAAATTGAAGATGGTCAATTTAGCATGTTCAGGATAGCCAGAATTTAAATTCAGTAGCCCATTGATTTCCCAAAACATTTTCTATATAGGACATGACAATTTCTGGAACAAAGGACTATTTTTCCTGTTGCTCAACTTTTGGTTATATGCAATGATAAGCCAAATTCTATCTTGTTTGTCTGTTGGACTCTCACTAGAAATATTAACTTTCTTTTTAATTCATCTCCATGGTCTAGAGCAGTGGCTTGTGAGCCCCTTGAATGTTCAATACATGTTTTAGAGTTGGGGGTGTTCTTTAATGGACGAAACAAACGTTTGCACACCAAAATTCCAAATTTATGGGAAAATAGCAATTGGTGCTTTTTCACAAAGTATGAAATAATCGGCAGACATTGCAGGGACAATTTATTTGACATAATCATAAATAAATAAATTAAATGTAATTATGGGAATGCAAGCCTAATAAAAGCAACACTGGCACAACTAAGCTACTTAAAGTCTCTATTCCCATTATTCAGAAAAGGCTGTTGGCATTTTCACAAATGGGATTTGCGAGATGTTAATGTTTGGGAACCACTGGTTTAGAGAATTGATTGTTGAGAAGTTACATTTTAAGCTTTTATTATTTTATATGTATGAAACTATTGAGGGTTTTTGTTTTTTGTTTTGTTTTTTAATTGTATTACTGAACTTGTAAAATTAATTACTGGGTCATTTCATGCCATTTCACCTATCAGCTACTCGTGAAAAATTTTTTAAAAGAGACGTGTGTGTGTAAAATGAACATTTTTTTTCCCTTAATTCTTGTTGGTTTGGGAGTTAAAGATATCTAGAATGGGCTCCATATTCATTTTTGGAAATCGCAAAGTTTTAAAGATTATTTGGATTTGAATAAGTTTTACTTATTCTTAGGTGTTACAAAAAGTATTTGTTACTATGCATATTTTAAAATTTTAAACTGTAATGAGCATAAATTCCAGAAAGTGTCTTAAGCATAGAGTAGTGTAACTCTGACTTAGACCCTTTTTTTTTCTTTTGGCATCATTTGCACAAATGGAAAAAAAAAATTTGTCATTACTTGCTGTTCGAGTATTCCTCTCTCATCACGGTTCTTTAGAAGGCTGGTTGTGAAAAAGTGTCATTCAGCAGTGAGACTCCACACACTGTATTGTCTTTACTTTGATTCATGAAATCTGTTATATTAGCTTGCTGCTCTGTCACTGAAATAAGTTACTTTATTTGATTTTGATAAAACTTTTCTCAAGTATAAAAGTATTGTTGAAGTGAATGCATGTACAGTTATTGTGTTGTGCTTTAAGCAGTCTGATATAACACATTTAAATACTAGGTTTTCCATTTTCTATATAATATATGACAGAAGGATGGAGTAGCTCATGTTATGCCACTGGTGACTCTAGACAACATCTTGTACCAGAAAACTGCAATTATCTTTGTAGAAAACGGATTGATCTTATGTGATAAAATGGTTGTGGTGATCGAGTGCCTCACATACTAGCTCACTTAAAGGAAGCTGTAAGGACAGCAGAGTTCTGTTCATATGCAATGGGATTTGAAGTTACTATGATTGTCCTGAGAAGTCAGTCAGTCTCTTCATTTTTAAATCCTTTTAGATTAATTAGCAACACTGCTGTTCTTTTCCTGTTCATGACTATTTCAAACCCCCTTTAATTTTTTCACATCTGGATCAGCCATGATACTTTTTGTCTTTTCTTAACCTTGCTTGCTCCACTAAATATCCTGTTATGTTAAATTCATTAACTGTTTTATTAATAAATCTTGGTGGTGCTAGAGTAAGCTGTTTTAATATTTCCTTCCTCATTGCAGTTCAACACTTACAAAGTATTAGTTTGCCACAATCTTTGCATTTCTCAGTTTTCATCATCATTTGAATTGAATTCACTTTAAAGATGTGTAGTATTTCAGTAGTCTCTGACTTGATTGGAGAAAAACCTTGTAATTCAACATTCATATCAAATCAATAAATTGAATGAATTATCCTGTGATTCATAATCTTCATGATTCTGTCACTAGACTTTCAGGCGTTTGTTGTTTTTTTTGTTGTTGTTTTTCTCCAATTGCCTAATTCTTAGAACAAAAAAAAAAAAGTTATAATTGTATTTAGTTCACTCTTGGCACAAGATTCCATGACTGCAAAAAACAGTTAAAATTTAAAAGATCATTCGACAGAATGTGAAGAGTGACAAAGTTGATTGTGTGTGTGTGTGTGTGTTATTCAATACACTACATTTTTCACTTGGTCAGCTGTCCATTACAATAAAGAGTTATTTTTAGCAATTTTTCCCTGAGCCCAACTTTTCATACCAGCAGTACGCTCAGAAATAATTTGTTTAATTCATGCATTTTTCTGGAGATTTACATGAGCCTTCTGTCTTAGCCAGTGAAATTGATCCACTCAGTAATTTTCCATGTTTTATGCACTTTAAAAAAAAATGAACTATTAATTATAAATGTTTTGGTTTTATCAAGTATTTAATAAACATGATAAAAAATTGTCAAAAATCTGGAATTATGACAAAAATGAATTAAACCTACAAAGTCTTGTTGTTTTTTTTGTTACTATTTTGACCAGTAACCTTTGTTTCTAATGAATGACTGCTTTCATTCTACCTGGCTGGCATCGTTTAAACTAATATCTTTATGATTAAATATTCTCAATTCTTTATTCCTTGGATGAAATTTTGTAATATAATTCCCTATCACTGCCCATATTTTCTCAATTGGATTTAAATTAGAAGAATTCCCAGGCTAGTCTTCAAACCAATGAATTTTATTTTTCTTGATCCAAAAGAGGACTTTCTTTGCTGCGTGGCATGGCATCTTATCTTAAGATACCATCAGGATAAAGTTTCTTAGCAGATATTACAAAACCTGTTTTTAAAAGATTCAAATACCAATTTGTATTTACTGATGTTCCTCTTGGTCGGTTTTACCAAATTTCCTTTACAATTAGCAATGGAACAGGACCAGATGTAGACACTTTGTGGATTTGGTAAAATACAGTTTGGTTTAAATCTTTCGCTGCTAATGACAGATTAAGCGAACCCTTTGTATTGCAGAAATTCCTGTTTTTGTTTTTAGTTAGGATATGATTTGAAGCCCATTCTTGCCTGATGTCATCTAACAGATCTATCAACTATCATTCTAGCAATACTTTATTTAATGTAACATTTAAGATGAACTTATCCTTTTGAAGTTTAGCCAAAACCTGTTCTCCTCTTGGTGACAACATTTTTTGTTTTTATCTATTTTTTTATAATCATTCCAATAATTCTGTCATCAGTTCTTACTGGAAGATTAACTTCTGACCTTGTCAGGCCTAGTTATGAATTTTCAAAATTCGTGATTTACATTTTTTGCTGAAAATTTACTTCAACACTGACTTCTGATGTATGGATGTCTGTTTCTATACATGAAAAAGTTATGAAGAAATTCTTAGAAATCTCCAAACAACGAACATCAGAGAAAGATCGGGAATCATCCAAAACACAAGGAAAATTCCAGAATATTCTGGTTGTTGCACTTTTTTTTTTTTTTGTTGCAAATAATATCTTTTTATATTTAAACAGCAATTTCTTATGTATTTGGTGTTTGTTTTATAAGCATATTCTGTCATGAGAATAGGGAAAATGTTGTATTGTTAGATTTTTGTTGTGCATTAGTGTCTAACATAAAACCAAACACTGAAAATTACTGAGGGCCAAATTGACTGGCCAAGGCTGTACATGTCAGTTTGTGGCCAGTGTTTAGAAAGAAAGTAATACAGCATAATTAAAAAGATACCTATAAAGTTTGGTCTCAAGCATTTAATACTAAATATTCATTATTTTATGAAGGTATTGTGTAAACCTTTTTTAAAATTATTTTAAAGTATTTTCATGTTCATTTTTAATTACATTGAGACTTATATGAAGTTCAGAGGTGCTTAAGAAATGAACAGTGTGATCAAATGTTAAAGAATTATTTCAAGCAAGCATTAAAGTTGAAAATAATGGCATTTCAAGTTGAGATTTATTTAATTGTATACAGTGAAATTAATTTTTTTATACTATTTAGAATTTCTAAGGCCTGTTATCCAACTATCTACATGAGTTGCAGTCTTGATTACTGTAGATTAACATAGTTATAATGTATTTACATAATTTATCAGGCTATTTGTTAATTACCTATTTAAGATAGACAAAATAGACATCTCTGGACTTTTTTCTGAATGTGTATCAAAATAATGTTAAGAACTTAGTAATACTTGTGTTATGGATATTTCTTTTTTTGGTGCATTTTTAAGACTTAATTTAGCAGAGAGACCATTTAATTGTCACTATTATGTTTCATTGAAAAGACTAGAACCATGGGATTTAGTTGGTAACTAAAATCTCTTAAAATGAATTTTGTGGTCAATTTTTGGATCTTGAAAAAATCCCATTAGAAACAATAAAGTTGTTTTGTTTTTATTGCATTTTATCCCTAATGATCATAAAAAGACAAATTTTATTAAATCTGAAATTAAGACAGTCTGTTTTGTTTTATTTTGTTTTTAATGTGATTAATTTTACTTTGTAGTCATTCATATAGTTCTGGACGTTATTCTCCCTACTATAACAGAGATGGTTACAGTGATCGGAGACGAGGTTATTACAGAAGTCATAGCAGATCTCCGATGTCTAATCGCCGGCGACACACTGGAAGCAGGGTGCGTACCAATTTTCATGTAGGCAGTATTTTGCCTTGCTATTGTTGGGGGGGGGTAATGGTCTTAGTTACCAACTGACTAACTTCAGTCCTGCAGACTGTCCCATTATCACCTTTTGTTGTTTTTTATTAAGCATAGGATTATTATGCATGGATTTCTTTGGTCAGTTGTTAGTGATTAATGTATTTTGCTATTATGGAGTATCTTATTGTTTTCTTTTACAAGCTAAAATTTAACTGCTTTAGTTGTTTTGTTTTTTTTTTAATAAAACTATTATTGAACTGCCAGAAAGAATATGTGGAGTCTCTTATTGTCTGTCTGTGTCTAATTCAGATTGGAAATATCTGTCATTTTGAAAAGTAAAACTCATCTACTGCAAAAAAAAATTTTGTTTATTGGTGGCTTTTTAAAATATATATAACAAAATAACTATTACCTCAAGGCAGCTACTTAGCTGTCATTCATCTATAGACTTGAAAAGTGAAACTGATTATTGTATATTTAGTACTTTCAATACTGGAAACATTTTTTATGTGCTGAATGTTGAAAGTACGTGACAAGTGAATATTAAATTATACAAAAGAAATTGGGATAGTACTTTTTCATAAGTTTGGAGAGATTTTAAATATTTGTGCCATGACCTTATATCTCAAAATGAATGAACCATATTGTTTTAAGTTGAAAAAAGCCCAAATTAAATTAATTACTTGGAGCATAAAGAGTAGTAATGTCTGGAGTGGGGGGTGTTTCGTTGTTTTCTCTTTTTTTTAGGATAATCCTGAACCATCACGTTGCCTTGGGGTGTTTGGTCTGAGTCTTTATACCCAAGAGCGAGATCTGAGGGAGGTTTTCACCCGTTATGGTCCAGTGGAAGATGTTCAGGTAGTTTATGATAGACAGGTCAGTTAATTGTTTATTAAGTCTTTGGCTTTAATTAAAGATGGTTAAGATTTTATGAAAAACTGCATTTTCTTTGTTGTCTAATGAAGAAAGCATATTTCTGGGGGGTGCCAGACATGCAGGGAATTTTTTTTAATTTAAACAGTTACATTTAATATCAGTTTATTTTATCAACTTAAATTCAGTGAGAAAATGTGACTTAGGAAGAAAAAAAACATTTACAGTGAAATTTTGATAACACCAACTTGGTTAACTAAAAAATCTGCTTAGTATGAAGCGGTCTGATTATCATCCAAAACTTATAAATGCACTACTGGTGCCAGATGATCACTTAGCTGATCAACACCATCGGCAAAAAGGAAGAGTTTGTGATGTTTGTTCTGAACATCAAGAAGGCATTTAAACTTGTGGAGCCAGCAATGACAGCAAACTTTCTGCAATACTGAATTTTCACTGGAAACCCTAGACAACATAGCTAGAGCTTA
Organism: Nautilus pompilius; assembly: GCA_018389105.1. NCBI lineage: Eukaryota > Metazoa > Mollusca > Cephalopoda > Nautilida > Nautilidae > Nautilus > Nautilus pompilius. The sequence goes on along the minus strand of JACATO010001508.1, from coordinate 222,429 downwards.
CAGAACATACACTCTGATGTGAAGGATGACCAGACCCTTTTCAATCAACTGCAGGAAACCAGTATGGATGCTGTGCTTGAAGTGACTATGGAGATATGCTTAAGTTGACAGTGTTTTGAGGAGCATCTATGACGGAGACACTGAGGATGTTATCTTGAAGTTTTGATAAAGTCATATTTTAAGTCAGTTAGAGTTATCAAGATTTCACTGTATTTGCAGATGTTATAATTTTATAACTAAAACCTTAGGTGACCTTTTACAATATAAACCTATATTTTATTGAATTTGTAGTTGAAAAAATTAGTTGCCAAATTTCCCAGTTAACTAAATCACTGTGAATCTGCTCTCTTCTTTTTCATTTGAATGTTCTTTGTTTATTGGTTTAAAAATATATAATATCTTTTATATTTTTTTTTAATATAAATTTTTAAAACAAAAATTGATGGGGTTAAGTTGTTTTTGTACTTCATGCTTTGAAATATTAAGTAACCTGCATGATTTTATTGTAACTTGTGCCAGCAACTTAAATTTCATTTTCTATTATGGACATTTTGGCCTAGTTATGTGTTCTAAAGAAGAGGGAGTAGAACTGAAACATTTAGTAAGATCTATTCTATACCTTATTCAAATAATTTTGAGTTTGAAATAGAAAAAATGTGTGGAGCATTCTGTGGACACATGCAAGCAGAAAACCAATTGTAAACACTGAACCAATTTTAAAATGCACTATTTGAAGCATGTTGACAATTGTTTAATGTGTTAACACTGTTAAACAAAACTTACACATGGCATGACAAGTGCTATGGTCTGCAGTTTCCCTGAAGAAATATCAATTATTTTGCATGTGATGTTTGAGTCATTTGAGTGGGCAGCTTGAAATTTTTTTAGAACTTTACTTGAAAAGGTGGTGATAACTTCTGTTCAAGCCATGTGTGTTTACCAAAGAGTTTTGAGTTAAGATGCATAGATTAAGTGATCTTGAGAGAAGGATTGCTATAGGATTGCTTTAAGCAGATCAATAAACAAGGTAAATTGTAAGACAACTAAACTCTCACTATACCACCATTGTTTAGCTCAGGACTGTCACATCTGCACTACACATCTAAGGGAAAGTTTTCTTTCTGTGACAGTAACAGTGGAAGCAACTCAGGCAGATGTAGCTTATTGCACTTGGATACTGTGCACAACCAGTTGTGAAAAAGTTGTCAGAAAACATTCATGTGGACCCATTCTTTCTGGATGCTGCAGCATACACAATTTTCTCAAACTTGGAGAAATGTCCTCATAAGAGCTGATTCAGTGTGCCAAATGCTGACTGGAGAGTACAGTTGTGGCAGTGTAGGGTTTATTGTCATGCAGACTGCTGTGTAAACAAAAAGAATTGTTGGGACAATGTAATGGGCAGATGTATTTTACAATCCAGCAAATGCAGTTACTGCAGGATTGACAGTCTTCAAAATCAAGTTGTGCTATTTTTTTAGGCAACCTCCAACCTGACCTGCACCAGTGGTGCTTGCATGGGATGAGTTGGCACCACGTTTATCATTAGGACCTGTCCCCCTCCCTCCCCCTCCCTCTGGTGGGGGGAGGGGGATACTGTGGGCATTATTCAGAAGACTTATTGATACAATATGACCCTGTGCAGCTCTGGAAAATCATGGAGGTCATGCTTGATTTTGTTGTTTGGCAAGCTAATCACTATATTTGGAAAAATTTTTTTTTTGTTGTGTTGTTTTTTTTGTCTTTCCACATGTTTTCAATTTTAAAGAAGTTCCTGTCAATGATACAAAATGGGTTCGTTTATGTGCAAAAATAGACAACTTTTAATTTCTTATGTAATTCAACTGGTTTAAATTAATTATTCAAATTCTATAGAACTCTAAAATTGTTGGTGCATTTTAAAACTGATCAATATACATTAATTCAATGAATTTAAAAGATTGTGGTGATTATGAAAGAAAAAATAAAAGTCAACTATGTTCATTTTTACAATTACTCCAATTTTGTTGTTTCCCAATTTCGTATTGTGAATAGTTTTAAAATACTGTTTTATTTCATGCTCACTAATAAACTATGTACTTCCAGAGCATTAATAAGTTTATATTAGTGAATGGAACCATCTGCCACTCAGCAGCACATTTGAATTAGTTTACTTCACATTTAGGAATTCTTTTTAACTAAGTATTTAGAAGATTTTCTAATTCCTCTTGCAAAAAGGGACCTTTAATACCAATCTTAACAGTTGTTTTAAGTTTATTGTTTATAGTCAGATTGATGCAATGGTGGTGTTTGTTTTTTTTATAGACTGGACGTTCAAGAGGATTTTCCTTTGTTTACTTTAGAAAAACAGAGGATGCCATGGAGGTGAGCCCTGAATCATTGAATTAAACATCATTTACCTAAAATTAAACCAGCAATGCTTTCTTGAAAAAAAAAATGTTCTGGTTTGGTTTTTGTTTCTTTCTTTTTATTTTAAAACAAGTGTACATTGAAAAAATGCAAAAGATTTGTTATTTTTCTTTTATTTAAAAAATGAGGCATACTCCTTGTTTTGATTTTTATATAATTTCCTTTTGTTAAATGAAAATAATTTAACATTTTCACACTCTCTCTCTCTCTCCCCCCCTCCCTCCGAATTACAGTGTAACAAATTTTCAAAACGTTTTCAATTATCCTGATTTTTCAATTGGTTAGGGTCAGTTTTGGTGTGCTGATTACTAACATGCACTGATTTTTCTAAAGTGTCAGTTTTTTGCTCAGAGTGTTACTTTAAACATTTTAACACATCATTACTGCTAATGCGGATACAGCTAACTCACTTTTCCCAAACCAAAAAGAAACATTTCCACTCATGAAAAAAGTATTTCATTATATTTTTTTTAATTCTTAAGTACAGTAAAAATTTAAATTTCAGTTGCAGAAATCAAAAACGTATAACCTTTTGAGCTTTCCTTCTATGCATTGAAATATCATCACAAATTAGACCCCAAATATAGTCACCCATTATTCTGACATCACACCTTCACTGAAATCTCCCATGTTGTCTTTGAAGAAATCTAGATGAGAATGAAGGACGTGAAGCTTGAGAGACGTTCTGCATCCAAGCTTTCCTTACTCATTGATTAAATTCTTAATCAGTTGTATATAGTTTTCACCACTACTATTTCCCAGAAAATTTTTGATAACTAAGCAAAATGCCTTCCATGCTCTTTTCTTCTGGCATCTTTTCTGATTTGAGCATTGACAAACTTGTGGCCAAACAAAAATCCCACCTTTTACTTTTGCTTCTGAAAGATTTGGAAACAATTCATGAATGTGTTAGAATGCTTCACTTTCTGTGTTAGGGGCTTTAATGAACTGCTTCACAAGCCCCAGTTTTATGTGCATTGGAGGCATGAGGATTTTTTCTGATCTCACCAAGGGCTCATTTTTTAACATTTTTTGTCCCAGGAATAAACTGATCTCTGGCTGGCCACACTTCTGTAATACTGCGATGTGTCATGACTATCCTAAAGACAGAGAAAGCATGAATATTTTATGAATCCTTGCAGTCCTTTCAAAAAACCAGTCATCTTAAAATCTCCACAAACATCCAAGTTATATTTTTTGTAGTCAATTGTCTCCAGCAGAAACTTAAGTTTCATTATCATCCTTCATGTGTACAGAATGGACAATGGCTATTGATGGATATTTGTTTACATTGTGAAGAAGCACTGCTTTGAGACTTCTCACCGAACTATCAATGAAGAGATGGCATTCAGTAGGATTGTGCACAATACCCATTTCGTAAAACAAGCTGTTAATGTCATTGTAGAAGCACAATTTGCCATTCACTGAGAAGTAGCTTGAGAATTTTTCTTGCCTCTTTCTTGAAGATGTAGATTTACAACTGCTATCCAAGAGATTCCATTCTTTCAGCCTTGATATAAGTTCAGCATTAGATTTTGTTAAACCTAAATCTTGTACTAAGTAATCCATTTCTTGCTGATATGGAAAATGATGGTGCTTTGAATTTAAGTCAGAATCATAGTTTTCACCTACAGGTGAATTTTCACTTTCTGATGATGAATCTCTTTGGATTTGGGTTGTGGCTGTGGCACTGGAAGGTCATCACTGTGTGGAACTGGTGCAATCGATGATGGAATATTTGGATACATAATATGTCGGTTTTTGGTATTCCTGAATCTTGACTCATCCACTAGACAAAAGTAACAGTCTATGTGATTCTTAGACTCTGGCCAAATACGAGGGATTGCAAATGACATTGTTTTACAATCTCTTAGCCATCCTTCTAGTGCTGATCTGCATGTTCCACAAGCCACATGAGGTGCCCATGCTTTATCTTGATCACCAATCTTCATTCCAAAATATGATTCATGGGCCAGTGGAAATTCATTGTTTGGTGTGATCATATGTCTTTCTTGCTTTGGACCAATATAGAATCCACAAGCATAACAAAATGAGTCTGTAGAGAGCTTGCTTTTTCGATTTGCAGCCATTCTTATCTAATAACAGAATTTAAAAAATCACCTGTTAAATGCTTTTATTTCATACTGGGCTGAGTGTGCACAAGAGTTTATATACCTTGGTTTATGGATGAAAGTGCTAGGGTGTTCTAAAAAAAATTAGGAATTTTTAGGATGTTCCGTATTATGCACCCACTCTGTCAACTATAATAGTATAATTATTTCTAATATACTTGACTTTTACAAAAACCCAATGCTAGAACTGTATTTAACATGCAAAAATGCCATGGAAAAATGTCAAAAAATCAAATTAACTAAAATTTTGTTACTTAAGTGTTATCTGTCCACCATAAAATGGACTATTAGCTGCCTTTTCAACATTTAATTATTAATTTAAATGTATTATTCTGTCAGAAAATTTGATAACCCTTTCAAAACATAGAAACCATTGAATTTGTTATCACTTGAAGCTTTTTTTTTTTTAATCAAAAGTCATCTTTCATGTGAATAACTTGGTTCAGTAACTTTTTAAAACATTGTTTTGTAAGTAAATCTCATTTCTCTCATTAGTTTAGTTTTATAGTTGACTGACATTGGCTGCATCTTTTTCCTTAGTTCTTTGATCTAATTTGTTCCCCACATGTTTAATGAGCTTCATATCTGGGGCTTGAGGGACTCTTACCATGGTTTTATGAAATCCTTTCAGTTATTTTCAGTTGTACTTTGGCTCATCGTCTTTTTGTAATATAAAACTATCATATATCAAACAAAACTCTGGTGGAAATGCTTTGGTTGCAGAAAATTATTATATATTTCTCTGCAAAACTTATCAGTTTTTGTCAGGTCACCAACCAAATAAACAGCAAAATAGTCCCATACTTTCAAATTTTCTCCATCATGCTTAATTGTAGGATGAACAGCTCTTTCAAGTTGAACCAAATCAAACCACAATACATTGCAGTAGTTTTCATGTATAACCCAATCAAGTCATCTTTTCTTGTTACTATGTTTAAGCATAAGCTCTTTAACTGATACTCTTCCAATCAGTTCAATTTCTCTTTTGGTAGTAGAGCTTAAGATGCTGACTGATGCAGAGGAGTGTAGCAATTATTCAAGTTAAGTAGTGCATGAAAACAAGAACATCATGTTTTCGATATGAACTAAATTTGACTTTAATAAGAAGAATCTTTTGGCTTCCTAATTATGCAAAAATGCTTGAAGTGATAATTCACAATGGTTTATATGGTCTGATGTTTTAATTGGATATTCACTGCTTGTTTTGGGGGGGGAGTTCTGCTGAAATAATGCATATTCATTAACTGTGTTGAAGAAAGAATTTTTATTTGTGGTGGACTTAATTTTGAATGTGTGTGTGAACTAATTTCATAAAATGGCTAATTTATTATAGGCTAAAGAAAGATGCAATGGAATCGAAGTTGATGGTCGGAGGATTAGGGTTGACTATTCAATAACAGAGAGAGCTCATACGCCTACTCCTGGAATTTACCTTGGAAAACCTACTTCGTATGTCATATTTTGGAATCTACTTGTATGCTATTCCATTAAATGTAACCACTTTTACAGAGTTACTGGGAGAAACTCTACAGACCAATATCAGTTAACCTTTAAACAAATAAAGTAAACTTGTAATTGTTCCCCAAGTAAGAACTATGGATAACTTAAAATGATTTTGCATAATATATTTAATCTATTACACTTGATGTGCTATTTCCTGTTAATTTTGATGAATTATAAAATAACAGTTATATTATGTAGTATGCAAGTAGTGAAGAAAACAAACAACTTTGCAAAATAAAGCTGCTAGTAAGTGACAGATTTTGAATATCAATAATTAACTTGGTAAAAGATTTCTCCACAGTAAAGTTTATAGGCCTTGGTTAAAACTGTATGAGTTCCTCCAGGAAAGATGATGATTATGTATGTCTCTGATTACAGGGAAGGCCGTCGCCGATCTCCATCACCATACAATTATAGACACAGTAGATACTCTTTATCAAGGTCACGGTCAAGATCATATTCACCCCGTAAGTAATGATTTTCATATTGAATTCAAGTAGATCTTTTTATTCAAAGAAATCTTCATTTTAGATCTTGCAACCAAAGCTGATGATTTATTTTCTTCTAACAGGTGCACTATTGAGCACCTGTTTCGAGATGCAATGGAGGGGGTTAATGACTTTGAATAAATCATGGTTTAAAAAAAAAGAAAAGTGATACAATTTGAATACAAAAATACATGTTAGTGAAGCAATGGTCTTTGTAAAGGCTTTCACAATCCATTTTTTTGGGGATATTCTTAATAGTTCCAGAGTTTTTGGTGTTACATGGGTTTACTGATTAACTTCCTGGAAATTGGTACCACTACTTGTATAATTGATATATTGTTTGGTAATTTCTATATATTTTTAAATCCTCTGAAGAAGTAAGATACATAGAGTAAAAATATGATCTTTTTACTACATGATGCACTTGCTTTCAAATATTATATAGCAACTTAGAGTAAACTAAAATATAGTAAGGATAGGAAATAGGCACAGCATTTTTTAAATAGGTAGTAATATTATACACCATTAAATTGTTGCCAATTAAAATACTCTAGAAATCTAGAGTATCAAAAATTGCTGATTCTTTTCACAGTTATACTGCCATCATTGTGTGTGCTTAGATTTATAGATGAAAGAATAAAGTGTAATATTAAAACAGTTTGTGGACTGTAGATGACAGCAGAATTCATTGGGTCCTGAAAATACTATCAAGATGTAAAGCTTGCAGAAACTCATCTTTTCTTCTCTCTCTCTCTCTCCATCTTTGAAATTTTTTCTTCCTCCATATTTCTGCTTTTTGCAAAAAATTCTAACATTCATTTATAAGAGTTGTTTCTTCTGCAAATTTACCAATGCAGTGCTGTTACCTTATTAATGGCTGGTTTGGTGTGCCAGCAGTAACTGATTTGATTGGCTGAGATAGTTTGTTACTTGCCGTGCATTCACAAATGGTGATTGAGAAAGAATGGAAAGATGTGGAAATTAGGATTCTGGTGGTGGTAATCTTGTTTCATTTTTTTGACTGCTGAAAATTGATTTTAAGCTTATTCTTTGGTTAAGTACAAGCTAAATGTGTTTGACAGCAAATAAGTTGATTATATTCTAGGCTTAATTAATGTCTGTGGAATTAAAAGGAATGTTCATTTTCATGAACTCAGCCCAACTGGTTATTTAAACATTAAAATTTACTGAGAGTGTATTATTGAGGTTTTGATCTCATTGAGTCATTGATCATCCATGTATCAACTAATTTTTAATTGGTCAGTCTGTCTCCTAAGTTAACTTTGAAAGTAATGGGTGATACTAGAAAATGTAGTTCACTAACAGATTTGACAGTTTGTTCAACTCTTAATGATACTATTGCCTTGTATTCACTCTTTTTTTTTTAAAAAAAGAATTGTTTCTCTTGCTTAAATTGTGTTGAAAATCTTTTTTTTTTTTAATTGATGCTATAAATAAAATATTTTGTTTATTTTCATCTGGTGTTTTTTTGCCTTAACTTGAGAAGGAAAACTGATTTTTTAAAAAAAAAATGGCTGGATTTTACTCTAACACACTGCTTTTAATTTTATAACCAAATCACTATAATTAGGTGGAATTTTTTACCTTAGAATTGCAAAATTTTCATTAAACATGCATTTTTTTAATATATGTAATACATATATATATATATATATAGGGAACTCAGTAATTGGTTGAAAAGTACCAATTTTTAAGTTAATCTTTCACTACTATTATAGAAACTTTATAGTCATCAAAATTTAAATTCTAAAGAAAAATAACACTACATTCACCCAAATTAAGGATTTAATTAATCTGTAAAATAAAAGTGAAATGTTGCACATAGTATATCTGATAAATTATGTAGAAGTGTTGACTAATTTTTTGAAAATTTATAAGCAATATTTACTTATATTTTTTAATGTGGAAATTGTGAAAAATGTTTAATATAAAAGTATTGTTTCATAACTCAGGTATTTGATAGAATCCAGAATTTGCATCTGAAAGCTAACAAAGAAGAAAGTCAACAGCTGGTAGGTTGTAACATTCATGTTTAACAGCTTTGCTTAATTTAAACTCTACACAAAAAATGTACCTGGCCATTTAGTTTAGGTGCATATGTTAGAGTTCATTCAATTTAGAAATTAATATTATGAGTGCTCTCTTGTGGTTTGAAACTGAAGTTATTGTACAGTTAATTTCAAGCTTAACCACCTATACACTAGAAATTTCTGTTATGCTTGTTGCATTTCACCAACTGATGAAAAATAATGCCAAATTTTGCATGGCTAAGTAATGATACTGGAAGTTTACCTATAATGTACACAACTGTTCCTCTTTATAGTGTATGTATCTTTTTTCTTATATAGTTGAAAACCATCCTGGTGTTTTAAGTTTTCTCTCATCTTCACTCTGCATAATTTTGTGTCTGCATGTGCAGGGAAATAATTTTTTGTCACAGAGATCTCAGAATAATGTATATTGTAGCGATTCACTCTTTTGAGATGTCCACAAATCCTACAGCTAAGACATTTACATCGCTAAGACCAATTTTATACATCAGTTGCATATAAATTGTTGCAGTTTTCAGACCTGCTTAAAATTACTTATCTTAGGTGGCTTTTCATGTTTGGTAAATTTTTCTGTTATGTTACCATAAGTACACAACTTTTGCTCTTATTGAGTGAGGTCCAGCCACTCTTGTGTAGTGTTCTCCTAAAAATATTGACCTAGCTTTTCTTCTACCACTGAACATTTTTCTTTTTTTTAAATTAATTTATTGAGACATGTTTTCTATTTATTACCCCAGTTACACTTTGAAAGCATTAAAGCATCAAGCCTATTAGCAACACAGCAACATCGTTTTACCATCTAAACTGAGATGCCTAAACTTTTTCATGTGGACAGGGTTTACTGAACTAATCTGCAACATTGTGCGTTTACTAGCAAACATCTGGTTATCTTGAAATTCATTCTTTTGTGTTTGGCAAGTTAACCAGCTCAAAATTTATACAGATAATATATTAGAGAACCTATGATAAAATAGCTTTCTCTTGTTTTGAAAATATAGTATTTTTCTGCTGTTTGTTTTTTTTTTAGATGATGTGGAAATTGGTAATAACTGTTTAGATATATTTTTCTTCTGGAAAATAATACCTTGTCATGAAATAGTTTGAATAATCAAATGTATAAATCCCATTTGCTGTCTTGCAGTATTTCCAATTTAAATCACTCATTTTATTTAAGATTGCTAAAAAAAAAAAGTACACAGATACCATTTTAATAGTTTAGCTAGTCATTTTTTAGTGCTACTCTAAATTAAGTAAATAAGGATATCCCTTTTATTCTAGAATCTGTCTAGCTCAGAGAAGACAGCATGCTGTTGAAATAATGCTGCTGTTGGTGGTAACTATTGTGAGTGAGGGAAGATTTCAGATTTCTCTTGTTAAACCTAGAAAAGTAACAATTTTAAATATTATTAGACTCTCATCTTTCAGAAATTAAGAAAAAATTATTAGTGAAGTCAACATTTTAAAAATTTGAATAATTTTCTAAATTTTCTTTCTTTTATATTAAGTTATCTCCTCTGATCTATGTTGTCTTTACATTTAGACTAATGTATTGTGCAGATACATTCGAAAAGTGAGTGCAACCTTTTTTTAAAAAAAATGTTTTCTGCCCTAAAAAACTGTGAGAGAGAAAACTTTAATTGATTGTTTATTTTTATCATTGATTATTTCCCTTGTCATGCATTATTATAATTTTTTGTATAGCCTTTTATCCAGAGTTCAAATGGTTATTAAAAATTGATAATTCCATTGAATCGCATTACTAATGTATTTGTTTTCATCTGAAATGAATGCTGTTATGAGGAAGATAATCCTTTAGAAAATCTACACTTTATGTATATCTTGTTTAAATGATGATTTTATTATGTAGTAACCACAATATCCACATTCTAAAAAATTGATTTGAAGAATGCCTTTTTCACTTTTTTATTGTTTATTAGTGAAAAGATTTAACACTACATCCTGTATTAAGTTATGATGTTGTTTTATTATTAAAAAATCTGTTATCTTGGGTTGCATATTATTAGCTCTCTGAAAAATAAGATCTGAGATGAGGTTTTGAAAATCCAGATGAACTGCTGGAAATTTGGAAAATTTGGCTTAATATATTTTTCTAAAAAACACTTTCTAGAAAATTAATTTTATTAGTTTTTTTTTACAGAAATAATGTTCTTGGAACTTTTTTTCCTATGTACATGTAAATATTACTTCATAAAATATATCGTGGAAGCTTTTTTTTTTTTTTAATCCAGTGTTCCAATTTCATCAGACATCTTAAACAGAACCTAAGATATCAGGTACAGCATTTTTTGGTGGGGGGTTTGTTTTTGTTTTTATTCCTGTATTTCCAGAGGTGTGTGCTTCACATTCACCTGACATACTGGCCTGTGTATAACACATTTGAAATTGACACCCACACACTTCCAAATAATAGTGATTTATTCTTGGTTGAACATTGCTAATTAAAGATTTATGCAAAAACTGGTTATGATTGATTTGGCTCCTAAATGTTGATCAGTGTGGATTTTAACAGTAATTTTATACTCGCTATAAATGCATATTGCAAACTTATTCAATATTTACAGATATTTAGAGATTTTGATTGTGTTATGCATAGATCAATAGTATTTAACTAATGGGTTTTTTTAAATAAACTAGTTTTAAAAAGTAGGTGCATATTTACCTGTTTCTCTCTCAGAATATGCACCAAGAATATTTGATTTAGCACTTCACAGATTTAAAAATAAAATAGCTAACAAATTTTAATTATGTTTTATCTAATTGTGGAATACAAGTTTAGCATCAACTTAGAATAAAATAATATAGATTGATATCTTAACATAATCGTGTGCTACTACATTGAATTAATTTTTTTTAAATATTTTTATTTTCTTTTTTAAGGAAGAGTTTGGACATTTGGAATGGTGCTTCTGAGTAGCCATGTTACTGTGTCGTGTTAATATAGAATAAAAACAAAATATCTACACAGGATTGTTGGCTCTTAGATATAGGTGATAATGTTCACAATTTATATACTAGATTCTGGCTCCCTTGCATTCTCTACTAATGATATATGAGTACTGTATGTCTTCATTGCATGCCCAACCAATTTTGATGCATTCAAGCTTACTACTATTCTGGTTGACTTCCTGTTTTTCTCACCAAATAGATTACTTCCCTAAAATTGGTTTAAATCTTCGTATATTGTTTATTTTGCATTTAAAGAGTTGGTTATGATGTCTTGTGGATCAGCTGCTTTTCTGATAGTCTATGTTGATGTTTCATTAGAATGAATCCAAACAGTAAAGAAATTATTTGCTTGACAAAGCAGAAAATTACAAAATGATATGTATTTTCATTCACCAAGTCTCCCAATCCCTTTTAATTTACTGTTTTGTATGAAAAAAATTTGATGCATTTGAATTTAAAGTTTATTATTATTTGTTGTTTTTGTTGTCATTTTCTAAAATTGTTAATTTGTTTTGTTTTTTTTTTTAAAGAAGATAGTGCCTCCTATATGTGCAAACAGTTGTAGAAAATATCTACCTGCAATGAGATGTAACACCATAGACTGACTTTTTATCATTATAATATCTATTTAATTTGTTGAATAAATAAAAAAATTTGTAAGGAATCTTTTTACTCCAAAAGCAGATTTTATCCACTGCAAAGTTATGGTGTACACTTTCACTTGATGCATTTATCATCATTTTGTTGCATTTTAAAAATATCATTTGTTTTTATTTCTGATAGGACTGATATTTTTTTCTCTTTCTCATGCACGCACGCACAATTATATTAATGCCAGTCACTCAATTGTCTTATGTAATTTAGCAATAATAATAATAATAATAATAATAATAATAATAATAATGTAAATACAGATCAGATTGCACACACCAAGAAAGTTTCTGGTGATACACTTGTTTTTAATTTTTTTTAGTTGAGGAAAATACTTATAACTGAGTGTTTTGTTATTTTGGCAGTTTTGTTTGTTCTGCTAGTGGCTTTTTAAACCATTATCATTTTTAATTTCTGTAGATAATTTTGTGCCAGAAAGAATACATTCTATAGCATCTTATGATCACGTTCAGTAATTTTTGTAATGGTTACAAAGTCTGAAAATCCTCATTAGCTTAAGTAGCTGCCGCCTCATTGTTTGAGGGAATGGTATTTTTATATAAACAGATTTATAATAAATTAAAATACATATATTCATCCAAATATTGTTTCTTAATTAAATTAATTTTAAATGAATGACACTGGAGATTTTAAAAATTAAATAACATTCCCCTGTCTTAAATCTACAGAAAATATCTTTAAAATATTTACACATTAATATGTAGAAATTTTCAAAATACAGGACTTGGGTTAGTTTGTGCACAAGAGCCAGTTTACTAATTTCAAAAGTAGAGTCATTTTTATGTATATGGCTGCTGAATCTTTGAAAGGTGGTGGATTGGTGTTTGGCCAGAGGCCAGATTTCTTTCAGTACCAACCTATTCTGCATGGTTTTTATTACTTGTTTGTGTTTGTTTGTTCCTCCCCAGGAAGTTCTTTTTTGAGCGTATGCTGACAATAATAAGAAATAGAATATAATGAAACAAAAATAATTTATTACAAACACAACATAAAACATAACACAAACGTTCTGAAACAACCATAGAAATGTTGTAAATCAATGATTGAAATTTATTGCAGTGAATCATGGAGAATTAAGATCATACCAGTAACAAATTATGAACAATTGCCCTTAGATATGCAAGTCCATGTTCATTGGTATAGTTGGCAACTAGTGTCTTCAGGCAGTTATTTATGTTGTTGTACTTTTTGTTTTGTGGCTTTGTGTTCTTTCCTTAAGACCTTCAAAAATTGATGGGTGTGTTATTGTCATTTGTTAGTCGAAAGCTGGGTGCCAGCCCTCCAGAAAATTATTGGTTCAAGACAGATTGTTTTGAACTATGCTGTTGACACCACATTTCAATCTCAATCATGGGTCACCTTCATCTCCCTCTAGTAACAATGCTGAGCCAAGTGATCTCAAAATAGGCCAAAAAGTCTGCTATTCCCTCACCATTTAATTATCGAGAGAGTTCATCAGAACATTAAACATGTCAGTGACATCATTGGGTGAAACAAATGCAAGTGTCTTTATACTTTTAGTCAGTAGAGTGTTTTCTGGTTCCATATACCATGCTTGCAGTCCAAGAGACTGAATATTGTGCCACAAACATTGAGCAAACTGGAAAAGGCATTCAGTACTGCTTGTGTGCCAGGCAATGTGGCTCAGTGGTGAGTGCGTTGACTTCAGGACCTAAGGGTCCTGGGTTCAATTCCCGTTGATGGTACATTGTTGTGACCCTTGAGCAAGGTACTTTACTGGCATTGCTCCAGTTGCTGCTGGGGAGTGGCCTGTGTAGGCATTCAGAGGAACCAAGGACGGGGTATGCTGTATAGCCATGACAGGCGCAAGTCTCCTATGAGAAGGAAAAGTCAGAAGAATAAACCACTGCTGAAGACGGATGCACTGCGCCAGAGTATGCATAACGACAGTGCAACGTATCTCTCTCTCATGAAATGAGTGATCGCAAAAAAAAAAAAATGTTCAAAGTCAGTTGTAATTGAATCAGGATTCATGTTTCTAAATTCTTCACGTAACTGAATATGACTTGTGTGTCCTTGTTTTTGTTCTTCGTTACACAGTACACCAAGGGCAAAGTGCGGTTTTTGTCAATAATAACATGGGCAGTGTACAGTTGGGTTCCTAAAGGTGCACTGTTGAATGTGCTATCGCAAAACCAGTGTGGTTTGTTAGACAGGATATCTAGATTTTTAGATTATGTTAGTATGAACACTTGCTCAAATATGATTTTCTATCCAATTTATCTGTTTGTTAGCATAGAGTCCAGCTATCTTTCTGAGTATTATCAGCTATTGTTTCTAATGTTACGCAATCCTCCCCCACCCATACACACACCTTCAACTATTATTTCAGGTTCAAAAAATGAAATGTAGTTGAAACAAAGGAAAAAGAAAACTTGGGCATAGTTAAGTATATGAAACAAGAAAATAACTAGGGAAAGAAGATAAAGAAAGTCAAATGTTGTGCGCGTGTGCATGTGTGCACACTTATGAAATAGATTTGTTTATTAAGATAATAAAATTTTAATATTTGGAAATAAAAGAAGCAGAAATTGAATTGTTTATTGTTGAATAACGGTTCAAAATGTGTTATAGGTGGGATTCTGTTGTTTTAAGAAGCAAATCAGATTTCGAGAGTCTTGTGCTCCTTTGCACAGCAGATAATTTTCTTGGTGTAGTTGGCAGCACTTAAATTTATACATGGATAAGACCTAAGGAGTGTTAGATACCCATTCCTTTAAACAGAAAAAAATCTGATTGCCAATAGTTTAACTTAAAGTATAGCTTTTAAATTAACTTGTGAATTTGTAATTGTTACAAGTTTTCACATTTCTTTTTATTGTAGAGTTTGCAAGGATTTTACTAGCCAACAAAATTAATGAGAATAACCCTAATCCATGTGAATGACATGTAGTGCTAAATTTGAAATTCTTACTATTTATTTTTTATTAATGTCAAGGGGGGTTTTTTTGTTTTGTTTATCGCTTTTAATTTAGTAACTTCTTTCACAGATTGACCCCCTAAATTTGGAGAGAGAGAATTTAATAGACATCTGTCTTATTTGCTCTTTATGTAAACTACAGGGATTTACACTCCATAATTTTAGCAATTAAAATATGTAAAGTTCTCCCCTGACCATCTTCTACATAAGTGATTTTTCTTTGGATCTAAGGAAGCGCTTGCCTGCAGAAGCAGAATTTACAGAAAGGGCCATAGAATTTTTGCTTCATACTTAACAATTGTTTCAAATTTTAGTTAATGATTTGTGACTTTCAAATAATTGCATATTAATTTCATTTCTCTCTTTAAAAAAGCAAAAAAATCGTCCACTTTAGGCAGACTATTATTAAGTAAACGTTATCAACACAAACAAAGTGTCAACTAAACAGCAATTCATCTGTCTTCTTTCAAGCATAAAATCCATATCTTTATTAATTTATTACCATTCAGAGTTTTGCATTTATCTAAGAATGCAAATAAAATGTCAAGTTAATTTTTCTTTAAAATGATAGGTACTATAGTCTAAATTTAAAACTGTGGGTTAACTAAATAATTATCATTTTCAAAATCTCAATCTGTTAGAATTAAATTGCTGCCTTGGATAATGCCAAGTCTAAACAGATGGCATGTGAAGAGTGACACATCTAATCTTTAAAAGTTTGACAGTTAAATGCCAGTATAAATACATTCTTGAAGAGATCCTAAATAATAGTTTATAATTATTATTTAGACTTTAAATATTAACAATATTCTTTTTTTTTTTAATCATCCCAAAGTTCCTAGGTTTTTATTAATATTGACTAAGCATTTTTATTTTTATTAAGAAAAATACTGTGATTCTAGCAGTTTCTAAACTTTAATGCAATATTGCTTTTAGAGTCTAAAAATAAAGCTTAGCTTGATTTTTTTTCCAGGGTACATCGCTTAAAAACCGTTTGTTCCAAACTCTTCCTTTTCAATGTAAATATTGATAAGTTTTGAATTACCAGGTTTTTCTCTATTTTTCTCCTTTTTTTTCTCTAGGTCACTATTGAGGTGTTTTGTGTTCCCAATCAGATCAATCAGCCCAGTTAATGCAGTCAGTGCCCATTCTGTACATTGTGTAGTCATTCTTTTGTTCAGCAGAGTTAAAATCACATTTGTATCCTTCAGCCTGTCATTTTTTAAGTAAAGACAATTGCCATGCAGACATTGTAGTTCGTTTGTTGTTTCTTTTTTTTGTTTTGTTTTTTTTTTTAACATTCTACATGACAACTCATTAAGCAGTACAGACACTTATGGTTAGTTGGTTGGCAGTGCCTAAAACTACTGTAAGCCATGTACCATACAATGGTTTGCAATAAAACATTTTATGCTAATAAACTGTGTAATTTCTTTCTTTGTTTCTATTTTAATATCTATAATGCGTATATTAATGCACTTCATTCTTGTATTGCCTAAAGGTTTTGAAGAAAGAAAAATGAAGCTTGTGGAGAATGAAAAATGAAGAGAAGTTAGGAAGAAGGGTGAAAATGGTTGACGAATTTGGATGCTAAGAAAATTGAAGATAATGTTGGTGGTAATAGGAAGTTTCTAAAGCGAATATGGTTCGGGGATTGAAAATGTTTGATACGAGAAGATAGAAGTGTTTACCTTGTAAAGAAGCCAGAAGACGGATTGAAAGAAAACACGGATGGGTAAACTTTTTGTCCTTTTAACCGCGGCAGAAAAAGGGTCTGGTAGTGGGCAAAATTTAGTTTTAGGGAAAGTCCTCAGATTTTTTTATTATTTTTTTTTTAATTGTGTAGACATTTTTCCAAACGATGCATTTCTTGATTAAATTTTAGTGATTTGTCAGTTTATTTATTTTGTGCAGCTTCTCGTATGATTTGGTTTATTAGCTTATTTGTTATATAAGCAAATGGTAGAAGCCTGATGCAAAATTCTTAAAATAATAGTAAAACTCTTTCTTCATCTCAATTGTGGCCACTTGAAGTATGAAAGTTTCAAAACTTGTGAAATAAATTAAACTGAAAGTCTTTTATTATTGCTTTATCCTCGGGTAATAAAGTAAATAACTAGTGTATTTTACAAATCAAAATCAGGGGGTAGAAGAAAATGGATATGATGTTGCCCAGGTGCTAAAATGTATGTTGCTCTGTTTCAAACAATAAATTGAACAATACTAGTATTTTGAATGTGGATGCATATGGTTGAAACATGCAGTATTAAACAGTGATTGCCTAGTCGTTAGAACTTTTTAAAATTATATATCATAGGTAATTTCTGCAATTAATCATTTAAAAAGAAAGCTTAAGTTTAAAGTATGTTATAAAATGTCGCCTAGAATTAATAGGTTTTGCTTGTTTTTTTATTTTGAAAACTATTTTAAAATACCACCACAGAATACTCAAACTTCAAGTGAAAGTTGTATGTACTAGACTAGAAATTTCCAAATAATTTTCAACTTTAAAAGTTACTCCTGGAATCTTATTTTTTTATTATAGTTATAAATACCATGACTCAGAATATTAATTTTTCTTCTTTACACTGTTTTGAACTGATTCTTTTCATTATGGCAGTATGTAACAAAAATAAGTGTAGTTAATGCTTTCTGTTGTTTTTAATATATATAGATATATATATTAACTGATACTGTCCACTTCTATTCTCAAGCGAAAGTCCTGATCCTGAATGGAATAATGGCATGGCTGATGGCACTGCAAATGGTTAAAGCTTTAAGAATCATTATGTAAGAAGAAAAAAGACTCCTTTCTTTATTGACTCTGACCTAATTAACTTGCTCTTTTTCTTTTCCCATGAAGATTATATTTATTTATCAATGTTGAAATCAGTTTAAATATGAATGTTGATTTTAGGCAGGTTATGTATTCTTTGGTTGGGGAAGAAGTAATCTTTTGCACTCATTAGAAATTTGGAAAGTTTAAAATTCTGAGAATTTTCCGTTCTTGTTAATGTATCTATTTATGGGAAGTCTATTGTGAAATGATGCAGAGTTTTTAAACATACATTTTTAGTGATTTTTGTTTATCTATCTATATATATATATTATTTTTTTTTAAGCAGCCATACCAAGCGAAATATTAAGAATCTTCTGCATAAGGGTCAGCATTTCTAATGTATGCTACAGCTGTGAGAAAAGAGGGATTGGAGTGGGCATGATTCCTTTTATTTGATTTATATTGCTACATCTAATTATTACTGTGCAGTTTAAAATCGTGCCATCTGTTTAATCATTTTACCTGATATTTTTCCTAACAGTTACTAAATATGAAATTGACTCAACACTTTTGTCTCAATTTGTTTAACAAGTATCTTCATTTATTCTTTCATCACAAGCAGTAAAGACTAAAACAAGTGATTAAATGTGAGAGTGGAGTGAGTGAGTGGAAAATAAGTGAGTAACTTTTTTGCTAATGACACATCACAAATACCATTATTCCAACTCTCTTTCAAATTCCACCGACCAAGCAAAATATAAAGAATCTTCTGTATAAGGGTCAGCATTTCTAATGTATGCTACAGCTGTGAGAAAAGAGGGATTGGAGTGGGCATGATTCCTTTTATTTGATTTATATTGCTACATCTAATTATTACTGTGCAATTTAAAATCGTGCCATCTGTTTAATCATTTTACCTGATATTTTTCCTAACAGTTACTAAATATGAAATTGACTCAACACTTGTCTCAATTTGTTTAACAAGTATCTTCATTTATTCTTTCATCACAAGCAGTAAAGACTAAAACAAGTGATTAAATGTGAGAGTGGAGTGAGTGAGTGGAAAATAAGTGAGTAAATTTTTTGCTAATGCCACATCACAAATACCATTATTCCAACTCTCTTTCAAATTCCACCGACCAAGCAAAATATAAAGAATCTTCTGCATAAGGGTCAGCATTTCTAATGTATGCTACAGCTGTGAGAAAAGAGGGATTGGAGTGGGCATGATTCCTTTTATTTGATTTATATTGCTACATCTAATTATTACTGTGCAGTTTAAAATCGTGCCATCTGTTTAATCATTTTACCTGATATTTTTCCTAACAGTTACTAAATATGAAATTGACTCAACACTTTTGTCTCAATTTGTTTAACAAGTATCTTCATTTATTCTTTCATCACAAGCAGTAAAGACTAAAACAAGTGATTAAATGTGAGAGTGGAGTGAGTGAGTGGAAAATAAGTGAGTAAATTTTTTGCTAATGACACATCACAAATACCATTATTCCAACTCTCTTTCAAATTCCACCGAATTATGATGGAAATATGAGTTTGGTTGTCATGATTTGTGGTTGTTTACCTGGTTAAAGCAAAGCATTCTTCGACAAAAGATTTACCACACACTAATTATTTAGTTTATAATAATAAAAAATGTGCAAAATTTCAAAACAGTATGTTTTAATATTTGAGAATTATTTTATCACTCTATTGATCACAAAAAAAAAAAAAAACAAGTCTCCATCTGCTGATGTGCAAAACAGCAGAGAAAATTACTAGAGCTTTTTTTTTTTTTTTTTTTTTTTTTAGATGATTCTAATTTCTTGCATTGGTATTTTGCACTTGTATATTAAATAGTGCGCATATTTGACCAAAATGTACAAAGGATATAGGACACTAATACCGCAGTTTGTTGGGTTTTTTATTTTGAAAAAAAAAAGTTAAACCATGAATTTGATTGTTCTGTATATAGGCAGATGTCTTTACTGCCGAGGTACCAAAATTTTATTTTTGGTTATGACTGTACAAGCTCATACCTCCACACACATCGTAATTCTCATTCTTAGCCCAGCCTTAAACGTTAAAACATTCTGTTTTAAAAAAAAAAAGGCACACAAAATCTATACTTGAAAGATCTCTCTCTAAATCACTAGAAGAACCTTCACACATTCTAGTGAAAATCAAAGAAACGTTCTGTTAAATTAAAGAATTTGTTGGGGTTCATTTTAAATAAAAAGCTATGAAGAGACAAATAATTTACAAATTTGTGCATAAACAAATATTTTGAACTCAGAAACAAAACATTTGAGTAAAATCAGAAAACAAATATGATGAGAAAATTTTTTTTTTTTTTTTAAATCAGTCTGTATGCGGATAAAGTATTAGGTTGAAGGAAGTTGCTTGATTACCACAAAGTGATTTTACTATATTAAAGTTGCATGTCCAGGAAATAGGTTTCCTGCTGGTGAGTGCTTGGGGGGGTGTCATATATTTTTCAACTGCCCCAGTGATTTCAAAGACAGTCTGCTGTAGTGGTTCTCTCTGATCTGCAGAATGTTGATGGATGATGACACCGATAAATCTGATGCTCATTACCTGGGTAAGTTAATATTCAAGTGTTTCAAGGTGGTAAGGAGTTCATCTGTCAAACATTTATAATGGGGAAAGGGATGACTATTTTGTATAGCTATTTTAAAGACATTTAGTGCTACCTAATATTTGTAGTTTTGTTACACAAGTTGTTTATTTTTCAGCTGTGGGCATCGGGGAAGAAATCCAGTGTTCATGACATTGCTACTGACTTACAAAGAAGATTGTTCTAGTACTTGGTGCAGAGATTTACACTTTTCATTTTCAAACAATTGCCACTCAGGGAAATTCTGAACATAATGCTATTTTTGTATTTTTTGGTAATCTACAAGTAGGGGAAATATAACAACATTGTTATAGTCATACTTAACACCCTTTCTGATTTAAGTGGAATCAGTACAAATTTCAATTTTAGGTAGAAAAGTGTTTGATTCCATAGATCTTTACCTAAGAAATTAAAAGGGCCTTGGACTAGAAAATGTTGTCAGACAGACTTTATTTATTAACTTGAAAAGCTGTTGAATTAGTTTGAAATGATTGTAGTGTTGATAGACCATAAAAACAGATTTTTTATTTTTTTTTCCTTTCAAGGTCTGCCATGCTTATAATATTACTGCTGTTGTCATTTGTTGAATTTTTACTAAAATGCTTTGCATGGAAATGGAACTACAAATACTATCATTGAGTTTTTTGTTTGAATTTGTGTGCAAAAAGGAAAAGAGACAAGAATGGCTGATGGTAATTTGTTGTCTTGACTAAAATATAATTTTGAGCTTTATCTTGCTGACTTTTCTTCTAGATTTGGAATGAATTTTGCATTTTATAAAAAAAAGAAAGTCAAAAGACATTTTTGCTTGCTGTTTTTCATGGTAGAACTTTCAAATGGATTTTCAAACTTAAAAATAAAATCACTCAAAATATCTATTAGTCAAGTCTCATAAAATGCACATGATTAAAACTTAGGAAATGTTACTCATGAAAAATTTGTAAAAATAGCAAGAGAGCCTTTCATGCCATCAGATGAAATTAGAAGTATGGACTACAGTTGAGCAAGTAATATCCAGTCTGTGACAGGTGTTTTGGTAAGAAACTTGGCAAGTTTTGATTGCACTGCTTCAATGGGAAAAAATCAGACTGATTGCTGATTTCACAAAATTTATTTTGAATTGTGACATTTCAAGATTAGCGTGGATGGGCATGGTAGACCTTTGTCATAACAAAAGTACTGTTACTATATCCAATAAAACAAGGTCTAGTCTGACAGCTAAAAAACATTTTCAAGCAGCATGAAGGTAGATATAGATGTGTGTGTGTATATACATACATTTGTATACACACATGCACATAAATGTATTTTTGAATATTTTTAAAGACTAGAACCACTTTAGCACCATTATATTACATGTAGTGTTAACACATTGCTTTTTTACAGTTCCAGTGAAAATAGTCGTTTTATAACTACAAATAATGCTACGTCAATCTCATATAGAAGACATCCTATCCTTGCATTTAGTTATATATCAATTGACAGGAGATATCAGTAGTTCTTAGTCTTGCATCTATTTATTGGTTTCATTACCCGAATAAGCAGCAAAGAAAATCTGGACCAATCAGTAAGTATTGTGTGTATCCATACATATTTTTATTTTCCTCTATCTTAGTGAATCTCAGAAGAAGAAACTGTAAGTATTTTATATACTTATATTCATTTTAGTCACAAAAAACTGATTCCCTCATAACTAGTTGACATGAAGAGATTCTGATCATTCTTTTGTTTTTCCTCTAGTGTTCTTCATCTTGTTGCTGAAAGAGACTACTTTAATGATGGCATTATTTTTAAATTTTGGCTCCTTCCATTGAGTCGATAATGTACCTTTTTTGTTGTTATTACTATTATTATACATATAATAAATATTTTATTTTTCAATTTGTCTTTGTTCTTATGACTAATATTTTAGTAAATAAAGGTTCATAGTGTGTCTTTTTTTCTAATGAAAAAAGTATCGATTTAAACTTTCCCAGGAAACTAAAGTTAAGATTTTCTGATATTAATATTCATCTTGCAATGGTTTGAATTTCCAAATTGTATACATCGACTTGCTCAGTTTTTAAAATTTTTTCAAGAAAATAAAGCAAACTTTATACCAGATAAGAGGAGCACTTATATTATTGTGTGCATGTGCTTCTGAACCTAAAGTAGAAATTATAATCTTTCTGGAATCCATTTACATCAAGTGTTGACGTCAGTAGATATGAGAGATTAATTTCTTACTGAGTGAATGTCCCGCCATTCATGATTGAAAGGGTTAGCAAAAAAACCTATTAACACATTTCCAGATTCAGAACCAGTTATTGCTATTATTCTATCATTCATTGTTCTAATTTCTTGGCTAAATTCCATCTCTAAAAGTCTACAATATTAAAGTTGCATGTTAGGTTTTATTTATTTTAACTTTGTTGCTATCAAAATACATAAAGGAATTTAAAGAGGGTAAATTTTGCATGCTTTCTTTGGATAATATTTTTATTTTAATGAACTGTAGGAAAGAGTTATGCCATTTTTATTCATGTTTCATGAGAATTTTCCCCATATTAAATTTAAACAAAACTACTTGCTGATCATTTTATTAAAATGTCTGAAAATATAATCAAAGGAAACAGTAATTTGGTAGAAGAGGTGGATGACAGTCATTTATTTCAAGCATTGAAGATGCTAATTTTAATTAAATTTTGTGTTTTGCATAATTATTATATGCTTTGTGCTGTGATAGAATTTCAAACAGGCTGGCAGATCTGCTGTGACTTGATAAATCTAAGCTATTTTCCAGCTGTAAAACTCATCCAACTTTGGAGGGCCAACTTTGAGTTTTGCATCTGCATGAAATTAATTGCAGGTGTAGACAACTGCCTAATGGGTTTTAATTATTGCTAAACATCATGGAAAACCAGTTTGAATCCAATATCTATAAATGAATCAGTATTGCAAATGCAAAAGATAATTCATAAAGTATACTAACTGGGTGAATGAATCTTTTTGGAATTTGCCAAATTTTGAGTCTTTTCACCAGTTTCTGATTGTATATTTTTGTTTTAAAATAATACATTGGTTCAAAAATACTCTGAACATCATAGCAAAACCTAATATGCTATTTATAAAAGGAAACTGATTTTATAAGTGGAAAGATTTTTGTACAATTATATGTTTGACTATAGAATGATACAGCTAGCTTAATCTGTTAAAAGTTTGTACCACAATCATTATACCCAATAAAGGGTAATTAATGACTAAATGAATTTGTAACCTTTAGATGAGAATAAAATACCATAATTATGCTGTTCTGTTTCCATTTAAAGATTATACTATGCAACAAAAAGAAATTCTCAAGACCTTCCTACCTTGTCTACATTCTTCTTTTAACTTCTGTAACTTGCTGCTTTTTCACATGCTATCCTGTTCAGCGATGTTGCAGCAGCTACTGATATACTACTATTGTTGAGCTTTGTGTCTTCATTATTTACCTTGTTTCTAGCCATTCTGAATGTCAGGAAACAACTTAAATTCTCTGAACGTAGAATGGAAGGAAGATGTTTTATTGAAAGATTATTGTTCTGCTGAATGTTCTTCATTTTGTATCTGCACCCAAAAAACATCTAAATTGGAAGTGAAAAAAAAAATTTTCTGAAGGTATTTCAGCTTTAAATTACATTATGTAAGGTCCTCCTAGAATTTTATTTTGAATATAATAATTGATAGTTAGCCAGAAAAATACTTTTAATCATTTCAGAGAGAGAAGCTAGATAACCCAAAATAATTAGTATTTAGTATGAATACTTCTCATTCATATAAAATCATATTCTCTTTGTAACTTGGTAAATAAAATTTAATGGGAATGTTCCAGGTAATAAACAATACTTTCCAGAGTTCTTAGATTTGGATTGTTTTTTTCTCTTTTCCTATCCAAATGATCTGTTAACATCAGGATTCAGAGATCATTGCTCTAACTTTTTTTCTTATCAGCAGCATCCTTAAGGTCACTATCTTATTGAAAAATGAAATCATTGACAATTTCCATCCAGAAATAACACTGTGTGCCAAAATCTGATATTATTATCATTGCCATCAATACAAGAAATTGATGAACAAAAACAAATTTCTATCTCTTAGTTACATTTTAAACATGAACAATTTAGATTAATAATGATTGGAGTATTTCATGTGCATATAATGCTTTTAATTGGGTAAACTTACTGAGGAGGGAATGGGGGAAGAAGCTTCATTAGCCTGGTGAACTGGTTATTGACCACACAACAGCTGTCCTTGATCCAAATAAAGAAAAGGTGATACTGTTGCCAGTTTCTCTTGATCTGGATATCTCAAGACCAGCCTATTGAGAGAACTGCAACACAATCCATTTAGTCCAGACCAGAGTAAGCAGAACTGTCACTACTCAGCTCCAAGCACACGGTGGTAGTGTCTACCAACCTGTAAGAACTTTGCAACTAAAGGAACTTCTGCACCGGTGTATCTACTGGGTGGAACTCAAGGATGTGGAGTGGAGTCCAGTGTTCAGTTTCTGCTGCAATGTAGGGAATAGAACACCTACTGCCAGGCTGTCAATATTCAGATGGTTGTGATTGGTATAGGGCATAGGTCTCAAAACTTTTTAGACTGCAGGCCGGATGGCATGTCTGACACCTGCGTGGGCCGGATTGGATAATTACAAAGTAAAAAATGTCAATCAAACATATGAATGATTAATAATCTCAAACCAAAGAAAGGGTTCTGCCAGAATCAGCAAATATTCAACTGCAGATAGGAAAAGAAGGCCATTTTTGTTCAATTGCATTTTCTTTAAGATTACAAATTTAATCAAAGTAAGAATATTGAGACACACTAACATAAATGAACACAAAGATCAGAACAAGTTTAAGGTGAATGATGAAACTGTCTTTCATTTCAAAATGTCCCGTACTTGGGTTTTAGGCTTGATGAGCCAATTATTAGCCAAGTGTTCATCAGATAAATTCGATTGATATTTCGATTTGATATACTTCATCTTTGAGAAGGTTTGTTCGCAGAGATAGGTAGTGCCAAAGATCGACAGCAATCCCATGGTGAATCGCCTCAAATTCGGAAAATGTTCAGGATGCAATGATTTATAAAACTTGATGAGATCTCCCTCCTTATACTTGCTTTGGAGCATTGCATCTGACTGAAGATCAATTATTTCTAACTGAAGCCGGTTTGGGAGAGTTTCAACATTGCAATCGAAAGGGTTTTGAAACAACTTAATTTCCTCTGTTTTCTGATCAAGATCAGAAAATCGTTGCAGAAATTGTGCTAATAGGTCTGTAATGACTTCTATAGCAAAACCAAAAGGAAATTCCACCTCTCTTTCGTCCCGCAACTTGTCAGAGCATGGAAAATGAGCCAAGTTCTTAACAAGAAGCTGTCCTTCAAAGAGTTTCAATTTTTTTCGGAAAGCCTGGACGTGCGTTAAGAGATCACAAATCGGATTTGTTTCACCTTGCAATTTAAGATTCAACTGGTTATGTGGCCTGACAGGTCTGCAAAGAATGCCAATTTCGCAAGCCAGTCTGCGTTTGACAGAAGCGGTTCTGGGTGTTTCTTCTCCATGAGAAATGAGTGAATTTCTTTTCTGAGTTGAAAACAACGTGGAAGGACTTTTCCGCAACTTGGCCACCGAATTGCTGTGTAATAAGACAAATCAATGTAATCAGAATCCGTTTCTCTTAGAAAATCATGAAATTGGCGATGCTTAAGTCCATGCGATCGGATGAAACTCACTGTTGATACGACAGGCTTTAGAACGCGGGACATGTGCACATACTTTCCGCACAATGCCTACTGGTGGATAATTCAATGCAGAAAAATGGGCTTCGAGGATCCATCAGCCTCGCATACGTTCTTGATATGTCCAAATAAACCCTTCTTCATTCCGGACATGTTCCTTCCAGCATCAACAGTTACACAGTATAGTTTCTTCCACTCCAAGTTATATTCTACCATCGTCTTTTGCAATTCATTGAAGACGTCTTCTCCACAAACTGTGCTGTGCATACTGCGGACTGACGCCAATTCTTGAGTGACATAAAATTCTCTGTCGACGCCCCGAATGAATACTAAGAGTTGTGATGTGTCGCATACATCAGTTGATTCATCAAGTGCGATGGAATAAAACTGAAAATTTCTTGCTTATCTACAATTTGATGAACTATTTCCTTCCTATATCCTCAATTCTACGAACAACGGTATTTGGAGCAAGAATAATATTTTCGAACACATTTGCTTTTTCTGGACAACTCTTCCATTAAACACTCTTTGATAAGAATCCCATCTGTGAATGGCTTCCCTCTTTTAGCCAATGCATAAGCTATTTTGTAGCTAGTTCTGGTTAAGGATTCATTTTCATTTGCCTTTTTCATAAAAAAAAAATTTCTTTGGCCAAACAGACTGCGTTGCAATGATTCAAATTTTTCTATGCGCTGTGCATCTGTGAATCGGGAATAGCTTCGTTCACGCTTGGTCTCATAGTGCCGACGACATTGTGCTCCTTCAAAACTGCAACAGTTCCTCTGCATACAAGACACAAAGCCGCCTTATCTGCTTGCACAAAGAGGTACTTTATGCCCCATTCTTCATTAAACAGACGGCATTCGATGCCCACATTTCTTTTCTTTGTTCCTTCCATACTTGAAGAATGTGTCTGAAAAGTTAAAAAAAAAGCTTGAATTCTTACAACAGTTATTGTACTCTTCGAGAAGTGCACCAAGTTTCAGGATACGAACGCTGATTCTGCACACAGCTATGGTAAAGGACAATAGAACGGGACTAATTGAAGTCTCACAATCTTGCATTCACACTTGTATTTCTACTTACCGATGGATGTACATTCTGAATTATGTTCATTTCATACAAATAAATTATTCCTACATGTACGGTGCTTAAAACTAAGTAGGATCCTAAAATCAAGCGCTGTTTGAGTAACCCTACTAGATACGGCTTGACCAGTATATGTTCGACTTAATCTCTTAGTTCAGTCTTTAGAGTGCATTTAAAAACATCGTCTTAAAATCACACCGACTTTGGACGCGAACTGTATTAAACATTCAGAGAAATCAGCAAGACTTCTACATCGTCCTGCGTGCAATAGCACAGCCGAAACTAATTCGAACATGGAATAAGTAATTGGTGCAAAGACAAGATAGAGTCACTCACAGAATTAAGCAAGAGTCGCTTTCTTTCGCCGGTTGGCATAAATAAGTACATTTTCCTATTACCTGTCAAAAGCTATTTTTCAATGCATTTACTAAAGACTTTATTTAGGTGCTAAGTTTAATCGTGAATCAAGAACTCCCAAATAAAATGCTATGGAAGAAAAAAAAGTGTTAACAGGAAGGAGAAGCAATGTGATGATCATTGAGCACGCACAGCCTGTATATATGGTGATAATTGATGAAATGCAGATGAAATAACTTGTCTGGTTCTGTATTTCATAGTCATCTCTGTTGTTTTTTTTTCCATATTGCTAAATGGACGGACGGACAACTATAAGGTGGTGGGTGGAGAGTATCATAAATGTGGTTAGGGCTGGTTCTGGATAAATTAACACTGAACTAGGTAAAACTCAGTGCATTAATCTTCCATAAAGGAAAACGAGAGAGAGAAGCGGTCTAGAATTTCAAGTTTCGTTTTTCGTTAATTTGTTTTTTCCTTAAATTATGCCCAGCCTTTTGCGTAATCCAACGTAACATTGCCAAGTGGACCTGGTGACGTCCCGGTACCACCAGGCCACAGTTGAGGGGTGATGGAGTCCACGGGGAATCGTCTCGCACGGACGGAGAGACGGACAGTAGCCGATGTGTTTAGTAGTTACTGTGCTGTTTGAAAGTAATTGCATTTAGTATAAAACTGCAAAACAAAAACCTTGCTCGTTTATTTATTTTAGTGTGTCCGAAAGTAATAGTCTATGGTGCGAGCTGTGAAACCTTGTTCCCTTACCCTTGCAGCGCAGAAATCCATTTTCTTTTTAAATTATTATCGTAAATAAATGGTAACCTGCGCCATTCCCGCTCCAAGACGACTTAAGATGGGCAGACAACCGCGAAAACCTTAGGCCGTTGTTCAACAATTGTTGTTCGTTTAAGAAAAGGTTTCCACCTCAGAATATCCGTCGAATAAATCCACTGCCAGTTGTCTTTAAAAATAAAAAAAAAAAAAAAGCCATAGGCAACCTTTCCAGTAGTGATATAAATACAACGGAGTGGGGGGAGGACTGGGAAATCGCTGTGATGGCTACAACCATCTCAGCGTGGCTTGTGTTCTGAGAGAGCCACCCCCCCAACAGATTCGTCTCTTAACGATTATTCAGGCTACAGACCATCTCAGCGTGGCTTGTGTTCTGAGAGAGCCACCCCCCCAACAGATATTCAGGCTACAGACCATCTCAGCGTGGCTTGTGTTCTGAGAGACCCCCCCCAACAGATATTCAGGCTACAGACCATCTCAGCGTGGCTTGTGTTCTGAGAGAGCCACCCCCCAACAGACTCTTAACGATATTCAGGCTACAGACCATCTCAGCGTGGCTTGTGTTCTGAGAGAGCCACCCCCCCCAACAGATATTCAGGCTACAGACCATCTCAGCGTGGCTTGTGTTCTGAGAGAGCCACCCCCCCCAACAGATATTCAGGCTACAGACCATCTCAGCGTGGCTTGTGTTCTGAGAGAGCCACCCCCCCACCAAAGATTCGTCTCTTAACGATTATTCAGGCTACAGACCATCTCAGCGTGGCTTGTGTTCTGAGAGAGCCACCCCCCCAACAGATTCGTCTCTTAACGATTATTCAGGCTACAGACCATCTCAGCGTGGCTTGTGTTCTGAGAGAGCCACCCCCCAACAGATATTCAGGCTACAGACCATCTCAGCGTGGCTTGTGTTCTGAGAGAGCCACCCCCCCCAACAGATATTCAGGCTACAGACCATCTCAGCGTGGCTTGTGTTCTGAGAGAGCCACCCCCCCCAACAGATTCGTCTCTTAACGATTATTCACACGTGCGCACGGAATTGCGCTTTTTTCCATTATTGTTATTATTACCTCGGGAGACTTTATGCGGTTTGTTTTGTTTCTTTAATCGCCATTCTCGGAAGAGAAGCCGGCATTAATAAGTTGGCACCGATTAATCGTCAGCTCGGTCTCTGACTGCGTAATGCTCGGCGTGAATTCCCCTCCCAGCGAAGACGACGAGATGCGGAAATACAGAGCAGCGATCAATCAGCCCCTTTGCCGCTCCCTGCTGAAAACTTACTCTCTTTTTCTTCCCTAAATGTGTTTTAAAACCCGTTCATCTTCATAAACTTTGCTGTCGTAAATAAATGTCGTATAAATCGAGTGCTGCTTTCTGTTAGATGGCCTCGTTTTTTTTTTAATTTAAAGCTCTTCCGGGAGGACGGCTGGGCTGACGTCGTCCATTCCGCGAGAACCGACGAGACTGGCTGAGCAAAATGGCCGCGGTCGGCGGTGGCATTCTCCATAGGCCGCTCCCGAGCATCGGAACGGAAAGCGGTATCGACTCTCCCTCCCTCTCACTTCCATTTCCCCCACTAATACGTGTTTCCCCTTTACTACTTATCGGCCCCTTCCCTGGCGTGTTAGAGGCCCGGATCTGAGACCCATAGGTTACATATGTTTGAGATCAGATCGGGCATAGTGTGGACACTTGCTCAAATGTTGCCGAATTTCACAAGAGGGATGGCAGGGAATAATACCGCAGGTACTTGTGAGGAAGCCGCCCCGTACAGGGGTGGGGTGGAGGGGGGGGGGTATTGGCATCGAACATCACGACTGAGCTTCCGGGGATATGTGACATTATCGCTCTAAATGCCGACGAAGCATCTAACATCAGACTCCTCCTCTCCACGACGATTGCTTCTCGGCTGGCTGCTCAGTACCGAAAAATCGCCAAACGCCGCCGTTTAGTACCCTGCCACGTTCCTAAAAACATCTCTCCTCTCTCGGTTCTCCAGGAAATTTGTTCATGGAAAAATCTGGTGCTTGAGACTTAAGACGGGAATTTTGTTTGATTCCGCATTTCCACTTGTAAACTCTGTTGAGAAATATTTCCCGTAACAGGTGTGAAGAATATCATCGCGCCGTTCATCCGCCTCCGGTCCCGCGGGTAATCAATTAGTTCAATAAATGCGGGACTCCAGGAGTTTTACGGCGCCGCGATGTTGGCTGGGAGCAGGGAATGTTATTGGTAATTTCGAATTCCTTCGCTGTCTTTTCAGATCAAATGAAGCCGAGGCGTTTCCTCCCAACGTTTTGGATCGATCCAAAATGGCGTCCCTGTTTGGGGAATGAGGGATTTTATTCCCAATCAACAACCCTCCCTCTCTGTTTTTTTTTCTTAATTGATTGATTATTTTTGCGATGTATGGCGATCCAAAAAACTGCAGGCTACCGTTTAGGGTACACTGTATAAAAAACAAAATGGCAACGGATGTGCGGACCGACTTAAGTAGGCCCCTTTATTGGGAAAGAAAGAGAGTTTCGGGGTCCGTATTCTTCCACCAAACTCCAAATTAAAGTTGTTTTAAAATAGCGACTTATTCGCAAATAAGCAATGCAGCTTTCACCGACTCCTTTTTTTTAAAATACGGATTTATAATTTAAAGTAGTGAGGTTGTAACAACCCCACTGTGCAATGCTATGAAAATCGAACTTCCAAAGCAAACATGGCCACAATACTGTCTACCCTGTATTTAATGAGTTAATTAAGGAACTAAAAGACAATCTTTACATGACGTTTACTTATCTTATAGATAAAGCCAGGTCAGGATTGTATTTTAGTTCTTTATGTCCGTTATTAAGTACAGATTAACTTCGGAGACCCGTTTTCTGAATAATATTGAAGTCGTGGAGCCCAGGATCAACGATGTCATCAACTCTAACGAGATTTCGCAAGCATGATCCAAGTCTTACTCCAGGATCTGTAATTTAGACGGCCAACTTTTACTCCGAGTTCCATTAAAGCTGCCCGGTATATGAACTTCCGTAATGTCGCTGTACTGTGGGACGTTTATCCTAATTATTGACGGATAGAGACTCGTTTTCAGATTCCACGGCCACCAGAAGAACCTGAATTTGGCTTTACGGAAATAACAACATTTTGAAAACCAATTAAATAAAACAAAATAATCGTTAGAAATTAGATTTCACTTTTTTCTGATAACTGGATGCAGAGCATCTTTAATGACTAAGACGAAAATCCAACAACGGAAAACCGTAACATTTACTACTGATTTTTAATTTTTTTTTTCATGTTTAATGTCACGTAAAAACAAACTTTCGGTTCCTTATGGCGGTCATTTAAAGATGGATTATCCGCCAATGTTAGTATTACTCAACATCATTAAAAGGTTTTAAAACCCCAACACCGGCAAATATTTGCATCGCATAATACGATTTTCAAAGATGCTTTATACCGGCAGCAAATATGTAACAAGACTTAGAACTCTTTCTTATTTTTTAGTTCTCTTTCATTGAACTCCATCCAGTGAGATTGAAATACCACGCATTAATAAATACCGTATCCCGGTGTGTGTTCACGTTGTCCAAACTCAACTTATTTGTTTAATATAAGAGAGAGAGAGAGAGATGACGTCAGTACAGAGAGAGAGGGGGAGATGGAGAGGAAGAGAGAGAGAGAGAGATGACGTCAGTACAGAGAGAGAGGGGGAGATGGAGAGAGAGAGAGATGACGTCAGTACAGAGAGAGAGAGGAGATGGAGAGAGAGAGAGATGACGTCAGTACAGAGAGAGAGGGGGGAGATGGAGAGAGATGACGTCAGTACAGAGAGAGAGAGGGGGGAGATGGAGAGAGAGAGAGCGGAGAGAGAGAGTCAGTACAGAGAGAGAGAGAGAGATGACGTCAGTATTACAGAGAGAGAGAGGGAGATGGAGGGAGGAGGAGAGAGGAGAGAGAGAGATGACGTCATAGACAGAGAGAGAGGGATAGAGAGGGGGGAGAGAGGAGAATGAGAGTTGCTCTAGTGGAGGAGAGGACGGAGAGGAGAGAGGGGAGAATTGAGGAGAGAGAGGAGATAGAGAGTGGAGAGGAGGGAGAGATGTCGAGAGGGGAGCTATGAGAGCGAGAGAGAGAGATGACGTCAGTACAGAGAGAGAGCGGGGAGATGGAGAGAGAGAGAGATGACGTCAGTACAGAGAGAGAGCGAGGAGAGGATGAGGAGAGAGAAGAGATGACGTCAGTACAGAGAGAGAGAGGGAGATAGATGGAGAGAGAGAGATGACGTCAGTACAGAGAGAGAGTGGGAAAGATGGAGAGAGAGAGAGAGAGATGACGTCAGTATAGACGAGAGAGAGGGGAAGATGGAGAGAGAGAGAAGAGATGACGTCAGTATAGAGAGAGAGAGGGGGAGATGGGGAGAGAGAGAGATGACGTCAGTACAGAGAGAAAGGGGGAGATGGAGAGAGAGAGAGGAAGAAGTGAGAGGGTACACATTCCCGCTGATTGTATGTGACGTAGGGGTATTTCGTTGATGCAATTAACCCGATATTAGGACGGATCCGCGATTTGATGAACAGAACTTACAGCTGTCGCCTCTACTCGGTAGCAGGACTGTTATTCCGGCAGGTGGCAGCAAAGTAGCCATTGCGAGTGAACAGCGCCCCCACCCGGCGTCGGTCATGCAGATTTGAAATGGCCGTCTCTACATGCTCGGCGGTGTAGAGGAGAAGCTGACGGCGACAGTTCGGGAAAAAACGAGTCGTTTAGGGGGTAATTACAAAACCGCTCCCCGTATGGAGGGAGGAACGCAAAATATTCAACACCAAACGAAAACAAAAAATTTTAGATTTTTAAGGAAGAAGAGGAGGAGAATCGCGCAGTTCCCCGGACATCACCGACTCTGGAAGAGTGGACGACCTTTCGCCAGCGAAATGACTCTCCATTTTAAACTTAGGCGAACGTCTGTAGCAAAAAAAAAAAGATGTCCTTCCTTAAAGGGTCGCTTTTTTTTAATGGAAGCATAAACAAAAAATAATTTCTAGAAGTTTGTGAGGTTTTTGGTTAATGGATACAAAGAGCGAGCGCGTTTGGGGAATTTGCTTGTTGGGCTCTGCGCGATGGCCGTGAAATTTCAAATTAAACATGGCGGCTCCCCCGAGGGGAGAGAACTGAGTGCTGGTTGTCTAAAAAGTACAACAACAACAACAATAATAATAATGCGCGAAATTAACTCTTTAAAGCAGAATACACATGCTGGTGCACTTGTTAATATCTCATCCCAAAGTTACACGTGTTTACTTTCTCCAGCTAATGGCAAAACTAATATTTTTCTCACTTTAAATTCCGTCACTGGGAAAAAAGAAGAAAAAAGGTTCTAAACGGAGTTTAGAAATTCTCATTTCTAAAGGACGAAAGCTAAATGAATGAAACCTGGTTGTTGGTCTGATGGTTTGTGGGAGATATCCCCCCACCCTTCCCTCCGTGATGGAGACGGGGGTGTACAACTGTTTCTTTAATGGTGTTTATCAAAACGTACAGTGTTCCCAGCCTATTACTTACGGGGATGTGGTCTAGAATACACGTAGGTTAAAATTAAACTACAGCAATAGGCGTTTACTGAACCAACGACTTATTCAGACAGACCAGGTGGAGGAAAAGTAATCAGTTGAAACTTCTTCGTTTTTCCTCGCAGCCAGTCCACACAAAGTAGAAACATTTGCATCCGTAATGTCTGCATCAACGACAATTCTTCGGCATCTATCAACCGCATACTTATCTTATTTAGCGTGTGAATGTTTTATTAATAATCAATTATTTAAATCGTAATATATAAACCTTACGGTACTTGGCACTTTAAAGTTCCGGAATTGTTTTTTTTTTTTTTTAAAAAGAAAATTAATAAAGCAAAGAAATATTTCTAAATTTTTTTAAAAGAAAAAGAAGGGGAGATTATCGGGGCCGATTTGCGTCACGCGAAAATCTAATCTCGATCTCGCCGAGATTTCCGCGCGTTTTAAAAACTTTAACTCCCCCTTTTTTAAAAAAAAAAATTAAATTTTCAATTTTCCAAAACGTAGAGTTAGTTTTTACACAGAAGAAAATAACTTCATTTTTAAATGAGGAGAGAGAGAGAGAGAGAGAGAGAGAGAGAGACGAGAGAGAGGAGAGAGATGACGTCAGTTAGGAGAGAGATATGAATCAGTTAGAGAGAGAGAGAGAGAGAGAGATGAGAGAGAGAGAGATGAGAATGACGTCAGTAGAGAGAGAGATGACGTCAGTTAGAGAGAGAAGAGAGAGAGAGAGATGAGAGAGAGAGAGAGAGAGAGAATGACGTCAGTTAGAGAGAGAGAGATGAGCGTCAGAGTGAGAGAGAGAGAAGAGAGAGAGAGAGAGAGAGAGAGAGAGAGAGAGAGAGATGAGAGAGAGAATGCCGTCAGTTAGAGAGAGAGAAAGAGATGAGAGAAGAAGAGAGAGATGAGCAGAGAGCTGAGAGAGAGAGGGAGAGAGAGAGAGAGGAAGAGAGAAGAGAGAGAGACGAGGGAGAGAGAGAGAGAGAGAGAGGAGAGATGAGAGAGAGACGACTAGATAGAGAGAGAGCGAGAGAGAGAGAGAGAGAGATGAGAGAGAGAGAGAGGAGAGAAGCAGAGAGAGAGAGGAGAGAGAGAGAGAGAGAGAGAGGAGAGATAGAGAGAGAGAGAGATGGAGAGAATGACGTCAGTTAGCGAGAGAGAAGAGATGAAACGAGATGGAGAGAGACAGAGAGGGAGAGAGAGAGAGAGAGAGAGAGAGATCCCGAAGCCCCCTTAATTCTCGCTCCGCACGAAATAAATACGGACGAATAGAATTTGAGAAATTTAATTAAATTCTGTATATTTATCATCGCCTAAAGACGTTTGGACGCGGCCATTAATTTAGATCCCCTCAATAGGATAGCCAGCTGTTTTTACTCGCGAGGAATTTGGGAAAAAACCCATCGCCAGAAGAAGATAAAAGCCGCTGTTCCAATGTTTACTTTTACGGTTATTTACACGAAAGAGAAGATTCCGAAGATGCTGACTTTCTTCTTCTTCTTCTTACAAATTCTCACTCGGAAAAGGAGAAAAAAAAAGAGTCCTATTAGCGATAACGTTTCGATAGGAAACGTTGCTAATTGCCACGTTTTTAAAAAAATATATATACCAACAAACCCCCCCCCCCCCTCCCGTCGGCATCGTGCTTATCTTCCTCACGAGATACACTTCGAGGTTTTCCCTATGACTTCCTAACTGGTTTCCATGATCTAATTTTTTTTTTAAAAATTATTATTTGTCGAAATCTCGTCGAGTTTTTTATCTCTCTCTTTTTGTTGTTGTTGTTGTTGTCTTTTATCAGATTCGTCCATGCTTCTCCTTTTAATCATCACTTTCGAAAGTCCCCTAGAGCGGCTTAACATTCTCTGACCTGCGGCATCTTCGCCCACGATTCATATCCTTTCCGAATGTTTTCTTCTTCTTTTTCCCTCTCGAAATCCTTCCCATGACATTTGAATTTTCTATCCATCGTTGCGGCGGCAGATATTCGAAAAGCCGGATTAATACTGTACTTTAGAAGTTGAAACTGCCATAATAACGATGTTAAAATTCCCGTCCTCTTTCTCAAAACGTTTGCTGTTCGAATCTGGAAATAAGGTGTATATATATGTATATATATATATCAGCTGAATATGACCTTTTCTTTTTATTAGCTGCATAGGTGTGGAAAATATACCATCCTCTATGACTTATGTTACTGCGAGCACCATTGCTTATAGCTAATATTTTTTAGGAGCAGCGCGGTACTCCACTGATTAGCTAGGATCGAGAGATCGAATTCTCTAAATTGGTTTCTTTCCGCTCTTCTTCCCAAACCAGCTGCGTGGATTTCCTCTCGCTTCCAAAGATGGAGTTCAGTCAAGGAGGGTCGTCCTGGGTATGAAGTCGAAACTACGTCTTTCCGATCGGGATCTCACCCGGAACGACTGCGGGTGGGTTCCTGGTTGTGGATCTCCCACGGGATTCTCTGAATGGTGGGATGTTATCCCGTGACAAGAGTACCATTGTTACAACGGAAAATAACATATTGATAATAGATCACGTTGTATATATATACGTGAGTACATAATCTCTTCCGACGTCGATTTCGATGCCTAAGACGAATCCAGCCGGGTCCCGTTTTAGTTACCAACCGCCATTTTGTACGAGGCCGGATAAATTGAAAGTCCCTATTAGATTTCCTCTGTGCAGCTGTGGGCGGAAACCGGAGTACCCGGGAAAAAAAGCAAACGGTCTGGCACAAAAGGAATGAAGCACAGCACTGCTTTAAAAATACGTCATTGTCTGTAACGACGCACGCGCTGGGAAAAACCACGATCCTATTGTAGCAGAAAGTTCGTTTATTTATTTATTTATAAGTTGCTGGCAGTAAAAAGAAATTGTCGGTATCTATCATAATTTACGTTATTGCGACGAACGAAATCGGCGTAGTGGGAAATAGTGTCGATGTAAATGCCTGTAACATTTTAAATAATTCATAAATATCAAATATTTAAACTGTCTTTGCAGTGTTAATATACATATACTTACAAATGATGGCTTTTATTATTGTATAGCGCGCCGGTCTGCGGTAATGCATGTCTAATTGACTCCCTATAGATCAATCAAAATAATAGAGCAACACATTTACTCTTCTTTGTTGTTGTTGTTGTTGCAGATATAAAGCATTTACCATTTTTTTGTCGGGTGGCACTTTTCTACTTAGTCCGGGCAACGTTGGGGAAAACATCGCATGGCGTTGTCAATGGCACCGCCAACGAGGTAGCTGGGGTGGTTTCGTGTCAAACGATCAGCTCCCGCGAAGGCTCCTGCCAAAGTCAGGTGAGTCAGCGAAACGCAGAGCTGGGGGTCTCACCGTTGACTAAGCCCTGAGGCTTCTTAATAAACAAGCCCATGTTACTTAATAAATGGCAACTCTCTATCTCCCCCCTGTCCCATCTCCCCTTCTTCTCTCTTCCTCTCCGTAATAACTTTCATGCGTCGTTGATTTAAAAGAATCTTTCCATAAGTCTTATATATAGGTTTTCCTAACGATTACGCGCAATGAAGGTCTCGGGAGCCCTTGTACACGTCAGGGTTGTGCGAACATGAGAACCGTCGAGGCGCTGTTTCAGGAATGCTAAGGTCTAACTTTGCCCTGTGCCTCACCCCACCAAAATAGGCACACTAGGATACAAGTTTATACATTCTGACATCCCTCTGGCCCCCCCCAAATATATATATGTATATGTGTGTGTGTTTGATGATAAAGTAAAAACAAAAACAATACCTTACCTTCTCTTTCTGCTAGCATACCCAGAATCCTTTGCGCTTTTAGTCTCCGCGTCATCGCCATGCGATTTCGGAGTGAGAAGTTCTTCTGTCTCTAGAATTATGCAGTACCAGCGGACATTCCTGTCATCGACACCCATGCAGATACCAATAGATTAATTGGAGAGAGTTTGTTTATCGTTTATACTTTATATTTAACATCTGCAACAGAAATGATCTCATCAGGCTGTTTAGCACAAAGGCCTTATAAATAACAAAACGCGTTTGCTGAATTTCCTTATTGCTAAGATTTTAGCTTCTCTTTTTTTTTTTACTTAATTTTAATTAACAAAACAACCGCGTTATTTTAGCGTATTCTACCAAACAAACGTTCATCTATTTCCCCTCCATGTCTAATTCGCCCTATATTTTTTGTTTCCAGGTTTCGCGAACGCGATCCGATCCGGATTTTCATTAAGTTCTGGTGCAAGTACGACGCTATCTGTGTTTGTCGTTCGTGAAAGACATTTAATTCCGCTTATCTTTCGTCTTAAGTAATCCGGTTATCTCCCTACCGCCGCCTCCCGAAACTTCCATCCTCGAGTTTCCATAATTAGGAGTAGATAAATAAGTAATAGCAAAACGAACGACGGTAATAATGCCTTTTTTGCTTCGACGTCAATGGCGGGTTGTGACGGCAACTGTCGTTGTCACGGCAACACGTTTTCACGACCGTCCACGTGATACATTTTACGTTCATTCGGGTTACATGTTTTTGTTTTGTTTTTAATGAAGTTTGATTTTTTTTTTTATGCAATTAGTATTTTTTTTTTATTTTTTAAAAAATGTTGTTTCTTTTAAGGGGGTGGGAGAGTTCAAAAAATTTTTTAAATAACAACCATTCAAGTCAGACGCTTGCATTTGCCGCCACCTGGTGGTGGTGGTGGTGGTTACGCCGAGGAATGCCTAATTGCTCGTTCCCCCGCCGCTGCTGCGCATTTAACATTTTGAAAACAAAAAAAAGAAAAAAAAAAAAAGAGGGGGGGTCCGCCAAAGAAAACACGTGGGTATTATGGCAGAAACTCGTCTCCGAGAACGACCGGTGCGGGCCGATTTCGCCTTTCTGTTCATTACTGGTCACACCAGGCTGCTGGAGACGAGAGATGCTATCCCCGCTCCTCCTTCTTGCCCCGAACGCACAGAGACATCGGGATAATGATCTCGGTTTCAACTTTAAAAGGACGCGCCGTCCATCTTCCCCTCCTCTCTCTCTCTCTCTCTCTCTCAGGAAACCGTGAAACCTTCGATTTTTGTCTTGCTGTCCCATCTTCGGACAAAGCAACAGCGACAGCAGCAAACTGCATAATTCTCTAGTCAGGCGCCTTCCCTCCCCCCCCCTGTGTATTTTCTATATCTGTATCTGGAAATGACTGATCATCGTCTTGAAACTGAGACTTCTGATAAAACCTAGCACGCTCTAAAAGGGGAGATAATCGTGACACACAACACAAACATTCCTGACGTCACCTTATGTATTTCGCGTGAAAATTCGGTGACCCTTTTTTTCCCCCCTTTTTTATAATCGTTTAAAAATCTTTAAATTCAAAATTTACTTAAATTTATTTTGTTGCAATGATGGCCTGACTCAACAACACTGCCCCCCCAGTTTCTTTCGTTTAAATATCTAAAGTGCGTAAATATTATTATTATTATTATTATTATTATTATTATTATTATTATTATTATTATTATTATTATTATTATTATTATTATTATTAAGACGTGGAAATAAAATTTAGATTAATATTTTCAAATTAACTTCTTTTATCATGTTATATGAGCTAACTGCCTGCCTCCCTCTAGAGATCTGTCTTGTTTGAATAAACCCGCAGTTAATATCACGGGATATTTGAAGGTTTAATGACGGAAAATTTCTTGAAAACTTTTGAAACAAAAGCTTGTGGCGTTTTCTGTGACATGGAGACGTAGAGGATCTACGGTTAAATACCGTGCCACGTTGAGGACTTTATTGGCGGTATTTTCACGAAGGCATCAGCATCATCAATAACAACAACAACAAAATCGAATGAAATGGCCTTTTTGTTAATCATTGATACCTCTCTCTCTCTCTCTCTCTCTCTCTCTCCTCTCCCTCTCTGTAACTGACGTCATATCTCTCTCTCTCTTCATCACAAAATCTCTCTCCATCTCTCTGTAACTGACGTCATATCTCTCTCTCTCTTCATCACAAAATCTCTCTCCATCTCTCTGTAACTGACGTCATCTCTCTCTCTCTCTTCATCACTAAATCTCTCTCCATCTCTCTGTAACTGACGTCATCTCTCTCTCTCTCTCTCTCTTCATCACTAAATCTCTCTCCATCTCTCTGTAACTGACGTCATATCTCTCTCTCTTCATCACTAAATCTCTCTCCATCTCTCTGTAATTGACGTCATCTCTCTCTCTCTCTTCATCACTAAATCTCTCTCCATCTCTCTGTAACTGACGTCATATCTCTCTCTCTCTTGTACTGATTTCATATCTCTCTGTACTGACGTCATCTCTCGTTAACTGACGTCATCTCTCTCTCTCTCTTCATCACTAAATCTCTCTCCATCTCTCTCTGTAACTGACGTCATCTCTCTCTCTCTCTCTTCATCACTAAATCTCTCTCCATCTCTCTGTAACTGACGTCAATCTCTCTCTCTCTCTCATCACTAAATCTCTCTCCATCTCTCTGTAATTGACGTCATCTCTCTCTCTCTCTCTCTCTATCACTAAATCTCTCTCCATCTCTCTGTAACTGACGTCATATCTCTCTCTCTCTTGTACTGATTTCATATCTCTCTGTACGTCATCTCTCTCTCTCTCGTCTCTCTCTCTCCTCTCTCTCTCTCGCTCTCTCTCACTCTCTCTTCTCTCTCTCTCTTCTCTCTTCTCTCTCTCTCTGGAGAGGACGGACCGTTTACTGTCCCCTTTTTCAAGCGGGCAGAAGGTGAGGAGGAAAAACCCAGACGCTACCTCCTCCAACCTTCGAACCAACAGCCATCCCTGCTGCACGTCGGCTGAGCTGAACGGAAGCCACGACGGCGCCAGGTCGGCGATTCCAAGAACCGTGGCAAACCCTGGCTCCCGGAGAACAGTCCGTTCCTCGTTGACACGGGTGAGACGAAAAGAAAATCTGCCCGCAACCGGAAGCTATGGAACCGTCGGCGGAGCCTGCTGGGATTGAAGAGCTCCGGTGATGAGTCGTCGGCACCCCCCCCCCCCCACCGCGGTACCGTCAAAAATAAAGACGTGGAGTCTCTGGAAACTAGTTAGCCGTCTTCCAAGAGTCTCGCAAGTGGCCAGAAGGGTTATTCCAATGTTCCCCTCAACCTACAGGTGCGAAGCATCGCTTTCCGCATCTTTCAAAGATTAAATCCAACCGGCGAAATCGTCTTCCTCTCCAACAAACTAAAGAGCCCCTTCCAGCATGCGACCCGACTTCAAGGGGTCTTTGTGTCTCATAGGAAGTGCTATAAATCAAACTAACGTCCAGGTGTGCCTAATATATGGGGAGAGATGGGTATAAAATTTCTCTGGTTAAAGTGTTCAGGTATAAACTTATACCCTAGTATGCCCTA
The DNA here is from genome assembly GCA_018389105.1 of Nautilus pompilius. NCBI lineage: Eukaryota > Metazoa > Mollusca > Cephalopoda > Nautilida > Nautilidae > Nautilus > Nautilus pompilius. The sequence goes on along the minus strand of JACATO010001508.1, from coordinate 180,881 downwards.
ATTTGATGGGGTGAGGCACAGGGCACCACATCCTGTAGCTATAGGGTTCTCTTGGTTAATGCTGATTGTAAATGTGGCTTCTCGGTTGCTGAAGTCCGGGTGCCTCCTGCCCTGTGGGCATCCTCTACGTATTGAGGAAAACACCTGCGCCGCAGCTATCTTTGCTTCATATTAATTTCGGTTTTTAACAAAATAAATTTGTCTAAATTTTAATCTCCTTCTTCCCGACCTTTACTGTTGCTGACGGGTACTGGAGATCTGAAAACGACAACAGACAAACTTATGGTACATCTTTATTATGCTTGTTATCCAGTAACCATTAGCAACAGAAAACTATGAGTTTTGAAACTAAAGCAAGTCACATGTTCCCTGAAGTATTAGATCTGTTAGTATGCACATCTCATAACTCGCTGCATCATCATCAACTCCATCATCATCAGCAGCATCATCCTCATTATTATTATTATAGGAAATCTTCTACATTATTTCTTTTTTCGCATGCGACAGGAAAGAGAAAAAATCAATAATCGACAATCAAACGGTCACATGACTCTCTTATTCCTATATAAACCCCCCCAGTGTAGGTGTACGCACAGGCCGAGTCCACTCGCAGAACGACAGTACCACAGACTTTCGATCAGTCCTGACAAACTCCACAGCTCTGTTCCCCCACCCAAAGCAGGAGAACGAAGAGAGACCGACCGACCATGAGGATAAGCATCGTTGCTTCCGTTTTTTCTATTGCTGTACTGCTAAGTAAGTAAATTACTGTTTTCTCCCCTACCCCAATCCTTTCTGCTCCTTAGCTGAAGTAACCCCCCTTTTTTTAAAAGATAGGGCTGCCACCATTAGGTCCATACTAGCAGAGGACCCTTTCTTCTCTGTTTTGGTTGCGGTAGTTTTCCGCCCGAGTAGCCTGAACAAACGATGGGCCAGGGAGGAAAAGCAGGCTCATTAATTGGCAGGGACTGCGCTGTAAAATGGTAATAACGGTGGTAATAAAGTGGTTAAAAGGGGCCGTAAATTGTAACTACTGGACTTCGTGTGCGTCACCTAATCCGGCCGAATCTCCAGTTCCAGCTGTTCCGCTCTACGGTCGTTGTACGCTCAGGTCCCTTCCCCATCCCTTCATCCAGCTCTTCTTCTTCGCGTCGGTAATAAGAGGCGGTTCGGTGAGACGGGAAGCTTACGAGTTATGCGGGGAGGCGGGGTTCCTGTACTTTTAAAAAGAAAGGGGGGATAATTATGCATCTGGCTTCTTTCTAAGCTAGTCGAGAGTCCAGTCTCAGCAGTTTTTACCGGATAAAAGCTTCCCGTGAATTCGCGAGACTTTGGCCGAACAACCGCCGTGTCCCGGTGTTTGATTCGTGTGCGGTCATCCCCTGACCCAGCGAAGTACAGTATAATAAAGCGAAAGTACCAGGCGCTTATAAATTTTGTTGTTTTTTTTGGTGGGTGGGGTTCGCCCCCTTGTAACCTTAGGCCCCGAAAAACAGGGAAGCCAGTACCTGCCTGTTTGGTATCCAGGACTTCGCATATGGTTCCATATATAAAACAGGTAAACTCTCATCAGCGGTAATCTCAAAGGTTGGGGTGAGGGATTTCCAAAGGGCTGGAGATGACGGCATCTTAGCCCTACTCTAGCAAAATCTTTCGGCTCCAGAATTTCTCGACAGAGACGCAGAGTTTCGGTAACCGCGCCGCGCCGTTGTGGCGGTTCCAGAATTCGAAGCCACCCCGCCGCGTGCCCCCCCCCAACCCAGAGATGTCTGCCTACTTCCGCGTGGTTCGCTCTCGCGGTCTCTCGAAGGTCTCCTCTCGCTTTAGGGGCTCCCTCTGCTCACCGCGGTTCTCTCCTGAGCAGAGGTTTGTTTCGTTACCAGCTGAAACCCCCTCCCCCCCACGGACTGGCGACTTGCGCGGCGCCGGGTAATAGGTTTTAGAACTTTTTTTTAAAAATACTTTTGAAGAGTTCGACGAGAATTCAACGATACCCAGAGAACCACGTGACAGGGACCTCCCGACAGGTGCGGGCCCTCCTCTGTGATGTCTGGCCGCCCTCGCCGCCTTCCCGGGCCTGTCTCCCATCCCCGCTAATATATACGGGTCGACGGTGTCAGCACAGGTGACGTGACATAAGCAGTTCCAATTACCGCTCACGCCGAGAGTTTGCAGCTTCGTCCGCCATGGACTATTCATCCATCGTCATTGGAAGACGGAAAGAGAGGAGTAAACTTTCCGTAAAGCAGCGATAAAAAATTGTGGATAACGGAGGTAATAGTCCATCGTTAACCAGGTCCTAAATACGCTGCAAGTTTATTTCTTTTCTTGGCACTTTTCAAAATCAATAACGATATATTTTTTTGTATTTCAAATCCCCTTACGTTTTTTTTTTTTTTAGATTTCTATGGTTTTTACAGCTCGCTCGCGGCTTCCCGATTTCCTCTCTTTGTAGACCCCCCCCCCCCACACACACACCACCCAGCAGACTCTGCCGAGCTGCTGAAAATTCTCGTTATTCAGCCATTTCTCCATTCAGTAGAAATCCCTGGTCTGGATTCTTTCGTTCCACCCGGCGAAGCACCGACACTGGCAACTCCCCTGCAAAATTACACCCTATAGACCCCGTCGTTTAAACAGCCATTCACTTGTCTTTCTTTAAAAATTCACAGTTCAATAGTCGAACGAGATGGATAGACTGACTGCTCGCGAAGAGTTGCTGGAATCCATCTGGAGTGGACAACAGTTTCCCGTGTCACTGGCCTCACGTGTTTGTGCTCTAGAGTCCTCATCACCGCATTCATGAGGCTTTATATCTGTAAATGAGATGCAAATATACTGTGTAATCATGGATCGGTACATTTCCGTACCCATTAAAAACTAATTTGTTTACGCGTAAACGAAAAACTAAATCGATTTCTTTATTTGCTTATAGCAATTCCTCAAAATAACAAAAAAATTTTCATTTTATATCTGATGTAAGTAGATGTTTAACGTAGGTTACAATAGAATTTGTAACAATGAACGTGTAACACTCGAAATTATAGCATGTAGCACAAAATAAGGGGTCCAGAGAGTATTAGGTTCGCAATTAAGTTAGTTTAGCTGCTTTACATGATGAAATAAAAGAAGCCAGAGTAGAGCTTTCTGATGAATGGACAAATGTTTATATGAATGTGCACACAATCGGAGAAGATAAATCAATAACTCAGAAAAGTAGGAAAAACCGGGGATATGTGTTGCATGGGTAACTTCCTACAGCGCCAGTAATTCCGAATTAAATAGATTGTTCAGGGCATGACGTAGATTACAGCCTCTGGTAAGCATATGACGTAGATTACAGCCTCATCTATAGTAAGCATATAATGTAGATTACAGCCTCATCTCTAGTAAGCATATGACGTAGATTACGGCCTTATCTATACTAAGCATATGATGTAGATTACAGCCTCATCTATAGTAACCATATGACGTAGATTACAGCCTCATCTGTAGTAAGCATATGACGTAGATTACGGCCTTATCTATAGTAAGCATATGACGTAGATTACGGCCTTATCTATAGTAAGCATATGACGTAGATTATGGCCTTATCTATAGTAAGCATATGACGTAGATTACGGCCTTATCTATAGTAAGCATATGACGTAGATTACAGCCTCATCTGTAGTAAGCATATGACGTTGATTACAGCCTCATCTATAGTAAGCATATGACGTAGATTACAGCCTCATCTGTAGTAAGCATATGACGTCGATTACAGTCTCATCTATAGTAAGCATATGATGTAGATTACAGCCTCATCTATAGTAAGCATATGACGTAGATTACGGCCTTATCTATAGTAAGCATATGACGTCGATTACGGCCTCATCTATAGTAACCATATGACGTAGATTACGGCCTTATCTATAGTAAGCATATGACGTAGATTACGGCCTCATCTATAGTAAGCATATGACGTAGATTATGGCCTTATCTATAGTAAGCATATGACGTAGATTACAGCCTCATCTGTAGTAAGCATATGACGTCGATTACAGTCTCATCTATAGTAAGCATATGACGTCGATTACGGCCTCATCTATAGTAAGCATATGACGTAGATTACGGCCTTATCTATAGTAAGCATATGACGTCGATTACGGCCTCATCTATAGTAACCATATGACGTAGATTACGGCCTTATCTATAGTAAGCATATGACGTAGATTACGGCCTCATCTATAGTAACCATATGACGTAGATTACGGCCTTATCTATAGTAAGCATATGACGTAGATTACAGCCTCATCTGTAGTAAGCATATGACGTCGATTACAGTCTCATCTATAGTAAGCATATGATGTAGATTACAGCCTCATCTATAGTAAGCATATGACGTAGATTACAGCCTCATCTATAGTAAGCATATGACGTAGATTACAGCCTCATCTATAGTAAGCATATGACGTAGATTACAGCCTCATCTATAGTAAGCATATGACGTAGATTACAGCCTCATCTATAGTAAGCATATGACGTAGATTACAGCCTCATCTATAGTAACCATATGACGTTGATTACAGCCTCATCTATAGTAAGCATATGACGTAGATTACAGCCTCATCTGTAGTAAACATATGACGTAGATTACGGCCTCATCTATAGTAACCATATGACGTAGATTATGGCCTTATCTATAGTAAGCATATGACGTAGATTACAGCCTCATCTGTAGTAAGCATATGACGTAGATTACAGCCTCATCTGTAGTAAGCATATGACGTTGATTACAGCCTCATCTATAGTAAGCATATGACGTAGATTACAGCCTCATCTGTAGTAAGCATATGACGTCGATTACAGTCTCATCTATAGTAAGCATATGATGTAGATTACAGCCTCATCTATAGTAAGCATATGACGTAGATTACAGCCTCATCTATAGTAAGCATATGACGTAGATTACAGCCTCATCTATAGTAAGCATATGACGTAGATTACAGCCTCATCTATAGTAACCATATGACGTTGATTACAGCCTCATCTATAGTAAGCATATGACGTAGATTACAGCCTCATCTATAGTAAGCATATGATGTAGATTACAGCCTCATCTATACTAAGCATATGACGTAGATTATAGTAGCCTCATCTATACGTTTAATTAGTAATTACCAGTAAAATAACAAGTTAACATGGTAACAACTAGTCTAGGAAAGGTTTCCTATACAACAGCAACAAAATAAAAAGATATTCAAGCACAAAAAGCCGCAAGTGAGCTGCTGAAATCATATTTAGAAGTTAATTTACTTTTTTATTTCTTACATGAAAAGTCAAAATCAGGTAGTTTAGTGAGTGATCACTTTTGAGTAATTGTTGCCAGTAATGGAGATTCACATTAAGGAAAGCATCCATTCATTTAAAACCTCAGTACATACTAAACTTGTATAACAACAACAACAAAAAAGGTAAACCAGATTTAATCGCAACGAACAGGCACAGTTGATGAAAATTATTAAAATGAGCAAAAGGTATAAGCAAAAACAGCGATTAGACGAAATACGTGCTGAGGGAGAAACGAGAGCGAACGAGAGGATGGAGATCGACGAATGCATGGACGAACGCTTAACGAACAACAAAATGCAAAGTTAAACAAACCGGAACGGACGGCGAAGCATAGAGTTGTGACAAAGCGAGCAGATGTTCACCGAAGAGTCACTTCCGAAGGTTCTGTGTACCATTTGGAATGCGTTTTCACCCTACTATCCTTCAGATCTGTATTACTCAACTTAGGTTGAGCTATAGGAGTAGTGACACAGTACCTTCCTTATTAATATAACCTTGTTTTGCAGTGCTCGTGTTCACTATATCTACGGCCAGCTCAACACAAAAACTAGCGCTTCTAGGCTGAGCCAGACGGTCTAAGTATGGTAAAAAAAAAACAACAAAAAACGACGTGGTGTACAGAGGGTTAAAGAAATATTCTGACAAAGCTCGTTCTTGCGCTGTCACGCCACGGTCTACATCTTCAGATACAGGGCGGATTCTCTTGGCCGGTAGACGTACTTCTAGTGAACTTGGTATCATTGCTGCTTAATTTAGAGTTAATCGATAACTGATAATTAATGGTTTGTCCACCTCGTACCGCGACATTCCGATTTTCTCAGAGAATGGACGCGACAGCCAGATAGTTTTTTAAATAGCGAGTGTGTGTCTCTGTGAGTGTGAGTGTGAGTGTGTCCGAGAGAGAGGGAGAGAGGGAGGAAAGAGAGAGAGAGCAGGAGAGGAGAGAGACGAGAGAGGAGAGAGGAGGAGAGAGCGAGCGAGATGACGAGAGAGATAGAGAATAGGAGAGATATAGAGAGATGACATTGGTAAAGAGAGAGCGAGAGAGAGATAGAAGAGGATTGACCTTGGTAGAGAGAGAGAGAGAGAGAGAGAGGAGAGAGAGGCTACACATCTTAACAGTCTGTGACGTCATGAAAAAACCCGTAACGTTTGTATCAAGAAGCTGAAAACGATGATGTTCCATTAAAGATAAAGGTGTATGTATGTATGTATATATAATATGTTGTTCTTCTTTTGCCTCTTTAGGGTTGATACTAGTAGCGTAAAATGAGAGTACTGACTTTTAGGAAAAGTTAAAACTCTCAGCGAACTTGTCCTATCTGTAGCTGTGGGTCTTCGCCCAAGTTTAGCATGAGGCTCGGGAATCCGTACTTCGGCCTCGACATAACAACGAGGTGATGGAGAAGACAGAGAGGTAATTCGCAAATCCGCCGTAAATGCAGCCACCAGCAGCTGTCCGTTCCTTTTTGGTTTAGCATGACCCTCATCACCACCCGACCTTGATGTGCTGATGTTTTGTGTTTTTTAATACACATTACTGCCAGCACACAGCAGATCTAGTTACCGTCAGCTAAATACTGCTTGCGTAGCTTCTAGCTCCCGCTTTCTTCAGTAGAATGTTAATTACACGTGACTTTCGGCATAAAAGACATTCGCGAGTACCTCCATCGAACCGGAAGCTGTACTTTTGGCTTCACCGTCAGAGTTACCGTTCCTTTTGTATTAAAAAAAAAAAAATCCATGTCGCCTCTAACCAGCGTTCGTTTAGAAAACAAAAATAGAATAAATTTTAAAAGACTACGGTCTTCCGGACAGCATATGAGATTAACCAGTGTAAAACAGCAACAATAAGGTGACACAGTTAAATAAAGTAAACAGACCGAGGAGGGAGGGAGGAAGGGCTTTCGTTCGTTTTCGCTGACGAGTTCGCGACCAGAATTTTCCGTTCGAGTTTTTCCGGAAACCTTTTTTTTCGTGTCTCAGCCTTGGAATCTGTCCACGGCCACCGATTTGGCAATTTTGCGAGATCCTGCGCGATGGCAGGTGGGGGGGGGAGGAGAGAGAGAGCGGAGGGGAGGAGAGAGAAGGAGAGAGAGCGCGAGAGAGATGATGAAGAGAAGAGATAGGAGAGAGATAGAGAGATGACATTGGTAAAGAGAGATTGAGAGATTGAGAGAGAGAGAGCTGATGGAGAGATAGGAGAGAGATAGAGAGATGACATTGGTAAAGAGAGATTGAGAGAGAAGGGGGAGAGAGAGAGATGATGTAGAGATAGGAGAGAGATAGAGAGAGACATGGTAAAGAGAGAGAGAGAGAGAGAGCGAGGATGAGGAGAGAGAGGATGATGGGAGAAGGCGGAGAGAGAGGGGAGGGGGGGAGAGAGAGAGATGGAGAGATAGGAGAGAGATGATGAAGAGATAGGAGAGAGATAGAGAGATGACATGGTTAACGAGAGATTGAGAGATTGAGAGAGGAGAGAGATGGAGAGAGAGAGATAGGAGAGAGATAGAGAGATGACATTGGTAAAGAGAGGATTGAGAGAGACAGGGGGGAGCGGAGAGATGGAAGAGATAGGAGAGAGATAGAGAGATTGACATTGGTAAAGAGAGAGAGAGTGGAGAGAGAGATGATTGTGAGAGGATCAGAGGGAGATAGGAGAGAGAGAGAAGGGGGGGGAGAGGAGGAGGAGCTGGAGAGATAGGGGAGAGAGATAGAAGAGATGACATTGTTAAAGCGAGAGAGAGAGCGAGAGAGATGAACATTGTAGGAGAGAGAGAGTTATAGAGAGAGAGAGAGAGATGATGGAGAGATAGAGAGAGAGGAGAGAGAGAGGCGAGAGAGAGAGAGAGAGGAGAGAGGAGAGACAGAGAGAGAGAGAGAGGCCATGAAGGGGGACACGTTCTGGCGTTTACCGCGGATGACGGATAAAATGCCGGAGATCTTCGACTCCCGGACCGGATCACAGGGCGGAATGTTCTCGGTCGGTGAAAGCCATTGGGTTAAAAGATATCCGGGCTTTGGAAACTGCAAGTCAAAAGGGCAATGGATATACATATAAAGCTCCATTTTCCAAAAAAAAACTGCGCCGCCCCAGTTCATTCTTTAGAATTATTAATACTTTTACTTTATTTTTCCAGTAGTCGCTTTGGCAAAAGCGTATCAGGCGGACGCTACACGGTTACTAAAAGATCGTTTCCCAACGAACGCCTAATCGGGAACACACTTACCTGTCTCGCACTTATGAACGCCAGCCGCGTGTGATGGCGCCACCGAGATCAGGTAACCTATTTAACTTCCCAGAACGGGTTGCGACAGCCGTAACTATGGTCACCGTGAAGAGACATCGGCTAATTGTCTTGTAAATCTTCTAAGCTTTTCTTTCCCTATCTTCTTCTTCTTCGTCTTCTGTACCTGAGGCACAGTCTAACTTGCGGGTCTTTAATTTTGCAACCAGTCTGTGTTTGATCGCTTCCAGAAGAATCCACTTCCTCGCCATAACCCACCTGGTATACACCCATCCTGTACTCCGTTACAAAAAGGGGAAAAGTTCGTGGCTGTCCAGTTTTTTTAGAGTAACTTCTATAACCTAAGGACTCCTGCCGACAAACGTTTGCATTCGTCCTTAAAGTGGGTTAATCGTTTGCTGAGCTCTAGCTACACTAAGCAAGCCATGAGGGAGCCCTTACCAAAAAATTCACACTGGATGATTTACTGCTCTGTACAGAACCAGCCATTCGGTTTTTTTCTCTTTTCCAGGAGCCTCGGCTAAAATACGAAAATATAGCTTTGAATATCAAGCCAAAATAAAACAAAACCAGGCAAATCTCTCTCTCTCTGCAGCGCGGCGCGCGCGCTCTCGCGCGCGCGAGCGCTCGCGTCCAGTCGCGAGCGCACACATCGCTCAATGCGATGCGGCGCGCGCGAGCGCGAGCTCGCGCTCGCCAGGCGCTCAGCCACACATCGCTCACATCTATCGGCTCGAGCGCTCGCTGCCAGCTCGCGCGCTCTCTCTTCATCTCTCGCTCTGCGCACAGAGCTCAATCTATCGGATCGGCTCTTCAGCGCTCTCTCTCCAGAGCGCTCCGCTCTCACATCGCTCAATCTATCTTCGCGCGCTCGCTCGGCACCATCGAGCAAGCTATCCGGAGCTCGCGACGCGGCTCCAGCTCTCTCGCGCTCTCCACCAAGTGGAGAGCTCTAGGCTCTCGAGAGAAATCTCGATCGCGTTCTGGTCTCGCCTTCCTCATCGCTCTCTCTCTCTCTCTCTCTCTCTTCGCTCTCGCGCTCTCTCTCGCTCTCTCTCTCTCTCTCTCTCTCTCTCTCTCTCTCTCCTCTCTCTCTCTCTCTCTCTCTCGTCTCTCTTCTCTCTCTCTTGCTCTCTATCTCTCTCTCTCTCTCTCTCTCTCTCACATCTCTCAATCTATCTTCTCTCTCTCTCTCTCTCTCTCTCTCTCTCTCTCTCTCTCTAACATCTCTCAATCTATCTTCTCTCTCTTCATCTCCCTCAAATCTATCTTCTTCTTCTCTCTTCAACCCCCTCTCCCTCTAACCGCTTTAGTAATAACGGATAAATAAAACCTTCTCATATTAGTTGGCTCCAATGTTTCGGTTGTTGATCCGGTGCCGCATGAAGACAACTTTAAAAGTTTCAGTTTATAATTATCCACAGCACGTGCACGTACCTACCTTTCTTTTACCCTCACCCTTAACACAGTTGGGGCTCTACCTCTGTCAGCTATATACTTCAGGAGGGGGTCTCATGTCACAAATACCGTTTGCTTTTGCTACGATATGGTCGGGATGGGTGGGTGGGTGGGATTTTTCGATGGATTTGCCACAACCACTTGCAGGTTCTTGCCATATTCTACTAATAACTAGTCTGCGACTGTATCGGTATCGGTCTGATGGAGGTGAGGATAACTGCTCTTCGCGCCGCTCTCATTTCCGCTGCCGTTTGCTGGACCGATTTCGTACTGAGATCTCGCAATTCACCGGCCCATTAGCGGCGCTATCCACCTGTCGCTCTCTTCCCAGCTCCCGTGCGTGCTGCTGTTTACCGGTGGACCAGGAAGCGGATCAGCATTCGTGGAATATAAATCAGACGGCAAATCTCCACGAGTTTTCCTTCCGCTCCGCAACGAGCCGGCCAGACCAGAGACCGGCATCCGAGAGAATTTGCATCCCAACCAAGAATCTTTTACACACACACAGAGAGAGAGAGAGAGATGATAGAGAGATGAGAGAGAGAGAGAGAGAGAGAGAGATGGAGAGAGAGGGAGATGGAGAGAGGAGAGGGAGAGAGAGAGAGAGAGAGAGAGAGAGAGAGAGAGTAGAGAGAGGAGAGAGAGAGGAGAGAGAGAGGGAGAGAGAGAGAGAGCGAGAGCTAGAGGGAGAGATAGGAGAGAGAGAGAGGAGAGGGAGAGAGAGAGAGAGACGCACATATATATATATATAATTAATTGTATCCACATTTTAGGAAATGGGACAATATTTTAATGTTGTCATGGCAACGCGTTCTCGGAAGTCGTCTGTATGGTTTTTAAAAAAACTAATAGAAATTAAAATTCATTAAAACAAAGCTGACTTTAATGAAAGAAATATAAATTAATTACTTTAGTCTCTTATTGTTGTTTTTTTTTTTTAAATCGGTTTGCTGTCTGTCTGTCTGCGATAGAAACCATGTCAGCCAGAAATTCCCACAAGAGAGATAAAAAGATGGGGATAATACTTTTTCCTGTTTTTTTTTCTCTTTAAATAGACAGACAAGCATCTCTCCCCTGTAGTCGTGTTTTGTTTTTGTTTTTTCCTTTCTCTTTTATCCTTCTTCTCTCTTTCCAGCCATTGCAGCAGAATTTCCGAATAGCGATCACAATGGAGTGAAGCCAGTATCGGACTCGGACGTCAGATTCCTCCTGAGTTCGTTGGTCAGCAGGCCGGAGAAAAGACAGCTGTGTCCAGGTGGCTACTTCTACAACCCAGTGGCCGGATACTGCATGCCTTCTTTGGCGGTAACTAATTACGTCATTAGAACCAAACCCCCCCCCACACAACTCGATCCTCTCCCATCCCTGTGATAAGGGGAACTAATCAGTTACACCTCTTTACATAGAAGTATATTGATGACGTCATGACTCTCCTGTCTAAAAAGACCGCAAACGAAACGCGAGCGGTTTACGGCGGCGCTCTTCTGTTTTTTTTTTGTTGTTGTTGTTTTTTTGCGTCATAGTTGTGCAAGATGGCGTCCGTGTGAGTTCTAACGTCGCTGCTTTGGCTTTACAACAGGATGGTAAGAAAATATCAGCCAACGAGTAGAAATACCAGAGGACACCCTCATAGAATAAATTAAAGGTCTTATAGGGCTCGATATCAGGAAAACACAGTTCCACCGTTTGCCGTCGACAGTAGCGGGGTTCGCTCGGTTGAATCGAGTGTGCGGACCTCGTTTCGGCCGAGGTCAGTTTGTTTTAATAGTCTACCTGTAAATTTTTTTAAAGCGCGTGTATATAGGTGGACAAAATAAATGATAAAAGAGCCGATTTAAGAAAATGTCGTTGCATACAAACGTACATACGTCGCATAGATCTAAGCGAAACCTTTCGGAAAATGTCCGCAGTTACACCTGAGAGCTTCGTTGTCTACGTGAATTGTTTCCTTTTTTTTTCATAAATAACGTTTCGGTTGATCGCACCAGAAAAAAAAAAAGAAAATAAAAAGAAAGTAAACAATCGGGAAAACAGTCATTTTTACCGATATAATTTTAGTCGATTTTTTAAACATTTCAAAATATGCATTTCAGGTGTTCTTTCTATCCCCGCGTGTTTTATGCGTGTGATTATCTCCCTTCCCTTGTTCCAACTCCGGCATGTCGCGGCCTGAAGTGGCGTGTTCATCCCCGAGGGAGGGTAATCTGCTCCGGCCTGGAGCTGGCAGTCGGTCGGCTCTTTGACGAGTCGACTACAGAAGGCTTCTGACCTCGGCCAGCGATGCATCCATCCCTCCATCTCTCTCTCTCTCTCTGGTTGTAATTTATAATCAAACAGTTTTTTTTTCCATTTCGCTGAAACAACTCGGGAAAATTAAGAAACAGCTATAAATTCAGCCCTTTTTGTGCTCTCCCCAAGCCCCTCAAAAGAGAGGGGAGGGGGTAAAGGCAGATCTCAAATTTTGCGAACCTTGAAACCAGAAGTAAACGAAAGGGCTGTATGCAGACTTTAGTTAACGTACATGGAGGGAATGCGCTCTTCTGCTGTAGCCAATATCAAAGCAGCGCCCTCTAGCGGTGGCGCGGAACCGAGGGCCAGTGTGTGACGCCGCCTTCTTGTTTTCCCCGATCTTTGTTCGCATGGCGGCGTACAACTGAACAGAAGGGAAGCATCTTCACCGCGGGACTGGGTTTCGCCTTTATTAACATTTCGCTCGCTATTTTACATTCCGGTCCGGTTTAGTAAGGACCCTTTTGCCTCGGCGGCGGCGGCTGCTGCTGCTGCTGGCTGCCGCGTGTCGGCGCGAGCGTCACGTGATTCATCTTTGATCCTCCGTGACGAGTTCCCCCTACATCTCCCACGATCTCTCGCTCGGAGTCCAGTGGTGGCCGAGTGTATTTCCCCTACTACCAGGTCCCCTCCCCCCTTTCGTCACGTCACACCACACATGAGCTGGTGAGACGGTTGCTCCGCTAACCGCACTGAATTTCTTTATTTTGGCTCCGGTTACCAGAACCTAAGGATGCATCCTGGGCTTAGAACTAAGCAGAGAAGCTCCCCGCACGTTCCAATATACAACAAATATACAGCGCTGATCTAAAATAGCAGACTTATTTTCCCTTTCTTAAAAACGCCCTCACGTTCGCCTGGTGCTAGCAGATTCTGGAAGATCGGGAATAAAACGTTTTCGCACCAATTAATGGAGCTGCTTGTCAGAAGCCGAATTGTTCTTGCCGAGAGTTTGGAGAGCGGGTTATTCATTTTCAGCGCACTTTGTCCATTAATCCTCATTACCAGTCGCCGGGGGATCTCCCATAAGCGAAAATTCACTGTATCCAGAGCCCGCGACTGGGGGGATAGTGGCCTCGCTTCTGTTTCTATTTCCAATTATCTGTTTACATCCTTCGTCTGGTGTTCGCCTGGTGATGGCAGAAGATGATTGATTAAAATCTATTTAGCTGGGCCGTCGTGAACCTCATTCGCAGCACCTAAGAGCTTCGCTTTTCGGCTATGAACAGGAACAAGTCGTTCTCAGAGGGGGCAAGAATTTCCGGCAAACGCGCGAAACCGTCTGTCGTTTACCTCTGGCAGCTCCCTGCCCTGTGGATGAGATGAGAGGGTTCACTGAGTGCGATTTCGGCTGAAACCGACGGCTTATAGTTCTTAGAACTTCGCCAGGCCGACATCCTCCATTTGTTTGCCACTTCTCCCCGGCGCCGTGACGTGTTTTCCTTCCTCAGTCTCACTTCTCAACTAAGCCCACGTAGGCACGGGGTTAACATCGTCGATATTCCTTGCATGGTGTGGATTTGCACCATAACAGCGTTTTCCAGCAGAGGTATCTCTGGCGGTTTATACAGGGGAACCAGAATCGTCGAAGAGTTACCTTGTATAATACGACTCTCTCTCAACGCTTTTTATTTGGGGTGGGGCAGTGGTTTAGTGGTGGACTGCCAGGCTGATAACCCGAGTTCGACTCCCGGTCGGGCTAGTAAAAACTCTGTTATGTACAGCTGCTGTATTATAACTTCCACATCTCCGCAGCCTCTCACCAAGTCTTTTGCATCAGAGTGCGGTGTACATGAGTAATTCATTCCAACCGGACCAACGTTAATCCATCACGCTTAGAATCATTAACTGCCATCTGTCTTTTGCGCCCAGTCTACTATTAAACGATCGGAACCAGACTAGAGATTCCAGTGTTGGTAGCGCCTTTATAAACGATAGGCCCAAGCACCGATCCCCGAGGAACACCACCTCTGACGTAGACAAAGTACCGTCTCTAACAACTTCATGAAATCTGCTTCGTTGGTGGTTATTAATCTACAGCGAAGGTTTCCATCCACGTCAAAAGGTCTACGTCTCCCTGACGTCCACGCAGAACTTTTCCGAGTGGTTTTACCGAATTGAAGGTAAACGACATCTACTCTGTTACCCGCGACATCCTGGAGAAATCTCTGAAGCAAAGACTTCCTTGAAACTTTTCATCTAAGAACAAGAAGTTGCTTCCTTCTTTATTATACTCTTAAGTATCCAACCTATGGTCAGTATTAAATCAACAGACTCATAATTATCAAGATCTTAGCCGAAGTTCTCCTGACAGATTTCCGAAGACCTTAGCATATTACCGATCCGGTTCACTTTACGGTAGAAATCGGCTAGCGATTATAAAGATATCGTTTAGATCTAATTTTAATATTATCCGCAAACTATTTCTCTTTCTTTTATTTACTGTAATTTTATTAGAGCATTTAAAAGATGCCCAGCATTGTTTATACGGCTGTTGGCAAGTAAAGATGATGTCCTGAATTTAGGTACATTTATTAAGGTTAAATATCAGCTTTAAAGTCCTGCAATCCATTAGACGTCTGTAGTCACTGGAATTAACTGGCACATCTTTAAAACTTACATCTTTGGCGAATTCTCAAACCGATGAAGAAACAAATCGAGATTAAAGTCACTCATTATTACGCAGTTTAAGTTTGCATACTTTAAATTAATTTGTAAGTTAATGATACCAGTCCTAGAAATGTATAAATATCTTGGATAAAAACGGTAACATAGTTTTGTCCATATGCTTTTATCAGTCTATTCTTTTGCTGCATATGAAGTAGTAAATTAATGAATGGAAACATAATACTAGCCCCTTCTCCTTTATTTATGCTTTGACTATCTTTAGACAGTAATTGATACTATCCCTAGAAAGTTCATTGTCAGCAGTGTCAGGATAAGTCCATGTTTTTGTTTACATCAATCAGCTGAGGATCAACACCAGTAGTTGATGTTCTTAACTAATCAGGATTGTTTACCAAGCTTCTATCGTTAGCATAATGCCTCTAAACCACCCTTCTTCTTTTTTACTGTGTATAGGCAATTATCCGTCATGGTCGCGCACCTGTGTGTATACCGTAAATATGCTGTCTGTTAGTAAACGTTATGAACGTGTCTTCTCTTCTTTTTTTCTTCCAGATTATTAAGGCGAGACGAAGATATTAAACCGATGACTACTTTCACTTTAGCTTGCAACGAAAATCATGCGATTCAGACACCGACCAGACAAAGTCTTACTCTCTCTTTTCTGTTAATTGATGCCTCATTGTAGAAAAAAAAAAGAAAAAAAATACAGCTTCGTTTTGTAGCCATTCGTTAAATAAAGCAGAGGTTGGTTTCCGTGTCACGTTTCCCTCTTTGGCCGCGGTGAGCAGGACGCATGTGACCGGTTGTGAATTAGGAATTAGATCACGTGATTTGTAACTTTTTCAAAAAAAAAAAAATGGCATGGAAGAAAGCAAAAAAAAAGAAGGGGAAGAGTCAAAATGGTGGCAACATTGACGAACAGGGGGTTTCTTTAGATAAAACAAAAGATCCTTAAATCCTCCCATACGATAATATATATATATATATCTGTCCTTCCGACTTCAGTATAGAAGTCAGAGTCCACCCCTTGTCCTTTCCCTTTTCTGTGAGGAGTTACACAATCAGATCGCCGACTACAGTATTAAAAAACATCCCAGTAATATCTGTTATCATAGTTAATAATAATAATAATTATTATTATTTTTGTCCCCTTACCAAATGCTTGCCAACTCAGCTGAGAAACGTCTCGGGTACTTTATTTCAAAGCGGGACGGATATCCATCCGCCGGCGATGGAAAACTCGTCGGGGGCCATACCACAACTCCGGTTGAAAGATGCTCCGCCGAAATAATCCCGCGAAACTTTGGTGATGCTCGGGAGGTTTGAAATGCGAAAACGGGAACAAGGGATGGGTTTATTATTCCCTGGTTTGGAGAAGGTCGCGTGTCGCCGTAAGGGTCGGGGAAGCCCCCCTCCTCGGTAGGCTGGCAGACTTCCGCCTACTTTTAAATACCAGATGATGTTTCCTACAACGGTGCGGGGCTCAGTCGCCCCGTCAATGAGTCGTCGACACAGATTCACCGGGAATTTTGAAGATTCTAATGAAGAAATTAGATTTACCTGTTTAGATTTCAAACGTCGAAGATTTACCTTTAATTTTAAAAAAAAACAACAACAACAAAAAAACCCTAAGGAGTTACTTTCACGTGGTCAGCCTCAGTTCTTCAGGTTGTCTACCGTCGTAAATCGACGCAGTTCTCTCGATTGAACAGATGAGATCTGAGATTCTTCAATAATCTGAATTCGAAGGAACTGGAGAGTTCATAGATATATATTGGAAAAATCCGGTGGGATGGTTGCCCATTCAGTATTTCAAAAATACTGAAGCAGACTTCCTTGAATGAGAGATCCAACATCTTTAGTATATATATATTGCTGTTGTTCCTACTTAACAGAGGACAGCCAGCCAGTGTGTCAGTCACAGACCACTCTTCCCAGTAATTCCAAGAAAAAATTTTAAAGAGCAGGAAAAATAGTCGTGTATACATATCTCCGTGTTCTGTTTGTTTGTTTGGCTTGCAGCGAGCTGTCGCAAAAAGCCAAAAATGAGCTCATTTCCTGTTCGGCCAAAATTAAATACAGTGGCAGAATCCTGTAATATCCAAGCGACAAGGGCGCCATGTCCCTGGCAGTGAGTCACTTCCTAGAAATTCCTGCCGAAAACTCTTGCAGGGTCACACCTTCTCTGCCTTGTAACTAAGACAGGGGTCTCGTGTTTGCAATGATTGAGCAAGCCATCGATAGTAGTTAGAATGCCCCCTCATTAAACAACAGTAAGTAGCATAAATTAAAAGGGTGTTCTAAAAACATCTCTTATCTGGAAAGTGGTTGCACAGCTGATAATTCCACGTCTTTTTTTCTTTATAAACTACTGCACAGGAAAAACAGAAATAAAGCAAAGTTTAAATTCTGCACCCTGAGTAAGAGGTAATCAGGAAAATACAAACCCATATTAGATTAATTAATTAACAAACTACCACATTGTTCATCAACTTGCACATCTATGACACACAACATAAAACTTCAGAGAAGAGATACAGGATCGTCCATTCACGATTAAAATGGACTGATATTAACTGAAAAATAACGATTCAGGCAAGCATTTTACTTAGAAGTATTTTTGATTATAAAACAAATGAAACTGATTTATTAACTGTACTTTCTTAATTCTGTAATTTTCAGAGAACATTATCTCCCCAGTTTGCATTTAGATGTACACAAGTTGAGAGTTGATGGTAAGGAGCATCAAATTGCTTAGCCCACAAATTCATTTATAATATCTCAGAAAATACAGATAACACAGGATGAGGGGGGGGAGAAAGCAGCTTAGCTTGTTGGTTTTCACATGTCAAACTGTGATGATCAGTCATTAGACCATAGAATGAGATCTCAACTAGAAGAATTCCATATGCTCAACAAACTTAATATCTTCAGATTTCTCTCTGACAGAAAAATGTCTAAATGCAAGGTGTAATTTAGATTATTAGCCTTAAATAAGCTTTCCTCTATAAACCAAGTGAGTTTCATGAATATTATTGCCCAAGTACTCTGGGATAACAACTTCCTTCACAGTGCACGGGAGGTACCAAAATGTAGATAAAGAATATCAACTGCACACATCTTTGGTCTGAAGAATGGGAGAAATTCGGTGGCTTTCACAGCTTTGTTTGGATTCCACACCTGCACACTTTCATAGACAGTGCACCAGTATGAACCTAAGTGTTACAAAAATAACCATGCCCACTAATTAATGGTTAATGGGCTCTCTTCGTGGCTAAGTCTTCTCTGATAAGACTCATGTTAATAGAAAAAAACATCAGCATGATTTAAATTTCGTTTGTTGAAAGTTTTGGATTTTTGGCAATTTATCCACACATTTTGAGAAATACTAGGCACAAACACTCAAATTAAACACACAAGGTAGATACTGTTATGGTGATGCTGTTCCAGCTGGGTCCCCAAGAGACAGTAGTAGTGCACCATTGCAGTAGACAATGTTCCTAGCAAGTTTCAGTTAACAGAGGCAAGGTGTCAGCTACAGCACTGTTCACACCAGTAAACTCTTACTATGTGGTTAACTTAATTAAGCAAAAGTGCAGATCTTTACACGTTTTGTTTTTTCAGTTACTTTGTAGATCGAAAGGATTAGAGTTTTTTTAAAAAAAACGGCTGAAAATATTTTCCATTAAAGTTATCTCTATGAAATGAAATTTGTTTGTGATACGTCATCTCAGTGGACGGGTTTATGTACATACACGCACACACCTTAAAACAGGAGTAAGCAAAATTCCCACTAATAATTTATTACAGACGATGTTATCCTTGAAAACAAAATCAATTTAGCTTCAATTGAGCTCAATCGTGGGTCAGACAGGCTGGGACTGCAGAGACACCACACACCGGGCACCTCACTGAGCGGTGTCGTAAACATCGGACAAATGCAAAACTGTCCCGGCTACAGGTTTTAATGGAGCCTCAGACTTAAAAAGCACAATGCTCCAATGGTTACGCCATTTGAAAAGTTGTAATTAACCAGTTACTTGCAAACAGACTGCTTTAACAGAATGGCTTTTAAAAAGAAAAAAAAACTTATCAGCATGCAAAATGGCGACCACTGAACGTTGTTGCAATACATTTATCTAAACCAGAAGAAATAAGTGGATCACAAATCCAGTGAACTAGTACACAAGTGTGTCTAGTTAGAATTAAGAAAGGGAAAGAAACACAATACTGAGAAGGAAAAATATTGAATAGTGAACAAACTTGTCAAATTTGAATACACCAATCCACAGAATGAAAGTTTTCTGCCTGACCTACAACTTTAGTATTTTTCCTCATCAACTTCCAACTTAATGAGATCATGTCACGACTAGGAAATAGGAACTTCTTGGAGCGGTCTTCCCACCCACCCAACCAATCACGGTGAGAAGGCAACTTATAAACAGCTGCAAAGTTGCTTTCTTGTCACCATGCAAACTTTCCAAATAAGACAAAATTATTTTGCAGACAATTGAACTGACTGACTGTCAGAAGTTTTGTGCATATTAATAATGTTCCAGTGCAAAAAGCATTTATTAGAGAGAAAATACCATTCAGCAATGTGCTCAAATCAGCCAATGAATGGGATGGTCACACGTAAAGTTTAACACGAATTCTGATTGGTAACAGTTGTGACAGTATATGGATATCTTCAGCTCATAGACAGCAATGACTGTGGTTTTGCAAGTATACCATAGCACCACGGATTTCCAGCTGTCCTGTCAGCCAAAGAGCAGAGCGATTCTAAATATTTATATAATCTGCGTCTTTTTTCACCTACTTAGTTGTGTGGATAGAGACATCCACTAAAAACGTTTTGTGACTTATAAATTAAAAATATGTAAGGTATAATTTTTGAAGTTTTCTATTTTGATGCATAATTTCTGGCATTTATAACTAACTAGCATAAAAATTTAAAAAAAAAAAAAGTTTTTCTCCCATAGTTGGCGCATTAAAAATTATCTTGATTTTTATTCACTTTATTAAAAAAAAGATTAAGTCTGTGGATTATCTCCCCTACATCGGTTAAAACAATAAGAAATTTGAGATCAGGCAAAGCATGTGTTAAAGTCGTTTCATACGACAATACCAAAAAAATCAAATTCTAGTAAAATGTTTGACCCTAAAAACACACTTATTTCCTCCAGAAGAGAAATGGAGTCTGTTTTTGAAAATTTCCTCTGTTTTCTTGCTAAGTCAAAAAAAAAAAAAAAATCAACAAGCACAATGAATTTCAATAATTGAAACCTGTATCACAAAAACAGTATCAGAAAATGTTAGAAAAAACTGCTGAACTTACAACATTCCAGCATCCGCAGATGCAAGAGTAATAACTTAGATAAAGACTACGATAACTTACATGATGAATTGTCTGTAACAGATCTGCAAAGATTACTAGTTTAACAAAGCTCCCATCTTTATCGTAAAGCAGTCAGAGTCCACGGATGATATATTAACACAACTCTACCTGACCCATTTTATCATGAGTTTATATTGAGATTATACTATAGAAAAAAAAAAAGAAATTGTATAAGAAAAAAACAAGATGTAAAACTAAAGCAATTGCAATGACATAAGTGGGAAAATCCTAACACAAAGTGGAGTAGATTATCTGTTTAAATTTAAATATATGCATTTATGTAATATATGTTGAAGGTTGCAAATATGTGCATGTGCATGTGTGTGTGTGTGTTGGAAAGAAAAAGTAAACATTTGACAAGTTAACAACACAAAATTCCCATAGTCTGCTAGTCATTCTAGATTCTTGAAGCCCTCTAGCCAGTGAAATCAAAATAGTCAATCAAGGGCAGTTTCTTGTGTGGATTTTCTTCTTTAAGATGCTTTATGTCACTGCCTCTCTTGTCCAGAACTTCTGTACTTTGTTTAGCTGCTTGAGCTATTCGCCTGAACAACAGAAAATCACACTAATGTTAAACATTAGTAATCACTCAAAAACCTTAAAAATACAATGGAATTCTTAATATACAAAAATAGTTAAATATTAACATATACAAAATAATTGTAATGGCATTTATCGTAACACTATAATATCATTGTAGTATTTTAAGAAATAAAACATCAATTTTACCTTATTCCCAGTAATAGCTGGTTTTTAAAAAGTAATAATAATTATATATTGATGCAAATAACTATCATATTTCATATTGATGCTCATCAGAGAACACATGTTAACTGAAATCTCACCTACAGTAAATTTTAAATACCTGTGTAATAACAGTGAACAAAATCTTCTGCATATAATAGCTTTATCAGTCATTATAATGCATCATCAAATTGCATACATACTGTTCTAAAATTAAAATTGATACTGAAAATAATAATAATGTTCTACTTTCAATAAAACAAGTTTGCTTAATGCAGATGCAAAAATAATTTTTCTTTTTCTTTTTCTTTTTGGTTAAACTGAAATGATTAAATATATTTTTTTAAATATAAGATGCAAAAATAATTCTTTTAGACAAGCTGCATTTACCTGAGGTCATCTTCCTTGTGAACATGTGGGATGGGAAGAGGTGCTTTCGGATGCAACTCTCTCTGTACCAAAGAGGTCAGTGTAAGTGAAGGCAGCCAACTTTTATCTCTTTCAAAAAAAAAAAAGACATTTTAAATAATATATCATTGCCTAACAACATTTTTATGTGAATGCAATTTCCCTTGCTAGCTCCAAATCTAATGAGTTTTAAAAAAGAAAATAGAACAAAAAATCCACCAAGATGTTAGAAATATGCAAATCTACAAGATATCAGCAATTTATTGAAAATATACAATATAGCCATGTAAAATCATCAATAAAATAATTCATCAAGCATAACTACATGCACATTATTATTATACACTAGGTCTTCAGTTATGTCAACACTTCAAAATTAAGGTTCATCTGTCTCTACTAGACAAAGCAGAAAACTAATTCATTTGTAACAATAATTAATAACAATAATAGTAGTAGTAGATATACCACTATCAATCTATATCAGTGGTTCCCAACCAGAGAGTTGTGACCCCTAAGGGGGTCGCAGAACCCTGGAAGTTTCAATTTTTGTTGTATGACTGAGTCAAGAAACTGTTATGTATTTGTTTTGTTTATATGTACCGTATATGCCGGCTTATAAGGCAAAAAAAGTATACATGCCGGTATCACCGATGGGAGGCTGAGCGCCAAAGGTGTAAGGCTTGTCTCCCATGGCAGGCACCCCCGGTTGCATCACAGGCCTCTGTGGTAACACACTTGCATCACCCCCAACCCGCAGCTTCCTGTCGCTCTGCCACCCTCATAGAAACATGGACAATACATGCTGGTGACAAAGGCTGGAACTCGAACTGTTACCACAGTAGGACTGATGCAATCGAGCCGCGATCCAATTGGTAAATGCCATTGGGGCCTGCAGCTAGAAGACTGACCACAACGCTACAAGGACTGGACTGCAACTTCGGCCGGACGCGCACTAGCCAGCTCGATTTTAGGCAAACTTGGGCACCAACACGACAAACCACACGGCTGTTCTGTTCAGAGGTAGAGTTCAATGATACCAGTAGATTTGTCAATATATTCAAATAAAACTCTTATTTATGTGATTTTCTTTCAATTATGGAAGTGTAGCAGGTCTTTTGAGTATTAGAAAAAGGTCCACAAGTCCAAAAAGGTTGGGAACCACTGAACGATATAATATTACAGAAAGATTTCACAGTTTTGGGGTATTAATGAAGCCAGAAGAAAAGCATTTCAGGTAAAAAAAAAAACAAACAGAATTTCCAAAAGTGAGCTAAAAATGTATGGACTGGGAGAAGCTCAAACACAAAATGTTTTGTCTAACCATGAACTTTGTTAGTCCAGTAAACTAAGCATTAGTAGTTATTCAACTGCTTTCAAACAGGGGAGTTAACTCTTGCTGTAGAAAAACAGAAAATTAAAGCAATTTATTTCTGACATACATGGTTAGTATGAGCTTCACTGGTTACTAAATGAAGAATTTTTTTTAAAAAAGAAGCAACAACACTTGAAAAATTACTTAAACAGTTTAAAATTAATTGTGTTGTTGTTTCCTTTTAAAGTTTTTAACAACTAACTTTATTTTTATGACATTTGTTTTCACGGCGCATACACAGGAAATGTGTTGCTGTTATTTCCCTTGAGTACCCAAGTGTGAGGGATAGGGTGTTAAGGGCCGAATAACCAACTAAAGGCTGACAAATCATGCTAAGGAGAGAGAAAAAAAGAACTTTAAAGAGTTTGTTTCTGTTTGGTCTGCTACTCACCTATGTGCAATGGCAACAACGTTCTTGTTTGGTTCTGAGTCATAGCTCTGCGTCTCACACCCATAGTGTTGCGCCAATTCGTGGATCATCCTTCGATTGTCGCGGTTCATGGGTGGGAAGGAGTGAGTTTTGTACATCTTCTTTGACTGAAAATGGAATAAAAACTTACGTAAATCTTAAAAAAAAAAGATCTCTCTCTCATTAGCTTTACCAAATATATACATCCTCCCCACTCAAAAAAGTACAGATCCTTTAAAATGTTGCAGTATTTTGTTCTGTTTAAGTGATGGTGAATTATCATCAAGATCCCATAACCACCATTGCTCAACAGTCAGGTGCATAAGTAGGATCCTGCTCTGGAGTTTAACAGAAACCTTTAGCTGCCAAAAGATAATCTTACTGAACCTGCAGTGAAACACTTATTCATTATTAATTTATCAAGGATTGTAAATACGAGGGAGGTGAGGCAGCTTTCAGACTAAAAACATATTGCTAGATGTGTCCATTGTGTGATTCTTGTACTGGCACCATGGGCTCAATTCCCTCATATGGCTGGCACTTGCAGGTCAGTCAACTCGTGACAGACTGCTGTAATCTGGAGATTAATGGCAATGAGGAACAAAACTGAGCTATGTCAAGTTGGTTTTTATAATGATTACTTGGCCAATCTGCTTCTCAACAAAGTCGCATAAAATGCAAATATAACCTGTAAATCCACTGTTAAAATTGTGCATAACTTAAGTATTACTGCATGCCAAACACCACTGAGAAATGGATTATCTTTCAACGTTGATTATACAATGAGCACAATGTAGGCTTCATATTACATTTAAGCAAACAATAATATGTAATGTGGAAAAAGTAAATAATAATAATAAAAAAACAATAACAGATTAAGGCAAAGACGACGACTGAGATCACTGGACCTTCCCAGCTTTTGTCATCCAATAATAAAGAAACAAGAAAAAACCAAATCTACTCATTCCTCATACAGCAAGACCAGGTTAACATGAGAAGAAACATTTAAAATGTATTCTCTCTTCACATCTGGAAATAAGCAACATATCCACACTAACAGTAGAGAGAATTTCTCAATGGCATCATCAATAAAAATGATTGAGAGAAAGAACACTTCAATATCATCTCCACTGATTTGGTTAGAAAAGGTATGTACCCTGCAATGATCTCCTGCCCATTAGAAATAGAACACGTCGAAATGTCTGGCAAGACCCTTGAGTAATGGCAGCATGTACTCTTTGAAATGCCCAGGTTTCAGCAATTCATGTCTTGAGGTTGCACTGAAGTTTAAGACTTAATCAAGAGTCTCAGCCCACATGGTCAAGTGTGGAGGAAGAAGTGGCATAGTATGAGCTGAAATCTGGCATGGTGGAAAGAGAGAATTGATGTTTGTTGAAAGACATCTCAATTCTGCTTGGTACATTGCCATTTTAAAGATATTCACCATTCTATCCAGATGACATACTAAGATTTGATGTTGATATTCTTCTGGAGGATGGTGCAACTGTCTATTGATCTTTTATGTATAAAAGCCCATGAAATGAAAGTAGAAAGACTGGAAATCTCTCTCTCCTCTCTGTGTGTGTGTGTGTGTGTGTGTGTGTGTGTGTGTGTGTGTGGTGTGTGTCGCGCGCGTGTGTGTGCTGCGTGTGTGTGTGTGTGTGTGTGTGTGTGTGTGGTGTGTGTGTGTGTGTGTGAGAGAGAGAGAGAGAGAGAGAGAGAGAGAGATTTTGTGGTTCCTCCCAGTAATGTAGGAATTAATGTAATTATGTCACATATTTGAGGTTTCATTCAAACTTGTTCCTCTTTCACTTAAATCATTGAGTACCAGATTCCTAAAGTTAGCAGTGCACTGATCAGCTGTGGGATTTCACTCCATCACCCCCATCATCACTAACCTTCTTAGCATCCTGCACCAGATCAGACAAGGCTTTCTCAGTAGTTGATACTGAGTGGGCGTGTTGTCTGGAAGAGAAGAAAAATGTAACCAAATTAACAAACAAGACATGAAACCAAGAAGGTTCAGCAAGAGAATTTTTTTGTTTTCTTTTCTTTTTTTTTTAATTTCAATGATCTGGAATTTGCTTCATTAGCAGGACCAGAAAGACGTAGGTGGGCAAGAAGGTTGGCCTGTTTGTGCACCCAGTCTTCTCACTTTGCCTGGCATAATGAAGAATACACCAGTACTATACTACTTGTGATTAGCGGTTGGAAGAGATCAGTGTCTGGAGGAAATCTATACAGAACAGTCAGATTCAGAAAAACAAGAGAACCATGCACTGTCCCTAATCAAAATGAAGTGCCACCAGGATGAGTGACTATGTTTGATGCTGCAGTGAGCTGCCAAATCAAGTAACATCTAAATATAATAAAGTAATGTTCATAAGCACATCTATCTCTCTACCTGTTATTTTATACTTGTTTTCAAGAAATATACACATTAAAAAAAAAAAAAAACTCAAAGAAATAAGGGGAAAGTTTCAGACTTTTCCCATCACACGTCAGAACTAGATAATAAACCAACGTTTCGATAATAATTCTGTCGCCATCATCAGGGTTAGTCTTAAAGAGGGCTGGTCTCAAATCCACAACTTGTTGGTTGTTCACGTCGACTTGTATTTTTTTTTTTTAAACAGCTGTTTCATACTTTGAATCTGCCAAAAGTAAACAAACTATCGGGGGGTCAAAGAAATGCCAAACAATCACAATAACTGCTTGACAACTGCCCCTTTGTTAAGGTGAAAATTATTAATGCAGATTAATCTTAAACTTTTTCAAAAATTAGTTTACCTCGAAGTTGTAATTCATTTTTCAAACTCAAATTTAATGAAATACTTATAACCCACACCTATTAATGCGTTAGGGTCTCTCTTTTTTTTAGGAAAAGGATGTACTAAGCTGAAGCAGTATCTTTGTTCCACATAGACAGGTTAACACAACCAGAACAAAACAAGCGAACAATGGGTATACCTCCAACACATTGTCCAGTCACAAAGTCTGTCAAGTGTCACGATTTTGTAATAGTGCAGCTCATCAAAAGATACACACATAAATACAACTAATAACCTTACTTGGCAAAGTCCTTGAGGAATTGACTGTAGGTGGGATTCCCCAGTTTAGCTGACAGGTCAGGGTTTCTGATTTCTAGAGCCAATGCCATTCGTCTGTTTCTCTCTTTAAGAGTACATTCTTTGTCACATTCTATCCTGGAAGGCAGAAATATTTTTTTTTTTTAAATGTAAAAACAGCTAAGGAAGATAAGCTACAAAAATACTTATAACATTACGCAGGCTGTTTCACTAGAAAACTAATTCAAACCTCCCACTCACAGTACTACAATTACATTTATATAATTTTCTAGCTTTGTACAACAGTACTTTATCAAGAAAATAACTAATCTATCTACAGATGTAACAATGTTCAGTTGATTGACAAATAATGTAATCCATCCATTCTGTGCTTTGTAAAATGTGCCACCTATAAGACAGAAGTTTCATCTTTCAATTGCTGATGCAAGATTCCGTGAAATAACGGCAAAGCTTCTCTCTTATAAACTGTTTGGCTTCATGCTACTTACTGGCGCGGGCTGCTTTTAGGTCCTTTTGAAAACTGGCTCATGTCAATCCCCGCTTCCATGTTTTTAAGACTCTCAAGTGTAATTCTGAAAAAGACAGATTAAACAATAAGGTTTTGTCCCAAGATATTTCTACCAAAATATTCTCGATACCTGGTGAAATGCTTCATTGGTGAATCCACAATTATAGCTGTCGATAATTTTCACCAGGTGATAATATGAATAGGCCACCCCAGGAGCACACGGCTGGCTAAGATTGAGGGCCTGTATCTGAATCCTGGCTGGGACCTGGTTTGGTTTGGTGTTCCTCTCTGGAATAGTTTCTTCCCCAGCCAGCTAGCAAGCCATGTGGGCATCCTCGTACATCCAGGGGAAAAAAAACAAAAACATGAAGGATCTAGTGGGGAGAATTCTGCGATAGTCGTGTGGCTAACTTCTGCATTCTCTTCTAGAAAGCAGACACCTCTGGTGGGTGAGTGCCTTACGATCTGATGCTGGCACATGGATTTAAAGAAGCAGAGAATAACAAATATAAGGTACAATCTGTCCCACAAGAATAAAACACTAAATCATATGCCAACAACTTTTCCCCACAATCTTATCATAATTATTACCGAGCTTACACTTGAGGTTCAGTAAGACTGAACTGCCCCCACCATAACAATAATCCCCAATCATGCTTAAAAATCCACAGATGCCCAAATATTTGTCTGCAGGTGGCTGAAGATGGATAAAGCTGTAAACAGTCTTGCTAATTTTGAAAATGTTAAACCAAAAAAAAAAAAGCATTTTCTTGCCATGCATACATAACATCAAAATAAAACTTAATTTTTCTATACTGTGCTTAAAAACACCTGCGATAGTTTCAAAGATGAATTTTTAAACAATAATTTTCCGATAACCATTTTGTGCATGTGCCAGATGTCACAGCATTACCCCCTTTTTTTTTGATGTTACCATTTGGCAGGATTAACCCCAAAAACAATCTTACTTCTGGTACTGCAAGATCCTGGAAGTATCATCACCACTCTGAAGACATGGCACCTGTGCAGTCCGTGAGCCACATGGACACCTGACTGTGATCTGAGGACAAAGATAAAAAAAAACAAACAAGCAACATTAATAATTTTTTTTAAATGTGTAAATTCACAGGACAGGAATGGTTTGAATATCAGTTTGGGTTGAAGTATTCGGGATGTATATTTTTTTGGTTTTCGAATGGCATTTCAAAATTGCTAATACAAATATAAAAACAAAGGTATACACATTAGGTAATTTAAAAGCAGCTTTCACTCAAAACAACGTTAAGACTACTGCTAATAAAGATGACAAACTGGTGTAGGTTTTTTTTAAAAAATTGTGATGTTAATAAATGCACTGTAGGTGTATGTATGTGAAGATATTACCCCTGACTAAACTAATGACATTGTACTTCAGAATTTGTGGTACAGCCAAGGAGTGAGTGCCTGATTGGCACATTTGTGTCACATCTCCAAAAAAAAAACATCAAGAAAAACAAGTCAAGGTCAACAGTCCGCTGCCTTCTAGAGGACATCACTTTCTTCTTTGTCTGTGGAAAACAAGCACGCACGCACACACGTGAGAGAGGGGTGATATGCAGCAGAGATGCCAACCTTGCAAAATCCTTTTCAGGAATCTTAAAGCAAGCATTCAGGAATCTGAGGGTATTTTCAGGAATAATCAAAATTTTTAATCGCGTCAGAAACTGGGATGGCATTGTTCACAAAACGACAGTACTATTTTGTCATCGGATCTTGGAAGTAATATTATCAAATCTAAATTCCAATTTATGTTTTGGAGTGACTAGACATGCTGACACTCTGCTTGGTACTAGAACACATCATGTAATTCATGGAACTGTCTTTGATCAATGGACTCCATGTCAGATGTTTCTCTGATTCTCTTTTAGCAAATACTTCAAGTGCAGTCCATTGCTTGAATTAACGTCCAACACGCTCTCCTAATGACAGCCACCTGGTAGCAGCATCACAGAAAGGGGAGGGAATTTTCAACTGAAACAATGAAGAACAAAATACCAGCCGTCTTAAAAAAAAAAAACTCAAAAAGCTTCCAAAACCTCAATAATCAGAGTTAAATGTTTTAGTTTGCTGAAGCAGTGGTCCATGAAGAGGCAGTGGCAAAGAACCGTTTGATATTTGCTGGATACAGGAGTGTTTGTCGGAGGTGTTAAAAAGAAAAACTCATTCTCTCTCTCTGGCATAACTACACAACAGGAAGGCGGGGTGGTGGTGGTGGTGGAGTGGTGGTTTAAGAAAGAAAAGGGCCGGCCTTACTTACCTCAACCTTGCAAGGTATTTTGGGACAGTCCAATTCCAGGTGGCAAGGGGCTTTGCATGGGTGACCGCACTCCCTGCGGATTTTGCTGCATGGCTGAGTGCACTGCTCGCCCTCGTTCTGACAGGGTCCCTGTGGGAGAAAAGCAACGAACAACTGGTTAGCACGTGACACAGATGAGCAGTCTGGTTGTCACTCTATTTGCATCTCAGAACGTCCCCGGCATTCACTCTACCTATCCCCGAGGTCATCAGAAGCTCTTTAAAAACGGAGGAAAGAAAAATGCCATCCGCGAATAAGAATTTTTAAGACAAAAACTTAGTGACAACAACAAAAACAAAATAAAATTAAAGACCTTGAGACAGGAGAACGGACAGGGGCTCAGTGATCACAGGTGTGAATCCCTTATTTTGCGGATTTTCCCCTCAGCTTACTCTCGTCTGGGATGACTTCTGAGCAAGATGGTCTAACAAGACCCCCCCACAACTGTTTCTGTTATGTATTAGGACCGTCTGACAATGAATACCTACATTTGACAGCACAACAACCTTAGTTCTTCAATTTCCACATATGTACACTTCAAATAATCACACAAAACCCTCTTACTTCAGAAACAGCTACACAAAATACAGTTTTGCTGCTAAGTGACTATATCTCTCTCTCATTTTCTTACCTTATGACAGGTTTTTTTACATTTGTGCTGCTTGCACAGAAGCTCTTTATTACAGGGCATCCCACAAGAGATGCTGGCAATGTAGCATGGAATGTTTCGCCGCGTCTGCAGTATATAAAGAAAATATCAGAACACGCTAGAATTAGCAGGTATTCATTTCTACTCTGGGAAAGCAGAGTGCAATAGCACTAAAATAATTGCATTTCTAAAAAAAAAAAAAAACATTATTGATAATTGGACTTTGAGAATCCTCCAACTCACACATTACTCAAAGGAAGCTGACCAGACAATAATATAATGACTTCCCAAAATGGAAACTCCCATTTTCAAGCTAGAACAAGAAATAATAAAAATATCCAGTAAAATTTCTTCTAAGATTTAATAAATTGAAGCCCATGTGTTGTTGAGTCAATTTCTGCTGCTAATTTTTCCAGCAAGTGTTTTTAGAAAATTTCTACAAACAACAGTAATGACGACAACCAAAGATTCTAATACTCTATTTAAATACCTGTTGGCAGGTTCTGTTGAAACACCTTTCTTTCTATTTTAATTCCTTTATCTATTACTCATACAAACAAACATGCCTGTACACACATTTGCTTTTTACTGTAGAGCGCTATAATCTCAAAATATAAAACACCAGCAAGAGAGATCAATAATCAATCAATCAAGAAAATTAAAATCAATTAGAGTATATGCACATGCTGTCTCATACACCCACCTGTTTTCACAATGGAGAATGAATTTAATTTTAAAGAATATTGCTAATTATCAAACAAACTTATTCCAATACTTATGGATTAAATCATACAAAATGTTTTGTGCTGGCAATAACAATGGCCTGATATTCCTAGACTGACCAATCTGAAACAATTTACTAAAATTATTTGGTTTAACTCTCAAACCAGCAGTTACTAAGGGAAGACTTTCCTCAGATTTCTGTTAGTTAGTGCATTTACTTAAACTAATTTAATATCAATAATTTGCCTAAAAATAAAATATAACTACTGTTAAGTTTCAGATTTTGAAATATACAATCACAGCATGTATATAAAAGGAAAATTTTAAAAATTAAGAATTTTTAAAACTTAATTAAGTATAAAGACTTGTGAAAAGTAAACAGATATTTTAGTGTTTAAATAATGATATTTCATTTGTATTAAGAATGAAGGCAGTAAGAGAGATTCCTTCACATAAGC
The DNA here is from genome assembly GCA_018389105.1 of Nautilus pompilius. Lineage (NCBI taxonomy): Eukaryota > Metazoa > Mollusca > Cephalopoda > Nautilida > Nautilidae > Nautilus > Nautilus pompilius. The sequence goes on along the minus strand of JACATO010001508.1, from coordinate 149,834 downwards.
CATCTATTTATTTCTGAAAAGTCTCTTGCACATGAAGAGTTTGATTTACAGAGAGAGAGAGAGAGAGAATACATTCATTAACTGCCTGACTAAAGCAACACACAACCTGAAGGCATCAGCTGAGCCAAGAAGCATAAAAGCACTTGCAGATTCCTCTGCGTAACAGCTACTTGCTGAGGTATCACAGGATTGACAGCAGAGAAACTGTATACCTTGACAAGCTGGTTGTGTCATTGTAATCAGTGCGTCCATTGTAACAGACATGGAGAATCTGATCTTCCACTGACCCTGGGCAAATGCTGCTGATCACACTTAAATAACAATAATATTTTTTTAAAAAAAAAGAACAACTATATAATAGTAATTTCGAGGATTAATCCCTTTGTTTGAGCATGAAACGCCAATCGCAGAACCAGAGGCAGTCAACTGTTACTCACCTCGTGACCACCCATGCAAACTTTAGCTGTCAGTTCAGTGCAAGGGGGACAGATATTGTCAGCATGGCAGTTGTGGTGGACTGAAACCCACAAAGAGCTGGATGTTAATTACAAAGGAAAAAAAAAAAACAGCAGCAATTGTTAAATACATGCAAACTAATCAACAAAATCAATCACCAGTCACAATATCTGCTAAAAAGAAGATTAGTTTTACTTCTGTTACTTCTTTACCTATTTAGCGATTAATCGGAAGCAATAGAAGCAGCTTAGAAGGAAGTGATAAAGATTATACCCACCAGCAGAGTCATCTTAAGAAGAGCCTACATAGACCTAGGGCAACTTACCAACCTAAATTGTACACAAGCAGACTGAATACATTTTTTTTAAAATTTCAATTTGTTTTTGACTTCATATTATAGGCTTTTCACTGGTGGCCAGAGTCAACGATGGACTTCCAAAGATGTTGAAACTTCTTGCGGATCTATGGCCAGTTTTGAAAAGTTCAAGGCAAATATCAGTTCTGCAGCAAAGCACCGTAGAAGGCCTTTAACAACTCCCCCCCCCCCCAACACTACAAGAACGTGCCATTATTACCTACAACATCCAGACTCACCATCAAGATTCTCTTGCTGACATCACCCATGCAGAAACAAACAAGCAAAAGAACAGTTCACTGTCATCTCCACCGACGGGGCTACAGAGGGTATGAAGAACATGAGAAACACCTTCTGTCCAGTAGGAATAAAACATGTTGAAATGTCTGCTCAGGCGACGTGACTGACCGACGGCTCTCACCCTTTTTTTTTAATGAGTCCAGGGTTTCAGCAATGAAGGACATCTTAATTCTGCCAGGTTCGGCTATTTAAAGACCTCTGACCTTCTACAGACCACAATGGCTCACTGACTCCTTGTGATAACAATAAGTCAAGCTCAACTACAATCTCTAACCTGTTCAAGTCCTCACTATAAAATTTTTTCAAGTGACGGTAAGCCACCCTGCAAAAATCCCAAAACTTCCTTCTCCCCATGCAGCAATCGAAGGAAAATGGGTTCTAGGCCACCTAGACCTTTGACTGCAATGTTACCTGGGTGATCACACGAATGCTGTCGTGCACAAGGAGCCGAACATTCTGGGGGTCGAGCGCCACACGGCACAGGCGGCTCAATCACTTGCATCCCGCAGTGACACATTAGTTCATCGAAACCTGTGAAAGGAAAAAATAAATAAACAAACAATAATTTTGAGAGAAACAAGAAACAGTTGTTTTCAAATACCTAAACAAATTCTGACAAAGAAATCTACCAGTTGGCTACCACGAATTTTTTCTTTTCCTTTCTTTCTTTCTGATTCATGGGAAAACGTTTCGTGGTTGATGATTATAAATGCACATCCTCCTGTTTACAGTCCTGGGCAGTGACCGACCACCGTGCACAGACGAGGGTTAAAGACTAACTCGCCAAGCCGCTTCAAAATATAACATAACCGAAGATTACTGCATTGTAAGGGAATTTTCTGACAATAAAGAGAGAGAGAGAAAGAACGGGTTTTGCTGAGATGATGTGGAAGTAAACTTGACTAACACTAAATAAGTTTCCTTTTAGGCTTCGGTATGTTCAGTATGGCCTCGTGGCTGCCTAAAACAATCATTTAGTTCTTAGCACCGAGTTCAGCTGCAATGTTAGTGGTTCCCAGACTAAGGGCCGTACCCCAAATGGGTTTATAACAGGGAATGGGTTGTGAAGCGAGCCAGTATCATGACCATCATCATATCATGCAGCATATAAACTTTGACTTCTGGTATGGTATATAAATATATATATCGTATTTTTTCTGCAGTATAATCCACACCAGTGTATTGCCTGCACAATAGCAACCTCCAAGTATCACACCAACACCTCATGATGCAGTTATTTCATGGTTTGGAATGCAGGAATTGCATTACTTCACTGGTTTTTTTTGTTCTTTTTCTTCCCCTGATATTCTTGTGGGTTGGGGACATTCCCATTGACCCTCCTAGCTGGGGGTGTGTGCAGCAGTTTGCAATGATGATTCTGGGAGTTGGGATCATGAGAATCTGTCAGTGTATTAAAGGGGTCACACAGAGAAAACGAATGGGGACACTGCATCCACCGACTTTCCAATTCTGACTAATAATCCTTTAAAAACATTTGTTGAGTTCTTATTTTTTCTTTTCATTGTATCTAACAAAGAATTTTTTTTTTAAGTTCTTTCACAAAGACCTAAAAAAAAAAAAAAAGATAGATGGATGATGCTTCAGCCATCCTTATGGCAAAGTGACAGCAGCATTAGACAATTTGGAATTTGAAAAAGGTACTCACTGGCCTGAAGACATGGTCGACAGTTTCCACGATGACAAAGTTGGTCACACTTATGTTTACCACAGCTCAGGGTCCAGCCACAAATCTGGTCACAAGGATGTTCAGTTTTCTTTCATCAAAAAAAGTATAAATTTAAAGTTAAGCTGAACCAACAAAGTAAAACACCATAAGTGTCAAAGACTGTCTTTTATTAAGATAAGATTGGGAAGGTTACTGGTGATCTGTTATATACAAGTAGAGTGTGATTAGTTCGGACATTACCAGTCACCTGATTAGGTGGCAACTAAAGTAAGTAACAAACTCATAATCCAGCGGTCTTTCCCCATTGCCATTAACAATTGTTCTTGAGGCTAAACCATGATGATCGTTACAGGAAAGACTCACCAAGGTGTAGATTCATTATCTAGTTTTGTTAGTAGCAATACCCAAACTAACCCATTCTGCCTGTTATCTTGCAGGTCTCTACTAGGAGTCTTCACAAGAAAATAGTTATACAAATGTTTCATTAACTTATGGTTTAAATTTTAAACAAATTAAAATTAAATAATTTTTAAAAAATAAAATTATTATACGGGTTAAGTTTAACCTATTGATGGACTACTAGCCCCCTCATTGTGGTTTTAACGCGGTTAACCCAGCTATATGCTAACCACCAGTGGCTGTCAATGGCTAAAGTAGCTCAGTTGGTAGCCCACCGATTCGCAACCAAGAAATTCCTGGTTTGAATCCCACCAGCGACACATGCATAATGTCATCAATGGATGCTAAAAATACTCCTGAAGATGGCAAGAGAAACGTTCCTAAATGCATCAATAAAAACTGCAATGATGGAGATCAGGGTACAACATAAAGTAAAATTAATTCTGTGCACATTTCTGCATGCCAAAATAACAGATTAAACAAGCAACAACACTTCACAGCACCCCATTCAGATTCTAAATACAATTCCAGCAAGTGATGAACTTACTTGAATATCAACAGGGACAGTGGGATACCAGCTCAGTTTCCAGGCTCATGAGGACAATAGTTACCATAGATGTTTGAAAAATCTGTACACATTCATAAAACAACAAAAGAACAGAACTCGGCAGTAATAGAGGTGAGGCTTAAGAGAAGGAACCAAAAATAAACCTCGTCTTACCACACAACATGGTTGGTGGCATTTGTGTTTTCCGCAAGTTCTCTTCTTGTGGCAACGTTTATTACACAAAAAGGGCTTGTCCTCTTCAGAGATGAAAAATAAAAAAAAAAAAAAAGATCATACAAATAAATAAATATATTTCATAATACAGTCAAGTAAATAGAAAAAATAATATTGTTACTATTTTGACCAGTAACCTTTGTTTCTAATGAATGACTGCTTTCATTCTACCTGGCTGGCATCGTTTAAACTAATATCTTTATGATTAAATATTCTCAATTCTTTATTCCTTGGATGAAATTTTGTAATATAATTCCCTATCACTGCCCATATTTTCTCAATTGGATTTAAATTAGAAGAATTCCCAGGCCAGTCTTCAAACCAATGAATTTTATTTTTCTTGATCCAAAAGAGGACTTTCTTTGCTGCGTGGCATGGCATCTTATCTTAAGATACCATCAGGATAAAGCTGCTTAGCAGATATTACAAAACCTGTTTTTAAAAGATTCAAATACCAATTTGTATTTACTGATGTTCCTCTTGGTCGGTTTACCAAATTTCCTTTACAATTAGCAATGGAACAGGACCAGATGTAGACACTTTGTGGATTTGGTAAAATACAGTTTGGTTTAAATCTTTCGCTGCTAATGACAGATTAAGCGAACCCTTTGTATTGCAGAAATTCCTGTTTTTGTTTTTAGTTAGGATATGATTTGAAGCCCATTCTTGCCTGATGTCATCTAACAGATCTATCAACTATCATTCTAGCAATACTTTATTTAATGTAACATTTAAGATGAACTTATCCTTTTGAAGTTTAGCCAAAACCTGTTCTCCTCTTGGTGACAACGTTTTTTGTTTTTATCTATTTTTTTATAATCATTCCAATAATTCTGTCATCAGTTCTTACTGGAAGATTAACTTCTGACCTTGTCAGGCCTAGTTATGCATTTTCAAAATTCATGATTTACATTTTTTGCCGAAAATTTACTTCAACACTGACTTCTGATGTATGGATGTCTGTTTCTATACATGAAAAAGTTATGAAGAAATTCTTAGAAATCTCCAAACAACGAACATCAGAGAAAGATCGGGAATCATCCAAAACACAAGGAAAATTCCAGAATATTCTGGCTGATGAAAATAACACCTATTCATATCCAAACTACCATTTTCATTGTATTTGGTGTTAGTTTTACATATTTTAAAAATCATATGAATAGAAAAAGGAGTTTCATTTTTGGATAACTATTGTGCATTTAGGATGAACGCTTTATGTCCAAAATAAAAGCAAACCCAAAAAAACTACTAAGCAGGACAAACTGATTGCAGTGGTTCTGTTCTGTGTTCTAGTCATCTTGCCATCTTTCTTTCTTGTATTCACACCATTCAAACCATGGCTCATCCAACACGTTTGATTTAGAACAGTTTCATTTGCACAAGGCCAATGTCTGCTATTTAGTGATATTAGCAGCTCCATTTTAACTCACTTGTACAAAATCATTTATTCTGTTTTTAAATATCACAAGTGGTTTGACTTACTCTTGCAACATGTAAGATCATGATTCCGCCAACATCATGCATATATGACGACATATTTCAAATTGCAGAGAAGTGGCATACAGGTGGACAAGCAGGTGCAATTTTCACAAGTAAACACATCAGCAATTATTAGGAATCCAATAAGAATATAAATACAAGGAAACCTAAGAAAATCTTTAGTGACATCTGTAGCTTTTACAAAAACTATTCATCTTCTAAGACAACAGAATTAGAAATATAATAATAATTTCAGTTTAGAACATAATCATCCAAACATGCTGGTATCCCTACATGCTGTGTCAATTAAAGTAAATACACCTGGCACAACCTTCCTTTAGTAAAATGCAAACATACATCAAATACTCTAAATGGTGATCCTACTGCTCCAAGTTAAAGCCAGTCCATCAACTCACTCACCATTAAAAACTCTGATCTCTGAGCATGAGAATTGCTTCTCGTAAGACTTGCAGCGGCATTTCAGCAGTGTGACATCATCACAGGGTTTACACATTCCCTCGTGGCACTTCTGTTTACAACAGTGTTGAGCATCTAAAGAAAAAGAAAAAAACCCAGTGCATTCATCAGTGGTTTTTATTTAAATATCTAACCACCCAAAAAAAAACAAACAAACCCAGAAGTCAAGGTTGTTTTTTTTTCTTCTTTTCAAAGATGCAAGTGTGCACCAGGTAGATTAAAGTTGTACTGTTCAATTGTTAAACACACACAGTAGAAATCCTGCAGAAAAGGTGCTTGGCATTTCTCTGCCAAACATTTAGGAGCCAGCCCCATCAGAAAAATTGGCGCTAGAATATATGACACTTTTACTTTCATAAGATACCACAAAGTTTCTGCTACTAATTGAGCATTATAAATCACACCCGCAATATTGGATGTCCAGGTGGGAAGATAACCAGAAGTGTGCACTAACTATCACCATGCTAAATAAAGGAGGCAAATCCAGTGATATTTATGTGTTCACCTGAGATTGTGTTACAAACGGATTGTTCAGTGTGTGGCCAGAGTAACTGACAGATTGTCATAGATCTGGACATTTCTTATAGACCTGTGGCCAAGGCAACAGAAATGATCCATCATCATCTCCACTGAACTGGCTACAAAGGGTAAGTATGCAATATGTAAAAAACTCATTTTGTCCTATAAGACCTGTTTGGCATGACCCTCAACTATTACAGTGTGGAGTTCAGGTTTTAGAAATCACACCTGGGTTTGTAGACCTAGTGTCATCAACCTACCATCATGGCATGGGCTGCGATTTGGCATGGAGAAAAGGTAGAACTGGTGTTTGGTCAAAGAACATCTAAAATCTGCAGGATGCATTGTTATTTAAAAGGCACATCTAACCCTGACCAACAAAGCTTACTGATGAGACTTGATATCCATTTGCTTCAGGAGAATGGCCTATATGCCAAATCGTGTGACCACAGTCTGGAAGAGAAATCAAGACTTCTTCCCTGGGTACACCAAAATCCTGCTAGATCCAAATGAGCATCTATGGAGTATTGAAAGAATCCTGACCAGAATGTGAAACAATATTTCCTTGAGTCAATGCTAAAGAAGGTAGGAACTTCTAGTGCTGCAAAAGTAGCTCAACCAAACACAAACATGTAGAATTTTGATGCACTGCTCGGCTTTATTTGCTGTTTCCACAATAAATTAACATATTATAATAACAACAGGCTGAGAAATGCTTATGGCAGAGCAATGTATGTATATATATATATATAAAAAATTGTTTGTGCTCTTAATACACCTTTTTTTTTTCCTTTCGTTCAGGTTTCATGGGTAAAGTGTTAACGAAATATACAATGAAATTACAAGGTTTATTTATTTATTTATTTATTTTTTTAAAAATATTTTGGCCACAAAACAAATCCAATTATTCATCAAGCAACATCTCAGCATGTGGGTAAGATAATGACATCCAAAGTCAAGATATATATGTAATTTAATATTCTAGAAATGTTCAAAAGTCAACGCTCATCCAAGTATAAAAATAGGAATAGATAATAATTTCAAAATTTTTTTTTCTTTCTGGGGTATTTTTTTTAAAGACTTCAATTCCACATTTCCCAAATCAGAGTTTCCATCAATAAATAACCAAGCAAAGATCCTTGACTCCAGGTTTGATTTCATAAGCTGAATTTTTCAAACTTTTTTAAATAAAAAACCAGCATGAACCATAGAAGATGATCTGTGTAAACTTACCTTTTGGTCCACATGGAAGTACCTTGTTACAAATTCTTCCACAGGTGGGTAGAGGATCAGTGCAGAGAGTCCTGGGGGGCTGATCGCTCAGCTCATTCAGTGCGGTTTTACCACACGGACAGTGGGTGAGCACAGTTGGAAGGAGCTGGCAGGGTGCACACGACCCCTTGTGGCAGGGATCGTTGCAGTAGTGCTTGCCACATTCCAGCAGCCTACAGGTGAAAACAGAGAGGTTAGCTCCAAAAAAAAACTCCCACAACATTTAAAACTCCCCCTTAATATGAGAAGTAGTGAGTGTTTGCCCTGATGTAAAAGTAATAGCTGTGGGGATACACATGTTGTCTTCCAATGTGGCACAGAGAAGGCAGTGGAAAGCTGGCATCTGGCAAAGTTTGTGCGTGCTAGAACCAAAATGGCAGATGAAAGCATAGGCGTTTGAGGCAATTAGCAGTTACATCTACGGACGATGACAGAGAGAAAGCTGCCATGAAGGATTGTTATACACAAGAGAGATCTCAAATGAAGACACCCACTTGGCTTTCTGTCAAGCACCGGCCTGCTGACACACAAAAGAAAATGAGAGTGTACTGGGCATAAGAAGAGAGGTTATAACAACGGGGTGATGGCTCCATGAACAGGTATCACGGAGTCCAAGCACCCTGGTATGCCGTGGTGCTAACTAAAGCTCATCGCCTCCTAAGAAAAGATCAAAACAATACCATCAGCCCATAAAATTATGGCCAACTGTAATTTTCTGCAAAAGGTGCAAGCTACAATTCACAAGCAGCACAGGCTTGGTCGGGGAAGAGGTCATCCTGTAACATGATACACCTTTCTGGCATGGTGTCAGTTTGGTTAGGAAGTACCACCTCCACCTTCCCAAATCCATTAGACTTCTGTGTGCTTAGACCACTGAAGACACGTTTTGTAGGACACCCAACATTTTCAAACTGATGAGGATGTAAAAACGCACGGTCATTGTCTGCTGGCATCCTGAGAATTATGTATACGTGGGATAAGTGTATATCTATTCGTGAAGAATACACAGCAGGCACAGTCTGACTCACCAGATGTTACGGAATTAAACTCATAAAAGCAAGAAAATCTAAAATCCTATCAGATGAGAGAATTTTTTTAAAATCTGTTTGAAGATTGGAAAAAAAAAAAATTCTGAAGAAAATGTGAATGCTGAACCCTTATATACTGAGTTAACAGTGAACTTTTTTGTAGTAACTTTCTGGATCACTGTAATACTGCCATCCTATTTTTACAATACCATCATCTTATGCATTTCATTTTTAGTGATTAAAAGTGTAACTATCAATTGAAACACCCTCATTAATCTTTAGTACAATTTCTTTGTTGTTTTTTTTAAACATTTCAATTCCTCCCATCAAAAGAGAAACATAAATATATACATATTAACTTTTTGCAAGGCTGTCCACAGCTGAATCCATCGGCTTCCTCTACATCTTCTTTCCCACCACAAGAAACATATCTCTCCACGTGACTTCCGTAACAATCTTGCCAAAAAAATTTTAAAAGAAAAAAGTCAAAGAATAATTAATTTTTTAAATAACAAGTTCCAGTATAAAACACTACAATCACTCAGATTCATTTACCATCAAAGCTGTTATATTATAGATTAGGGCAAAACCTGTTTCACAAAGGTTGCTATGGTAAAAAATTTTGTTTTTTAAGTGGGAATACCATTGTTAATCAGTGTAGGGTTGGGCAAAAGCTGTTTTAGTTGCACATTCACAAGCTGAATATTGTTTGGAAGAGAAATTATATAATTCTTGCAACTATTGAGGATGAGTTATTATTTGGGACCATCTACTGTTCAAAGCATCAATCTGTTTGGGTAATTACTTAGATTGTTGACTATCTAAATTCATTAAATATTTGAGTTGATCTATCGTTTAAGCAATGCAATTATTAAGAATAGGTTATTGTCTGAGTCATAAAATAATGTTAATTTGGAGTGAACTAATGTTTAGAATAATAATACTTAGGGTATTTTTGCTAGGACTTATACCTTGCTTGATTATCACTTCACAGTCCTTGCAGGGTCCATCATGACACACCACTTCACAGAGATGTTTGCCACAAGAGAGCAGAGAGCCACAGACTTCAGAGCACTGGAAGCCCTTGTAATGACCACACTTCAACATCTGACTACAATTAAAAAACAAATATCTTAAATAGCAAACATCCAACAGCTGTTATTTTAAATAACAAAGCTTTGGTCAGAACAGGGCTCAATACAGATTCTTCTTCATAAAAGTAATACAAAACTATTCCATGAAAGCCATAAAATTTTTCCCCTCACAGCAAAAAATGGAATTCCCAACAGCATACTCCAGATAATGCATCATCATCCATTCTCAGGGATCATTATTGGATAACTCTTGTCTCAAAAAGGATCTACCATCACCATGATTGGACCACATTAAAAGAACTGTTCACCATATGTATAGGGAGAAGTTCAGCATGTTGCCATATAAAACCATTTAATGCCTGCATCTTTGGAATTAATTCTCTTGTGCATCTGTAGAGAATAACAGTGTACTATTATTATGTTTTCTTTAAAAATTTCCAAACACTTGTCATCATCATACAATAAAGGAAGTAACAGGCATATTTCAGTTCTGCTTAACAACATCAGTGATTTTCTTGTCAGAGTTTAATGGCACCACAACCTTTTCTGCTATGGAAGTAGATAAGTAAATAATGCCGAATCTGGAACCACTACTCACATTTCAACAATTCTTCTTTTCCGTAATAGCTTCTTTCTGGTGGATCTCTTTTCCTTTCTTCTTTTTAAACAGAAAATTGCACTTTATTCCATAAGGGAAACTTTTTCTTACTTCCCAACATTAAGCTTAAACCGCTTGCAGAATTATGGTAGCCTACCTTGATCTTCCACATTTGCATTTCATCGTTATGGCAGAACCACAAGGAGGACAAGGCCCAGGGTGACACAAACTAAAATGAGAATAGGTATAAATAGTGAGATGGGCAAAGAGCCAGAGTTTTTAGACATCTAAAATAGGCAGTTTAAAAAAAGATAAAGTGTGCATATGAAATAATGCTCTTGTCTATTTATATTGATATAAACTGAAGGACCAGTATATATATTTTTAATTACTGGAATGAGTTCATTGTACAATCAGTGAGTTCTTGTAACTCTCATCTCACTCGTCATGGAGACCAAAGGTTTGGTCGCTGATAGATCCAGGCCATATTTGGTCTGTTCAGGGACAGAATTATTGGGTGTTTTTTTTCCCCTGCTCTTTTGTACCAGGCTGTTCCATGTATTGTCCCTCTTCCAATGCAAGTCAGAAAAGTTCTAGCGGGTTCATTTCCCCTCCTTATGATGGTAGTATCTGTTCTTCTTGTAGACCAGCATGAGATACCTTAACCAAAAAACCATGAAGTTCTCACATACATAAATATGCCCCTTACTTTGGCTGGTTCTGTACAAACAACAATATAACATCACTGTCAGAATTAAAAAAAAACAAGAAATCCCTCCACCTTTCTAAAAGCTACTGTATGCTAATGCAAGTATTACACACGATAGTCAACACCTATCAATATCTATGTTACACTCGCACTCAGTTTATCTCAGTCAGAGTCGAGTTTCCTAAACCAAATAAAGTCCTGTTCTTCTGTAATTAGCTAAGTATTAAGAAAACAGGAAGTCCATCAACTCTGGTAACTGGATGTAATCAATGTGCTAAAATAGTCTTCTGCTCCCACATGGTTGCCATAACACTAGAAGGTTGGGGGGGAATGCAATAAACAGATTTTTCTGCTTGGATGCCCAGTTGGTGCACTGAAAAAGAATTTTGGTTTTACTATACTCCTTTAAAGTCCTACAGATTTGTGCGCTCTGATAAGCTGTTCACTGACAAAAACAGAAGCAGTTCTATTTTCCAAAGAGTGGTAGCTCTTCTGCATCACAATAAAAATATCAATTACAAGGATAACATAAATAATATCATCTTGGTGCAATAGATAAAAAAATTATCCAAGTATGAATAGACAATAAAGGGAAAAAAACAAACAAACAACGTTACTAAGATTTGGTTAAACTGGTAACAGTTGTTACCCATGCCGGCGCTATCCGAAGGCAAGCTAATCAAGCCAGTTTCACTTTTCAAGGAGTCTTCCAGGAGCACATTTAGGGATCTGTTTCGTCATGAGTTTCCTGGCTATAGCAAACTGAGGACATTAGGCACTCATGGACCACAAATAATGATGAACGGTACCACGTGTCATTTCCAGGGTTGAATGTTTAATTACATTCTTATACTAGTTAACTAAAGTTCAAGTATTACAAGTTAAAATTAGGATTATAATAAAACTATTATTTAAACACATACAGGGAGAATTTTCCATAAAGATTGCAAAGCTCTGTTAAGAGAAACTCCATGGTGACTGGTATAAAATGTGACATTTTTTTTTGTCCCGACTGACACCTCATTCAAAACCTGCTATTGACACCTCAAGCAGCTGCACTCCTCAGCTCAGCACACACTATGGACATGGTTGCTGCTGTGATATTGTTTAATGTCACACTCCCCCCTCATGCAAGGAACAAGTTGAAACTGCATTTCTGATTATTGATCCAGGCCAGTCAATCCTTCAGCAGTTAACAAATCTACAAAATTTTATCCTTATTAAGTTTCCATTTGGGAAACGCTATTCTTTAGCAGCATGGAGTTTCATGTTCTCGTATCAACGCACACATCAGAGACTGACCTGTTACAAGGATGGCTACAATGCTTCCCCCTGTCCTTCCTGCACACTTCTCCGCAGCTGTGAGGGGTATAAAAGTGATTCCATTCTGGGTCCACAGCCTGGCCTATAAAATATAAGCCTTATTTTCTATGTGGTAACCTTGATTGATCATGGATACATGGATGCAGCAGATATCACTGGTCAACAAAATTAAAATGTATTATACTCATTATGAATGCAAACCAACTTTTTTAGACTAATTTTTCATGCTGATTTCAAAATTTCACTCCATTTGTATGCAGCACGTATCAGTTTTTCAGTAGACACATGCAAATATTTACATATTTGTATATATGAAATCATTAACGTAATAAATAAGGACATTATTTTTAGAAAGTAAATGAGTTTATTGAGTTAAAAATCATCACTATCATTCTACAAAGAGTGAATACACAAAAAATGGTTCACAGACAAAACAGACAAAGTTAGAACAACAGAGTTAGAAACATTGTGATTTGGATTTCCTGCTGCAGTGTTCCTGATCTGGTTGATCACGGTAAAGTGTCCAGCAGTAGTCAGCCAGCATACTGTCATTCCAGAAGCCTTGGTACCGTTTCTCCATAGCACTAATGTCTGGTGAAATCTTTCACCATGTTCATCAGACACTGCTCCAAGGTTATCTGCGAAGAAATCCAGATGGGAGTCCAAGAAGTGAACTTTCAGTGACATGCGACAACCCATTGCTGAGTAACATTTCAGAAGATTCTTGATGCCATCCTTGTAGTTCATTGCCTTCTTGTTGCCCAAGAAATTCTCACAGATCCAATTGAAAGCATTCCAGGCAGGTAGTTCCAGTTCATCCAGTGTTGTCTTGAAGTTGACATCTTTGAGTACTTCTCTAATTTGGGGTCCGACAAAGATACCCTCTTTCAACTTCGCCTGTGAGATTTTTGGAAACTTTTCTACAATATACTCAAACCCTCTGGCATTTCTCTTCCCTAGTGTCTTTACAAACTGTTTCATCAGTCCAAGCTTTATGTGCAAAGGAGGCAATAGGACATTACGTGGATCTACAAGGTGTATTCTTGACGCTAGACAGTCCTGGCTGGTATGATGTTCTTGTCTGCCAGTTTGATTCCGAATAATGTCTGTCAGTTGCCCGACTATCCCATAGACACAAGAAACAACAGTATTTTGTGAAACCTGCCTGCATTCCCATTAACATCAGACCAATTATGACTGGACAATTTGAGATGTTGAAATACCTATTTCATCAGACAAAATTTGATTGGTTAATTTAAGATGATGAAATATTGCATCTGAACTATGCAGCAATGAATAATGTAGTTTATTTTAAAGGTATGCTTCCATGATGTAAATGAAATACATGCATACACGTCATTAATTGGAATTTCTATATAATGCATGAGCTAAAACCAAAAAACTTTCTCATCTTGAAAACTGTACGTGATGTCAAAAAACTAATTGTATATTTGAAATCAGCATTAAAAACTACACTAAGTACACCTTGACATATGCTTGCCTTCATAAGCGAGAACTTGTACAGTCAGTACCGAGGGAAAATGTTAGCGAAGATAATAAACCAAATCAAAAGAACTATACGATTACAGGATTCCACGAGACTTCTAGAAACCGTATTAAACACATTCTCACAAAAGCAAATTTAAAAATTACTGGAGTACATCTTCTGCCTGGTGTTTTGTTCTGTATATTACCAACCAATCTACATTTACTACTCACCACAGAAACACTGGTACTGATACGGAATTCTATCAGTGAGCATCTGACAGGCCGGGCAACGCCATTTGTTGCCTGAAAAAAAAACACACATAAGAACAGATCATTCTATTGTAGAACAGGGGGGGGGTTATATTTTAAAACATTTTTTACAAAAAGATCTGTCTTCAGGATTCCAGCATAATCAGAATATTTCAAAAGTATTTTACAAAAAAAAAAAAAAAGGCAAACGCACTAATGAGAACTATTTAGGTTAAATATCATCTGAATGCTATCAAAATATAATCCCTAAATGTTATACTTCAAAAACATCCTCTTCCATTTACAGTACAATAGGGTTGTACATACAGAGTGTACCAAAAAATATGCATACACATTTCTAAAGCATAGTAAACAAAGCATACATGCATTTTTTGGAGACACCCTGTATTTTTGGAAAACTGATGTAGTTAACACACACACAGAGTAAGCAAAAAGTATGCAAGCAATTTAAATGTCATTTCAGGAATATTAATTTTAATCATTTGTTAACCTTTTCCCTGCCAAAATTGGAGGTCAGCGATGTAACATGGTTTTTGTGACACTCGATGGATGGATGGCTGGTCAGTAGCACCAGTCATCATTGATTTAAGTATTGGCAAATGCCGCTGAAGGAATTCCGAATTCATCTGTCAATGGAGGAATGAATATGCTAATGGAAATGACACCAGAAGCCTTGGCAGGGAAAGGGTTAAGCTAAAGTTTTTTTTCCCTGTCTACTTAAACTTACTGTTCTATGGTTTATCAGCCTAAATTGTACAGCATGAAAAGTTTTACAGAAATATCTCAGCTGTTTGTAAGTAATTTTTCTTTTAAAAACTTCATTAATATGCATACATGATAAAGGATGTTTTTGTTTTTTTTTGCTCATAAACTCAATGAAAACAAAATCTTGAAAAATAAGCAATGCAAGGTTTCAATAATTACCTAATTTTCACTCTAATAATCTAAGCTGAAAATAAAAACAGACAGGAATTATAACTGCAAATAGGAACTTGAGAGAAACCTCCAAGAGCCTTGCAGCTATCATTTCATTCTGATCTGTTCTAAACTGAGAACAAACCTATAATATAGAAAGTAAAGGAATTTTTTGTTTACTTTCTTTCTGTTAAATATAAATGTCACAATTTGATGTAAGCTGCAATTAGAAAACAACAAAAACATTTGTTTATCTAATGTAAGCCCAACTCAGAAACTGGACTTAAAGGTTTTGAGCTACCAAGTGAATTGCACAAGGGGAAGTAACTGGCTTTAGCTATGTAATAGCTTCCCGGGTATGGTTTCTGTATTGAGCATTCCCTTTTGGCTTCTGGTAGTTAAATGTCTCCACAAACTGCCTCGTGTAGGAGATGACAAGTAGATGCGAGATCCTGGAACAAGACTTTTCTGCAAGGGAACCTTTACACCAGACATAACACAGAGCTTAAAGAGCTTTTTCCATTTGCTGAATCTTTTGAGTGCAGTTCCTCACTACGAGTCTTATATTTATAGTGATGGCTCAGCAATGCCATTTATACCAATTCTTTCAAGACCAAGGTTACATTTTCTGATCTAACATCCACCAAAGAAGAGTTTCAGTGTGGTTTTATTTACAAACTTGTATATAGGAAAGTTCGATCTTTTTAGTATTAATCCAGACAGCTGAAGATCTGGTCTGCTTACCTGGTGATGCATCCAGTCTGCAGTGGCAACTGGGGCCATCTCTGGTGGGCATGAGATGTTGAATGGCTGGGCTTTTTCCCCATGACTGCCATGGGATAAGAAAGCTGACTCTGATACCAGGTCATTGCTACAGTTTTCAGGGCTCATATTTCTTAGATCCATCTTTAACATAGCGCATGGGGCTGTTGATTATGTGCATAATTGTTGTAGTAATTGTACAGCATTTACTATTATTATAGGGTTCCACTGTAAAGTAGATTCTTTAGCTAACTGCATACTTTACAAGTCTGACAGTATTTTTAGAGAAAGGTACAAGATAATTCCAACAATTTCAGGTTGATCACCAGAGCACCAAGAACTTGACTTAAAAGTAGTTAATGGGAAAACTTTACTAAATTTTAAAATACTGTTAATTTCAATCCTTGAATTATTATTAAAAAGGAAGCTAATATGAAAATTTGGCATATAACCTAATAATAACTACCAAACCCAAGTATTTAAAAAAAAATAAAAAATCATATTAATTATAAACACTGTCCAGATGTCCGGAGAACACATTGAACACCTTTATAGCACAGATCCCAACCATTCTAGATGAAAATTAGGACCATAAAACTGGGGCTTGCTTAACAGGGTGCATTTTTCCCTCCATAAACAGTCAATAAGTCAATATATCAAAGCAACTTTCCCAAAAAAAAAAATAAAAAAAATATGCAGCTCTTTGAGAGGCAATGAAGAATTCATTATCACAAATGTAACTTCTCCTCATGAGGCGCACTTCTCATTATCAGTCTTAGCCACAGTAATAATGGAATTCCATGTCCCAAGGAATTGTTTATTAGATAGGATGAGCATCCCCCCCAACTGCAACTGTTCCTAGATGCTTTAATGCACCAATCAGGGCACAGACAGCATGGCCATGTACCCTTGCACTGTTGCCATGGACTTCTTGAGCTGTAAATGTGAACTAAATGCGAAAAGACCAGCTGCAGGACTGGGTGAGGCATACGATATACGTCATGTATAACTTTCACACTGACCTTCGACAATAGCAACCGCCGAACGGGCCCATTTCTTGATGCACCACAAGTGGAAGATGTGGAAGCACTTGGAGCAGCTCCAGATGGCCACCTCACATCGGATCACACAGCAACAGACCATGCACTCGTATATCCCCTGCACCAGCTGGTCCGTGAGCAAGTCTGAAGATGGAAAGGATGCGTTAAACAACAACACGCAGGATGAGAATAACTGGCTAGGAGTGAAGTGGCACTGCTAAGCCGGCTCTTAAGAGCCGCTAATTTGGATAACCTTGTACATGGACAAAACGTCCTCACATACACTTGATGAAACGAACTGGTAGCATGAAATTTCAACGAAAAATTTTTTTTTTCTCTATCTACAAAGCTAAGGTAGGCTTAAAAATTAAACTATCAGCAGATTTTGTGTGGCAAACACCAACCGAATGAGTGTTACAAGTTTCAGTTAGGCCTACAGCTTCTTAACATGGAAAATTGGTATTTAGTCACACGTGACCACAATTTATTCTTTAGCATCATTACAGTGAGAACAATACAGTGACGTCCAAGCTTCCCTGGTAAACCTGTTAATGATTGCCCATCTTTTATTCTCTCACAAGGCCTGAGGCTCGCTGATGCCACATAGAGATAAAACATTACTTAGATACTACTTTAAGCATAGTACTTAGTTATTCTTAGTTATATGGTAGAGACAGTGAGGTGTGTGTGTGTGCACGTATAAGCCTTGGCATCACATTTCCATTCAGCTGTACTATAATGATCCAAATGTACTGATGAAAGGTTTAGCATACACAGAATGGCAGATTGTATAAACATGAGCTGGAGTGCACAAGTGACCTCACCTCACGAAAAAGAGATCTTCAAACAGGAAAATCTTTGCTTCAAAAGGCTACTTACTAATGATAAACTTAATGGGTTCTTTCAAAACTGGTTCCAATAGAAAAAAAGACTTTCAAAACACCTACCTCTCTGGTTTTCATCATCCATTTTCTTAGCCCCAACAGGCATCTTTTTAAAAGTCCTGATTGTTAATTTATCTTCTGCACGCTTTCCTGCTGTTGCAGCTCTGACAGCAGCATTTTCCCGAGATTTCAGCTTGTTATTTTCAGACAACACCCCCTGTGTCCCTCGCCTCACATCAGCTAAATCAGACTGCCTTGAACCCTTAAGGCCCTTATAATTATTTTTATGCTTCCATTTATCACAACCAGGATGTTGTGTGTAATTGCTTCTTCTGTTTGGAAATTCAACAAAGTTAGAATACACCATTTCTGATTCTTGTGATGGCTGCATTTGCTGTTCTCTCTTATTTACAAAATTAGCCTTTCCATAGCTGGGATATTTTTGCCATGGCCCTTTAAAAGCTTGTGTTGCCCTCTGTACAGCAGCCTCTGAGTCTGACGGCTGAGAATTGGAGGGAGCAGAATTTTCCGTTTTGGGTTCCAGAGTTCTCTGAGCTCTTTGATTCACTTTGAAACCTTTGCCATGTTTGGGATTTTGATTCTTGGGGTTTCTCTGCTGTGCCCTAGTTTTCCTATAAAATGTGCTGGAGCTATTTATATTGCCATGCACATCATCTTCTTGCTCATCACTAAATGGATAACTGTTTTGCTCAGTTGGAACACTATATTTATGACCTGCTTCATTGTGAACGTCTTTGTAGCTTGCAAAAAAATTTCTTGGCAGATATTCAGGTGGATAATACAAGTCGTACTGGGGTCTTCTTTCCTGAAACCTTGGGTGGTTCTGTTGCAAATTCTGAAAAGTGCCACTGGGATTTTGTTGAGAAGAGAACGTGTCACTGAAAACTAGATTATATCCCAAATCTGGATTGTAAGTTGGAACATAGTTACCAGGTAAAACATTTACAGGCATTGTTTGGTATGGAGAGTTGACAAATTCTGAATGAAAGGCCAGGTTTTTTTCTTGATCATCCGGGTTCATTGTGTCGTTATAAATTCAATTGTGGAAAGCTCTGCTAAAATAAATTTTAAAAGAAAGCAATTAAAACTTAAATCTCATCATCCATAAACTTCTTCCAACAAATGTCATTATTGTTCAATCATAAATATGCACATTCATCTGCAAAAATTGTTCTTACATTAAAAAAAAAAACTCCTCAATTTTTAAAATATAAATTTCACTAAACAAAGGTTAACATGGAGAGTTAGAGATGTGTTTAAGACATCATGTATTACAGAAGGTTAGATGCAGCAGCTTGTCAAATACATTCTAAGCTTGTTTTAATCTTCTGCTGTTGTCACCAAATGGAAAACCCAAAATGAAAGTGGTGGTTTGCTCTTACTTCCGCTTCCTTATCTGTTATCGCGTGTATTCAGTATTATTTCCATGCACTTCTCCATAAGGAGTTATCAGTGAAGTTTACAGTATTGCTTAGAATATTTGTTTCACCTTGATGAACAACAAACAATACAAAGCCATTGGCAATAATTCGTTCAACACTTTCTGCAATAAAACAGACATTAAATAAACATGTCCAAGGAATATGTTCACCAACTTAGAACCAACTGTTGCTGATGTGGTTTGTAGTAAAACATACAAACAACTCTTCTACCCAAGCAATCATTATTGGCAAGGAAGACTGTCAAAAAAAAAAAAACTATGCCAGAAGTTACTATACCATTGGGGGGGAAAGAAACTTGGTTTTTTTGGACAAAATCAAGAATTAGCTGAAAAAAGTGCAAAGGAATCCAGGGTTTTCTGACTTTCTACAGGTTTGGCGATTATGCTAGATCTGGTTTCACCTTGCAGCTTATAGAATGTCTGTTGATTAAAACAAAAATATCTACTGCAGTTCTCATAAATGAGGTTATAAATAGTTTGTTTGTTTAAATCTTATATTAGTTTCAAGATGCTCTAATTTCCTGAAAGAAATTAAAATTTATTTCATGTGCTAAAAAGAAAAAAAAGAGATTACCATTCTATCTAACACAGGGATCTCTTCTGTATGGACCCCCCCAGAGTCCAAATTTTCAGGTAAAACACCGACTTAATAATTTATCTAATTTTACTTTAGAGATTTTGGTTAGATGCTGCTCTTCATTCATTCAAAGACATTATACCTATTTAATTTACGTGTAGTTTTTAAAATAATAGTTCTGATTATTTATTTTTGGGGTTAAAATGTTGTTAGCACTACCATATGTGTATGCCCTGGCCAACCCCTCCTCTGCTCTTTTTTTTGGGGTTAAAATGTTGTTAGCACTACCATATGTGTATGCCCTGGCCAACCCCTCCTCTGCTCTTTTCTCTCCCTGCACAACACGACCGGAACTGGAGGATTGTTCTCTCTTTTCCCCTTCAGGGCAATCTGTTGGACGAATGGTGTCGCCTGTTCCCTGCACAACACGGCCGGAACTGGAGGATTGTTCTCTCTTTTCCCCTTCAGGGCAATCTGTTGGACGAATGGTGTCGCCTTTCCCTGCACAACACGGCCGGAACTGGAGGATTGTTCTCTTCTTTTCCCCTTCAGGGTAATCTGTTGGACGAATGGTGTGTCTGTTCCCGTCTACACGGCCGGAACTGGAGGATGTTTCTCTCTTTTCCCCTTCAGGGTAATCTGTTGGACGAATGGTGTCGCCTGTTCCCTGCACAACACGACCGGAACTGGAGGATTGTTCTCTCTTTTCCCCTTCAGGGTAATCTGTTGGACGAATGGTGTCGCCTGTTCCCTGCACAACACGACCGGAACTGGAGGATTGTTCTCTCTTTTCCCCTTCAGGGTAATCTGTTGGACGAATGGTGTCACCTGTTCCCGTCTACACGGCCGGAACTGGAGGATTGTTCTCTCTTTTCCCCTTCAGGGTAATCTGTTGGACGAATGGTGTCGCCTGTTCCCGTCTACACGGCCGGAACTGGAGGATTGTTCTCTCTTTTCCCCTTCAGGGTAATCTGTTGGACGAATGGTGTCGCCTGTTCCCGTCTACACGGCCGGAACTGGAGGATTGTTCTCTCTTTTCCCCTTCAGGGTAATCTGTTGGACGAATGGTGTCGCCTGTTCCCTGCACAACACGACCGGAACTGGAGGATTGTTCTCTCTTTTCCCCTTCAGGGTAATCTGTTGGACGAATGGTGTCGCCTGTTCCCTGCACAATACGACCGGAACTGGAGGATTGTTCTCTCTTTTCCCCTTCAGGGCAATCTGTTGGACGAATGGTGTCGCCTGTTCCCTGCACAACACGACCGGAACTGGAGGATTGTTCTCTCTTTTCCCCTTCAGGGTAATCTGTTGGACGAATGGTGTCGCCTGTTCCCCCGGCCACCATCAGAGACTGTCAAACAAACAAACAAACAAACACAAGACCCCCCCCCCCCCACACACACACACATCGCAAACCCTCGCACACCAGGGGGCCCGGGAAGGGGGGGGATGGTGTGGTCACAGCCATACCCACTTCCAAGAAAGGAAATAATACTGGATCCGCGTCCCCTCTCTCTCTCCCCCCACCACCCAAACCAATGGAGTTCGCGACAGATGGGGGAAGTTAAGGTTTCGCCTCCTGCCTCCGTCGGGAAACTGGCCAAGTACAAAACGGCCTCCATTAACGGGTTATAGGGGTCGGGGAAGGTGGTGGTGGTGGTGGCCAGGACACGGCAATGCATACACATGGCTTCGGCACATTTTCCAGGAGGATACATTTCGGATGGAATCT
The DNA here is from genome assembly GCA_018389105.1 of Nautilus pompilius. Taxonomy (NCBI): domain Eukaryota; kingdom Metazoa; phylum Mollusca; class Cephalopoda; order Nautilida; family Nautilidae; genus Nautilus; species Nautilus pompilius. Next base: position 128,227 of record JACATO010001508.1, on the reverse strand, counting down.
CGGTTCCCCCCCCCCCCTATCGCCGACTTACTTTCACTCTACAACTTTCCGCTTAATCGGTTCAATATGAAAGCGGCAGAACAGTTTATTTAAAAAGGAAAACACAGACACACACACCAAGCTATTAACTTACTGAATCCTACTCTTCGCCGGGATATGACAAGGGGAGGTGTGCTCTACCCAGCCCCCACATATGGTGTCACACAAAGGGAGTTTCATAACACAGGGTCATCCCGTTCCCGTACGTAGCGATGTCCAGCAAAAAAGGGGGAGATAACCGGGCCACTACTTCCGCTTCTTCCATATCCGGTTGTGCGGGGTCCATCGACCTCCTCTTTCATTTGCGCCATGTTCGGGTGCCAGGGCTCCGCCGCAGTGGTCACTGTCCGACTGATTCGGTCGTTCGAGTTCCGGAACGTGAAGCCGCTGGTCTACCCGGGTGTGGACGGGGACTGTCGGGTCGGAGAGTTTAAGCACATAGTTGACGAAGGTATCGTGTACTCCACCCCACCCCCACATAGCAGCCATTCGATTTTACTCAAAGTTACTCGTCCTGTGGATTTTAAGACATTCGCCAATCTTCTCAGACGTGTTGGCCCAGAGTCAGGTATCTAGCTAGCACGGGTCCTTCTCCATCATCCCCCCCCTCCCTCCTTCGCTTTCTTCTCTTCTCTACTCGCGGGGATTTGCGACAGCCATCTTACGCCACCTTGTGTCCCGCTAGATTGAGACGGGCGGCTCGAAGATCTTCTGCCCGACCCGTTGTTCCACCACCTACCGACGGTGACAAACGAGACACCTGCTGCTGGAGGGCATCCTTTGATGGCAAAACTGTCTCTGACAGAGAGCCAAGCCCCCCCCCCCCAGTTCATTGGTCCCCAGCTTCCTATTGGAGGGGGACTTTTGCATCTCTCCCTCTCTCTATATATATATATATATTGGTTGTCCGAGCTCTGTGCTGTCAGATATTATGCTTGTTAGCAAACATTATTTGAATGAATCAAAACTGTTGAAATCGGTTCATTTCTTTTGGTTGAGCAGCAGCGTGCTGAAGAAACATTCAAATTTTTTTGGAATCCAGCTGTCCCCCTCCCTCCCTCTCTCTCTCTCTCTCTCTCGATGAAGCCTTTCTCTATTTTGGTCACATTCAGCATTTCCTCCTCAAAGTTCTTCTCAAATCAGTCAAAAGCAAATGATGCTGCACCATTACGTCAGTTGATGTTTCTTCCTAAACATTTGCCAATAGATTTCTGTTCCATTTAATTGCTGTTTCAATGTTGTAAACCACCCCATTACTATATATATGTACATGTATGCTTTGCTTCAAGTTGTTTATCATAACTTGCATTATCAGTGTTAGTTTTGTCTAAGCTTGTATCTCTAGCATTTTTCATCAACAGATTAACAATCATCTTTACCTCCACTGCTTGCTTGCCATATAGTCAAGTACACCAGGCTCAGGATTGTTAGCTATAATTCTAATCACCATATTTTTGGTGCAAGGGACTCGTTTTATTCCCTGCAAAATTAAGAGAAGCCTGAAAATGCCATGAACTTAACACTCAAAAAAAGTGCTGATTTTGTGTGTGTGCATGTGAAAGATGGCTTAACATGATGCTACAAGAAAAATAGGTTACTTCAAATTGTATCACTATGCAATTTTTTTGTTTTTGTCACAATTTTAAGTCCCCACCAAATGTAATGGGTTAATTAGTGGCATTAATTATAGTATTAGTGGTATTTTTATTTACAATTTTTGTGTCTCAGATAGTAGATGATCTTGTAACCAACAAAGTTGTGGATCCACAAGCAATTTATTCTGTATGTGTGTGTTTATGGACCCCATGAATAATTCTATAGTTGATATAAAGAAGTACATTATGATTGCATTTCATCAAATATATAAATTTTAAGAATAATAACTGTGGTACTATGTTTAACATGGCTTGGTTATCATTAGTTTTCTCTACCAGTACTAGATACTGGCTACCATTCATAGTTTGAGTATTTCTTTTTATGTTTGTTCTAAATCATCTTTCATCCTTGATACAAATGGAAAATATGAGCAATTTCATTTTTTGTTATTAAAGCTATCTCCCTTGGATAATGTTAAATAGCATTACAAAGAACTATCTTTCATTGTTCTTAATTAAGCTGCTTTTTTCTGGCTATGACATGCATTAACTTACCTGTTATTTGGCCTTCCAGATATTAAAATGAGACCAGGCCTTCTACCACCATTAAGAAAATACCAATATGGTAAGGGAACTCTCTTTGTTTTGAGTCAATTTAAATTCTTATGGTAAAATATTTTGGCATATGTAAGTAAGTATGATCTCCCATTTCTGACCATCTCCCTGATACAGTTTTTACCATTATCATCTAGTCAACTTGCACAGCATAGACTGAATGTTCTGTGAAAGCAGAAAAGAATAATTCAGCTGCTTATTATAGTTATCATCAAATATCTGTTAGAAATCTCGTTACGGTTTATTTTCTAGTCTTGGTCAGCATTTGACTTCATTATATCTATGTCATTTGATTTTTATTATGTAAAATGCCTGTTTGATGACATTGCAAATAGATTAGTTGATAGGAGCCCTAATTTGTTATCAGGTGAAATTTTGTACTTTGCTACCATTAATATTAATTTAAAAGGAAAAAAAAACATCTTAAATTTATTGCTTGTAATTCTGCTAAGAGTAAGAAAGTGCAGATTAATTAATTTAGACAAGCTTTTTCATTTATATATATATATATATATATGCAACATTTGAGTAACTAAGTAGTGCATTTGATTCAATATCAGGACATTGTTCTTTAATTATTATGGTGAAGTGGGTGTTAGCATTTTACAAATAGGCATAATATTGGAAAAGGGAAGCTGCATTTCCATGAGTTCGAAAGACTTGCTGCCCCATATTTGGCAGACATTTTGTCAAGTACATTCTGAGCTGTTTCGGAATACAACCTGGAAGGAATATTAAATATTTAACTTAAAGGTTTTTTTTTTTCTAAGATTCCAGTGCAGATGAATTGCAGAGGAAAAACAAAAGAAATTGTTCGTGTTTTATTTGTTGCTGTTCATGTCTTCAAAGAGGTGGATCTTTTCCATAATAATTTGAACAGTAACTGTTTGAAAAGTCTGCTTTTGTATTTATGATTCTTACCTGTAGACCGTGTCATTGTTTAGTCAGATTATCAGTCTTTTTTTTTTTTGGACAAAATTTGTAGGTATCTTGGTTGTTTGGCTTTTAGTTATCTGTCAAGATGTTCCTATGGGTATTCACTGGAATTAAGTGCAATCCCTTAAGGCTTCAGGGCAGCAACTTCAATTTGTTCTGCATTTTCTCAAGGTATGGTAATTACAGTGGAGACCCCCTGATCAGGCAAGGAGACATCTGTGATCTTTTTTAATCTCATACCAACTGCTGGTCTATACCATAGAGGCAACAGCAGGTTTGCATTTCATTGAGACAGCTGCATACATTTCCATTCATAGTAAATCTTAATTTTAAGCCAGAAATTTAAAATTGTTGGTTAATATATTCGTATTTTCCATTTTCAGATACAATGAAAATTTTTCACAAAGCACATGGAGCTAAGGTATAGGATGTACTTTATTTTTAAGCTGATGCAAATTCATAACCTCAACAACTTGGTTTCTTCGTTTTTTCCTTTCTTTTTTACAGTTTGCCTAATATTTTTTTATTAAAATGGTTTGTGGACTTTGAATAGATTTTTTTTTTGCTTTTGGTTGGAGGGTGGGCTACCTTTCTGTGGTTTAATATCTCAAGTTAACTTTGCATCTAGATGTTTGGGCAATTTCCAGAAGGATTACGTGAACTATCTTATGGTTAGCAGGTTTTCTCCAGAAAATTTTCCCATAGTGGTGCCAAACGTGTAACACATTTGTGTAAATGTTTTCCTTGGCCTTGATTAATTGTGACTGTGCTTTGAATTTGATCTGGGAGTTTGTGGAGTGATTATGATGTTAGTGACAATTCAGCTGGACCATCAGCAGGAGATTAGCTTCCTTCTATTCTGGGTAGTTTCCTCACAAGATTAACTATCGATGATTGAAATTTCCATTTTTAAATCATTGTGAATTATTGCATATGGACAAATAGATTAATGAGATTGAAGTATTTCACCCAACTGTTTCTTTACGGATTTGTCATTTTGATTGAGTAGAGCATAGCAACTTGATGCAAAGAGGGTTGGACTGCATTATGAGGCGATTCAACATGGTTGATGATTATTACTGTGGACTTCACAAGTCTAGTTCAAATGATTCATTCTCAATGGAAAGCTGCATTTTTGGACCAAAAAAAAAGAAATGTATCAGATGCTGATACGTAAATTACTTTCTCAAAATCCCAGTGTTGAACTATGATACTTTGGGTAGAACCACCATGGTTAGCTGTTCCATTGTTCACATTGACTTGTATAATCAAAGATGGAAATTTAGTAAGTAGCCAGCAGGAGAGAGAGAGAGTTAAAATAGTGTGGTATTATTACTATTTGTTTCTACTTAGCTGTTGATTAGCAAAGCCCTGCTTAAAGCAAGTTGTGCATTATGAAAAAAATACAAAGTAAATAGTCATAACTTAAACCTTTTTTTATCACATTTGCTATCAACTTTGTAAAAGTATTTAAAATGCAAGATAAGTTTTGGACATTAGCTTCCCCATCAAATGAAGTTCAAATGACTGATATCAAAATATCAAAATCACGGTAGCTAGAACACTGATACTGCCATCAGCTATGAGCATGATACCCTTTACTTATAGTTGTTTTAGAGAATTTTGACTGTTTTTCAAAAACTGTCACGGGTATAAAACAAACTTTCATGAGCCATAAATGTATTGTTTATGAGTTTCTCTTGTGCATTTCAACCAACTGTAAATACATGCTTTCCACACATTATCTCCCTTAAACAATAGATCATCTGTAGATGGCATGCATTCACTTTTTTGTGCTGCATTTGCTTTTAGCTCCAAGCTGAACAGTGTATGATTGGGCCACATTTATAGGATAATTGTCAAAGCTGCCTATGAACTCTCCAGTGCATTTCTTGAAATAGAAAAGAAAATGAATCAGTGTATCAATGTCCTAAAAAGACAGAAAATGGCTGTTTAGTTCCTCACCCTAATCTATGAAATTTAACAATCTGAATGACTAACTTTATAATATTTTTGCATGACTATGAGAGAGGTGGGGGACAAGTAGAATTGTAGCATCACAAGTGGTTAGGACATTGTTTTTGTTTTTTTAAGGCATCTCAAATGGTGGCTTTGGTTATGTCTCACTTCCTGTGATTTTTGCAGCTGTTTCCCGGGGTTTGATAGCTCTGAACCTGAGAGAGCTTCAACAAATTTTGCTTTTGCATGTACTGAAGTGATGTCAGTGTTAGATTTGTCTTCCTGGCTTTGTCACACATGAAAGTAGGTATTGCTGTAAAAGGCTATGGGTACAGAAAACAAACATGACTCTCGGCAGGAGTCTGCCACTTGTACATTTGTTGCCCATCAATTCTAGCTTGAGCCAAGCATTCCTAGTAGGACCCATGCACTGCCTTGTGGGTCAAGCATAATGGCTTTGATTTGGACTGGCCTTGTTTAAACAATAGACATCAGTGTGGTACCCCATGCTATATATTTTAAAAACCTTTGTCTGTGCAAATGATATGGATAATGATGTATCTCTAGTTGTATCTTGAAGTTTACAGGTCATAAAATTGTAAAGTCAAGTCAACAGGGATGAGACATTTAAATTGTTCTTCAGATTGGTCATCTGATGGAAAATACATTTTAATATAAGTGCAAGTGTCTAAGCTCTTGGTCAGTTGGGTTTGCTCATTCCACTTGATGGTAAAATATGAAAAAAATTGACTTAGACATTAGTATAATTCAACTGAAAGAGTCAGAAGCATTGTAAAAATGTATAAAGTAAGTCCGTTAGGGTGTTAGATTTGTTATATTGAACGATTGATTATAAAATAACAGAAATTTTATTTTAATTTTACAAAAACCTAGTTAAACCCATCCCAGAATATGTGGTCCAAGCATGAGATCTGTATATGTGTGTTGACTTATTTTGCTAGTCATGTACTTGTTGCACTCCTCAGCAGTTTGTATATAACTGGAATAGCAGAGGTATTGACTTAGGATTGACTGCCTCTGTGTAGCCATTTGTTTTTGATTGACTACTGTTCAAAGTATCAACTTTGTGGGAGTAAGGCTGCGGTATTACCAGTAGAATTATGAACCAGTAAAACCACTAATCGCAACTGATATCTTTTGTTTGTGTGTGCTCCATGTTTATAATGCCGATGGTGTTTTCTGCCATAGTAAATTCTGCTATTCTGTCATTAATTTGTTCCTGTTCTTCATCAGTGCAGATCATTCACTACTTGTAGCATCACACGAACAAACAGATGCCAAGCACAACAGGTAAATGACTGGCAGAGTAAGTGAATGCATGTACACAATCTTCATTGCTGAAGACTTATTGCAGGTCTGGAGCGGTTCAAAAGACCGTTTGCTTGGTATGAGCAGATGAGGGCTAGGAATCACTTCAAAGTATTAAACATTTTTGCAGGTAAGGAAAAGAGCTCTATAAACATCCTTCATCAGATGATGTTGGGAATTTTTTTTGTTGCCAAGCAGAATGGTGAATGCTGAATGTGTTGATGGTTTTAAGAATGTGTTTGATGTGCATTTGAAGTCAAAAGGGTTGTGTAATTTTTAAGACTTGTGTCTGAGAAGGGACAGGTGGTTTTGTGGTAATGCAGCCTACCAATGGCTTTCTAGCAATTTCCTTCGAGGACTGCAACCATTAGACCCCAAACACATTTGGAGATTAGGAATCCCAATCCTAAATAATTTCCAAATTGCAAAACAAAAGACGAAGATTTCTTTTCAAAACTCGGCAAATTTTTCTTCTTTATTATTATTTCTTTTGTTCATTTTCCTTTCAGGTTAATGACTTGGTGATAAACAGTGAAGATGACAATTTTCTCCCTGATAACCAGACACTCAGGGAGTGTGGCATTGGTGAGTCAGTCACAAAATATTTTTTTTTTTAAAAAACAAAACAATGGAGAACTGTAACTTTTCTTCTGATGTAGTCATCTATATATATTTCATTAAATATTTAAATACAGCAATACCCCATTGAAAGCTTAGGATGTGTTCCTGAAGAGGAGAGCTTTCAGTGAATCAGCTTTCAACGGGGTCATTATAAACTTGATATGGAGACACGTTCCTAACAGTGTTATTTTTTACCTATGAGTGATACATGTTGACTTAATTTGACTACTAGTACACACAAACAATTGATTAAAGAATAAACCAGGGCATATGCAAATGCATAATGCACTGTAATATATCATTTATTAAATGCTGAAGACACCATTGTTGTGGTAAACGCCAACCTCTTGAGTGGCTACAGCAGAAGTAGGTGCATTTGAGTCTAAGTTGAAGCACCTAAGTGCTGATTGGCTCTGAGTGCTCTAATACGCCACTTGTCATTGGCTCAGCAAGTGTACACAAAAATGGTGGGTGCACACAGTTCATTCAAACTCGCAATTTTTTTTATTTACTTTATAGAATTTAAAAAAAAAAAAGCCAAAGCCAAGAGCTTAATAGCAAATCAGCTTTCATCAGGGTGCTACTGTAATAGTATGTAAAATGTTTTTTTGTTTTAATCTTTCAGATGTATGCTTGTATAGTGTACCCTGCCCTACTAATTTAGCCATCCACATACACAAAGACCAAAAATGTACAGATATCAAGTGTGATTATGTACATATTGGATGTCTGAATGGAGAGATAACTAGTGTGCACTATTAGTGTCTCAGTTCTGCCAGGTACATTGCCTTTTTTTTCCTTGGTACCAACAAGGCCTACTGAGAGTAAATGCCCATATTCTTTAGGAAGATGGTGCTACATGCCACATTCTTGTGTGATCACAGAATGGAAGCGAAATCTGCACATTCAGCTTCTTCCCTAGAGAACCAAAGCCCTGGATGGATGGGTCTGATTGAGCATCTGTAGGAGCTTTGGGAGAGCAACCTGTCAATTAAAGTAAGCTCTCACTCAGATATGGGTGAGGGAACCTGGGCCAGGCTATGACACAGTTTCACTGATTTGATGTCAAACTGGGGTAGAGGTAGAAAGGGTGGCTTGATCAAGTACTGACATAAAGTTGCTAGTCTTTTTTTTCCTCAAGGTTGTTTGTTGATATATGTCATGCAAATGAGATACCTGATATAACCTTAGTTATACTATTGAAACAAATTAGTTTCAGTCATGTGATGTGATGTAATGAGTCAGCTACAACTGAATTTTGAGTATTGAATCAAGGAAAAGTGTTTAGTTGAGAAAAATGACTATGGAGTTGCAGATTGAACACCATCATACAGTGCCCTTATGGCTACAAATCACCAGAGGGTGCATTGTGAAATTACTTAAGGAACTGTTTGGTACTTATTTCTTCTGACATCACCAATTTTTTCTGGATGGGATTTTGTCGTCTTAAAATGAGTGAATAGTATTAGAGACAGATTTCAGGGTCTGTTAGTGGATCAGCTCAGTTCTATGAAAGGTGAGACAAAAATATTGTTCAAGAGGTTATAGTTTTTCATTGTTGCTAAATTAATACTCCAAATGATGATGATCTATGCCCTGAGTGCCCTAAAAAGTGGAATGATAAGCCTGGCAGGGTGGATGAGGGATGGGTAACTATGAAGGCACTAGCCTGCACAAATGCATCTGATGTACTGCAACCTCAGAACCAACCTAACAATGAACCTTTGCTAGCACGCACTCAATTAGTAGTGGGAGGGTGCACAAAGAAATTCTAGAAACTGGAAGACGAGCAAGAGAGAGAACCACAGCACTGGCTGGTCACAAAACAAGCCCTGAACAAACCCATGGTTATCAGTGACCAGCAAGCAAACTGCCATACAACCCAACAACTACATTCCAGGCCCAAAGGCAATAGAAATAATTTTAACATTCTTTAATGTTTGCATATTTAAATTAGGTAGTAATGAGCTGTGTGAAAGAGGAGTATGAAATTGTTCTTTAAGCTGCATAGTCATAATGAGTTGATTTGGAGCTAAAAAAGGGTTCTGTGCATCCTCTAGTGCTTTGTAGCCACAAGAGCAGTGTATGGTGCCACCTTCATATTTTAGAATTGGTGCTATTTGAGCTGAACAGTCCAGCTTTCCTAAATTAGAACCGTACTAAGAATTACTAGATAGGTTCTGTTGACTGGTTTCCTCCAGTCTCTAGCACTTTTCTTTACTGTAATTGTTTTTGTAAACCAAAGTTTTAGATAACATTATTTATTGTCAGTTTCTCAGAATTGTTCTTAAATTCTTTGACTCTATGCTCAGCATTGTTGGGCAGTAATTGATGGTGTTCATCTAATATGAGGATGCTTCATACTTTTCCATTTCCTTCAGATAATATTTTAGTTATATTTGCATGATGGATATTAGATTAGTTTTTTCTATCTCAGAGTAGTTTCTGCCATGTGCCAGCATGACAAAAAGTCTGGGTTCACTCCTTGTTGGGGACTGATTTGGTCAACCTACTGTAGTGGGGTTTCCTGTCATTCTTGCATACCAGTCCATTGACATGACTTCTGAGTCCTTTTGTTTTCTCCTTCAGATGAATTCTAGTGGGAGGGGGGGTCAACTTGTCAGTGTACACACACCAAGGCCTTCTCAAGATATTTTCTCAATTTGAAGCAATGTCAGGTATGTAGACCAGTGATCTACCTAGAAAGCAAATCTGACACCATCCTAAACCTTTTTGACTGACTCCTGTACAAAAGATGAGTGAGCAGCCAAATGATTATAAGAGTAGTTTCCTTATATCTTGTTTTTATTTCCTTGTAATATTTTCTTTTTTTTCTTTTCTAGAGAATGAAACAGAAATATCCTATTTCCATTTGGAGGATTACCAGAAATACAAAAAAAATCCTTCCACCAAATGGTAATATATTACTCAATAGGTAAAACAAGATATATTTTCAGGAATGTCAAGTAACTTTTCTCTAAGTCAGGCATTAAAATGCTTGCACTATATTTGGTGAGAGAGAGAGATGAGTCCAAACAATGTGCAAATTAAATTTCTTCTTTGGTTATTATAGCCTCTAAAGGTTTGTAGCAACATGAAATACTATACATTGGATTCTGGTTAATTCGGACACATCAGGACAAGAACACCTTGGCCCAATTATATGAAGTTTTACGTAACAAGTTAAAAAAGGTACAAAACAAAAGGCAAACTACTGTTTACTGAGCAACAAAATTACCTAAATGAATTCTGGAACAAATGGTACAAATCAGAAAAATATTTGTGCTGAAAACAATTTCAATTTAATGTATTTATCAAACACACATGTATTGAGTCCCTGACAGTTAACAATTTTGGAGGAGTTTATCGAGTGTACCCTGCCGTGTTCTCTTGATTGACTGCAACTGAACAAAATCAGTGCAGATAATGGACTGCCTTCATCGCCTTCCTGCAAGAAATAGCGTTGTGATCCAGCAATAAATTTCCTGGCATTCTGGTCAGTCACCTGCTTAAGCTCAGGTGTGTCAACCTCATCTTCTGATGTCTCTTGGTGTTTTGCTGCAATTTGTTCAACAATTTTGTCAAAATTTTCATTTTCATTGTAACATTGAAGACTAGTGTCGAGCATGCAAAATCCTCGTAGTTTCTGATGCGTTGCAGTTTAAAAATGGCTTCATTTTCACTATTGGTCACATCTAACATCTCCAAGCTGAATGCTTAAAACCACAGTGAACAAAGCAATTCTGAATGCTCTTGCTGCTTATTTTTCACCAACTATCGGCAACAAACTGTACTGCTTGTAAAAGGTTAACCCTTGCGCTGACTCCTTTGGCTGTTGAAGATGAGATCAGTAGATTTTCTTCATTTGCTTCAAGGATGTAGTTTACCAACTTTCCGTGGTATGTCTTCAAATTTTTTATGATTCCCATGTCCATTGGCTGCACCAACAGGCAGAAATTCCAGATGGATGTTTTTCAAACAATGTAAATGAGGGTGAGCCGCACAGTTGTCAAGAAACAGCAGAACTTTTCTTGACTTCCGTTGTAGTTCCACGTTCCAACTCATTAGCCATTTCTTGAAAATTTTAGAAGTCATTCACGCATTCTTGTTAGCATAGTACAGAACTGGTAAACTGCCCACTCTAACCCCCTTAAAGCATTGAGGCTTAGCGCTTTTCCCAATAACCAGCAGACTCCGTTTATCAGTTCCTGACATGTTTGAACAGCATAACACAGTTACGCGATCCATTGCTTTCTTTGAACCCAAGTGTTACATGTTTGTAGCTCGTCCGGCATGGCATGATAAAACAGGCCTGTTTCATTGGCATTGTTGATGTCATCTGCACAAAATTTCTGAAGCAAGTTGGGCAGTTTTGTGGATTTCCATTGTTCAGCACTTACAGCATCAGCTCTGTCCTTCTCTCCGTGTGCTTTCTTGAATTTAATGTTATGCCTAGATTTCCATCGAGACAACCAACCATCTGTTGCTTTGAAATCCGTGTGACCCAGCATTTTAGCTAACTCCTCTGACTGACTTTTCAGCATTGGACCATGGACACGTACACCTCGTCCAGTTAAAATAGAAAACCACTGATTGAGGGCTACCTCAACATCTGCATCCTTGCTTTCACACTTCCAGTTTTTTAATGTTCCCTATTGTCCTTTGCACAATGCCCATTCCTCTCGCAGTTTATCTTGCTGCTGTATCACACATGTGATTGTAGATTTCAGCACTCCAATTATCTCTGCCAGGCAGCAATGACTGGTGTTAGGTAGTTGACTTTTGATTTGGTCAATTAAGGCAATTCTTTTAGCTAGTGTCAAATCTCTCCATGGCATCTTGGCATGGGACTGAAATTTTACAAAATCAAAAAAAAACCATCAAAAATTGCTACACTAACACCTGTTCGTTACTAGGTGAGTCAGCCCACACACCACATACCTATAGTGATCACCAAGCGCGCCATATAGCAGTCATTGCAAGCAGAATCGCTAAACACACTGAATACACGTGCTCATTACTGGTTGAATCAGCGATGACTTAGTAATGGCCTCCATGCCACAAGCACACTATCTAGCAGTCACTGTCCCAATCAAATGGCATGGGTGTCCCAAATAAACAGCTGCCCCGATTAACCAATGGCTCAATTAACCGGAATCTACTGTATATACTTTGGCAGTTGAAAGTTACATATAGTATTTTATCAAGGATAACCCAAAAGTAATGTCTCCTGCTTTTTCTTTCTTTCTCTCTCTCTCTAAATACACTAGTGGAGCTATTGTACCAGAGTCACCATTATGATCTACACATCTCTGCAGAGGAATCAGTGCCAGTACATTGTCACATTAAAATGTCTTTGTTATGCAGGCATTGAGAGACAACATAGGCTTTTTAAAATGTAGTCCAGAGGACCAGAGAAATGTTTGAACTGTACAGAGAATCTCCTGGATATATCCAGAAAATATTGCTTACAATTTCAGATGGAAATTGTATGTTTTCCAAGTCTTATAAAGAAAGAATAATGTAATTTTCTATTACTGAATTCTTGTCAATAAAGGAAGCCTAATAAATTCCATATATGTTTGTTGTTGTTTAAAATTTAAATATCTGATGCTTTTACTGCCAGTATTGTGTGAAACTAAGGCTGGTTTATTTAAGGTGATTGCAAACCTTTGGTAAGAAGTTCAGCTTAAAACATTCTATCTTAGACTAATTCAGACCACACTGCAAGCATCAGCTGATTAAAAGGAGATTTGTGTTGAAATGTTTCAATAAATATTACCTTTATTTACAAACGATACAAAGATTAACAAACACACATCTTCAGGCGTTGCTGGCTTTATAGAATGATTTCAGTAACTTTCCGTTTGGTTAATGTTGATTTTTTTGCATACATGGCAGCTTTTATGCAGCTGGTGCAAAAAGATTGCTAGAAAGTGCAGTGCTACAGCTGGTCTGTGGAAATCTCTGGACATTCCATCATTGCTCAGTTAAAGAGAGGGCTGTGTGCTTCAGAGGTTTCCTTCGTAGATTTTATCAGCTATATCTACTAGAAGTGCATCAACTTGCTGAAAGGAAAACATGTCAAGAAATGTACATAATTAATGTGTGATATTTAACCAAAAGGGCTCCGAGTAAAAAACATTTTCAAAAAGGTATGTATGTATCTGTGCGTTTAAAGAACAACTGATGCCAATAAAAGTTACTCTGAGCCTTTTTGTGTAGTAAGCTATTATGGTAATGAGAAATTTGATTTTCTATGTGTATAGGAAATTTAAAGCATTTAACATCATTAATTTGTGCCCAGTCAAATACGGATGAATGCAAGGAAGTTTTTTTTCTTTCTTTAGCATTGCAGAACATTTTTGTTGCACAGCTAGCTGCTCCGTTCTGATTTATGATGTTGAGCAAATACCCAATTCATTACCTCCTCTGTTGGCAGACATGGTCCGAATGCCTCGATGAGGAGATTGTCAGCTTTAACAGACGTTTTATAATCTGTGTAGGATAGGCGGCCGTCATGGTCACAGTCCTGTAAAAATATAAAAGTGAACATTGTACAAACTAATCAGCCATGCTGTCCTGTTTACGCGCACTGTACATTTTATGTAAACGGCCCCCTTCTATATATTTCTTTTAATTTCTGGAATGCTTTTACTTGAGCTTTGATGCATAAATCTAACTCTCACCATATCTTTTATGCCTTCCTAGATCATGTTCTCTTACACGCATTGATCCCCTAAAAAAGAGTTAAAGAGAAGCTGGGCTGCATACTCAGAGCTTAACATGATTAATAGATTGCTGTTTGATGGCAAAACAAGGGGAAGGGGACATTTTCTTTAGATTTAAATATATGGTATCTAGCTGCTATGCCTAATGTCTGTAGAATTACTTAAAAGCCATATTTAGGATCGTTTGCTTTTTTCAGAACTAACTGCATCAAACAACTGGCTGTACGCTGGATAGCAGTGCTCAGCATATGAATAGTAAGCAAACCATTCTCAGAGGAGTTTTTTTTTCACTTTAATTTCAGTCTTTGCAGCTGTTGCATGCTAGTATCAAAAGCTAAAGGGAAAAAGACTGAAATACAAAGTTACAGATGGATTTGCTTCAGAATCCAATGAAATGGATAGATGCCCAAGCTCTCTGAACATGCCTGGTATTTCTAATGAACTTAACTATCAGTTGCCAGTGATTTTATGATTCTGTGTTCTTTCCCACATTAATAACTTATTAATGAATCTATTTATTTATTACTATGATGTTTCAGAACCAGACAAGTTCTGATAATTCTGTTGGACTAGGAAGGAGGGTAATTTTGAACTGCTGACCAGAAATGGAGAAGAGAGACTCAGTCATGAAGAATACTGAAATACATACCATTTTCTTTAAGATTACGTCAACCAGGTCCTTGATTCCTTCATCAGGATCTTCATCATGTGGTTGCTGGGGGCAGAGAAGCAGCAATTATGAAATTTTGTAGAGCTTAGAAAAAAAAAAGTAATTTTATCATCTTACATTCTCTAAATCTAAACTTTCTGAATATCACTGCATGCTGCTGCCTTTATAAGCATGGGTGAGGAGCAGATAGATTCACTGTGTTTTGGCAAACTGTTCTATAGCAGAAAATTGCTTGAAGGATGGTAGATGTAATTGGTAAATGTAATGTAAATTCGTTCTGCTTCATTAAGAGAAATTATTTTTCAGAACTTATCAGTTGGATCAGACTATTTACTGTTTTATTTGCACCAGCTTTGTTGAAGTTTACATGAAATTTTCCAAACTTATAAAGAGCCAAAATGTAAATAATGCAGATGTGATCACAAACTATCAACTTTTGGTATTTCTTTTGGATCTCTATACATTTATCTAAAAAGTGCTGGAAATTAACATTACCAGTGTGCATTTTAAATCTATTTAATATGTTTATTTGAATAAAATTTTTAAACAAAACCATTGCATTTTTTTTTTACTTTGTAAGATGTCAATGGAACGTGTTTTACTTGCTGAGGTCCCCTTTCTATAGAAAATCTATTCTGAGAATAGTTGGCCAACAGTATTTTATACAATTGAAACCATCCCAAATTATTTATCCCAGCATTCAACTGATCATATTCCAAATCGAGGTCAAATCTAGAAAACTACACACCCCCCCTCTCTCTCTCTCTCTCTTTTTTAAAACCTGATTAGATATTTTTGTGTACTAATTTCATTTTGCATTCTCTTTGGTGCACTTACATTCAGATTACACCTAATTCATCAAGCAAATTTTTCTCTTGCACAGTCAATGGCATGTTGAACAGAAATTTCTCGAAATGGTTACAATCTCATGGCTGCAGAACTACGCGTGAAACAACTCCACAGTATCAGTCGCCAAAATTTATTTCATCTGATAAATTACAAACCACACACCCATGAAGTCCCTCTCTGTGATATTTCTATCCTGACCAAGTTATTAAGCAAGCTAGAAATTCTGTGAAAATTAATTTTTTTGATTGTGAATGAAAGCAAATTTTAAATGTTTATTGTTTTGAAACTGTGCACTTATATATAATAGGTGCTTTAAAATTCCAACTTCACAAATCCTTAACTGTACAAGCAGAAGAGACAGCATGAAATAGAATCTCATTGCAGTTTTTTCTTCAGTTTTATCAAATGAATGGATATAAAACTGATAACATTATAAGTGATGGCACTGTTATATGCTGCAACAAAAAATTTCTCAACCTACCTTTATTAAAGAACTTTTTAGCATCTGAAACATTTCTTCACGGGAGATAAAACCATCGCTATTCAAATCATACACTTCAAAGCAATCTGTAAACAGAAATTGGTAACTAGCAGAGTTCATATGCTCCTACAAATGGTCTGCAGGCAGATCTTATCTGCATCTTTCATCAAATTTTTTTTTGTTGTTGCTTCTTTGTAACATGTGCACACAACTTAGAGACATCAATAATTCTTAATCTTAGTCATTTTTAATGGCTTTTAGCAAAGAAAAAGGAAAAGATAACTCAAAATTTTGACATCAAAAAAGCCTAGTTAGATGCAAAGATGCTGAAATTATGTGCTGATAATATATTTTTGGATAAAAATAATATTTTATAAAGTACCCCTGATTTAAGACAATGGTAAAGTATTTTAGCTATGAAACTGTTGGGAAATGGAATAAAAGAAACCCATGAAAATTGTTGTTTGTATCAGCATCAACTGGTTCATAAACTATATAATAACTGAGATTTTCTGCTACTTGTATCAGCTCAGTCAAATGCTATTATTGTTTGCTCCAGGCATATTTAGTATATCTTATCTATGGCAAATATTGTATAAGCTATAATTCTTCATCTTGGTTATATTCAAACTTTTGTATCATATTTATAATACTTCACCTTGGTATGTAAGGAAATAGTTTATCAGCACAGTTTTTTTTAAAAAAAGTTTGTGATTACTTAATACAATAATTTAATATCTATTTAAGAAGAAATAAAAATTAAAACATAGTATACATTTTTTGTTAGAGATTTGTCAGGATTTCACACTCTGAAAATATATTTTTAAAATAGAGAAAGTGCATACATCTGGTGGTATTCTACGCTACATGCTATAAACAAAATTGGAAAAATTCTGATCCCACAATTCATGATTAAATAATTCTCCACATAGTACAGTATGTTTATTGCAGGAAAGCTTGAGAGAAACAAATGTTTCATAGGTGTTCCAATGAGCGCATGTTATTTTGAATTCTTAGTGGTAGCAAACTACTCTGGAACATTTTTGTATGATACAAATAAAATCAAGTTACTATATCGTCACTTCATGCTAGTCATGATCATAACAGAATGCCAAGATACTAACCCTGACTAATGTTACTGAGAAGTGGCAACACTGCTTTATTCAATATGGGCTTTGTTTTAAAAAAGCAGGTGTTATAATGGGTAATGATCTTGTCTAAAAAATAATTAAAATATTTTCATTGCATACCTGCATATACTGAAATCACTGACCATATTTCACAGAATCACTACAGATAATATTGTGGCCTTATAGCTGATAAATCTATCACAGATCGCTGTACCTTATTTCTTCTACCTTAATTTTTGATCTAGTGAGTAGTGTATTTGAGAAGAGAGTAGGAAGATATCTTACATTTCAATTTTTCTTCAAGATTCCCTCGCAGAAAAATGGACATCCCGCATACCCACTCATCACTGCTAATCATGCTGTCGTTGTCTTTATCAAATGCTCTGAAAACTAATAATTTCAATCTCCAATTCTAGAATGTATGAAGAAATGGATATTCAGCTGTTAAACTGATAAATATTAAGCATGCTCTGTCATATAAACTCAGTTTTCAGATAATGCAGATTTGAATGTGAAATTATAAGAAAAGGATCAATTTGTCAACAAACTGATGTCCAAGAATTCATTCAAAAGTTAGAATTGATTCAAAAACATTTGAATATGAAGAAAGGTGTCCATGTAACAAAGCTATCAAAAAGGCATGGTGAGACAGTGAACCATGAAAAGTCTGATTGGCAGCTGAATAGATGAATTCAACCAAGAATTTGCAGAGTTCAGGGAACACCATGATAAACTAAAGCTGTTTGCAGAGACATTTGGAACTGATGACAGTGATGCTTATGACATGTTCCAACAGGAACTAAATGAGATCCAAAATGATGGTGACATGAAGAGAGCTTTTGCAGTGTATAACCTTCTGACATTGTATTTTAAACATGCTCCCTCAAAGTCTTGTCCTAATCTGTGAAAATATGCCTTCAACTAATTGCCATATTTGGCAGTGCATATTGCTGCAAACAGCCTTTTTCAAGAATGAAAAATGTCTAAACAAAATCAAAATCACTCCTGACAGAGGGGCAACTATCTGGAATATTCCACAAGGCTACATCAAGAGTGCGGGCAGACACTGACTACTTGTGCAAGCAAGAACAATGCCAGATATCTCTATAAAATCAGTGTTCAATATTGTGAAGAGAAAGTAAGCCAATAAATTAGTCTTCTCATTTGAAGCTTGTTCATAAAAAATACACATTTTTTGTTGTTTTGATTAATAATAAGATAAATTCCTAATGTTACAAAAATTGCAAAAGAAAATTTTAATATTATAAATCCTCTGAGAAAAGTATCTGCATCTGTGTAAGCTTGGAAAATCAGTTACATCCATATAACAGGCATGGAACCACATACTCCAAATAAGGTCTATCAATATCCTGATGACTTTTCGGCATTTTCATTGTAGTTGTTTAATAGGCCTTTATATTCTGCCCCACTTGATTAAACTATCAGACTCCAGGCTATACTGACAGTTACTCCTAGGTTTTGTTCATTGTGACATCTTTCAAATGTATTATCTATCATCCAGCAAGTGTTCTTTTCTAAAATTACCCTGACCCATATGACTGCATAACTGAAAACACACACACATATAAA
This sequence comes from Nautilus pompilius, assembly GCA_018389105.1. Taxonomy (NCBI): domain Eukaryota; kingdom Metazoa; phylum Mollusca; class Cephalopoda; order Nautilida; family Nautilidae; genus Nautilus; species Nautilus pompilius. Next base: position 109,682 of record JACATO010001508.1, on the reverse strand, counting down.
ATTGATCCACATTATGTTGGAGATCATCAAATCAGATTTAAATGACAATTTAGCAGGGATGAATACTATATTTAGGCTAAACTAAAGCAAAAGTATTCCAGGAATCGGCTTCAGCCTTTAAAGGTCAAGTTATCACTGCCTGGACTGCTAGTAGGTTTCAAAATGTGACTTGTAATGGGGTTAGATGCCTTGAAAACATGTAAAAGCTTCAATCAAGACCAAGCTTAAACATAATTCTAGTCTCAATTGTGCTAACAATTGCATATCATTCTATATAAATAAAAATATATAGTGTAGTTATTACAAATAATGGAATCTTATTTCTTAGAATTTCTAATTCTAATACAACATTGTTGTAAGTCAGAGGGTCAGAAAAAATTTACAAATGCATTTAGTACCAAATTATTTATTTTATTCAAACCCTCAGCCTCAATGTCTCTGGGTAAGGCATTCCATAATTTTACAACTCACTGGCTAAAAAAAAAATACTTGGCAATATTGACCTGTTCTTTACCTTCAAAAGTTATGTTTATCCAAGAGCAATGATACTGCCAGACTAGTCAACCGATTATTCTTAAAATCTTGTTTGCAAATGATGTCTTGCTATCACACTGTTTCTGACTTTATTATGATCTTGTAAGTTAACCATACTGTCTGTTATCAGTTACTTTGTCATATAATTATATAATTTAGCATCATCAACATGCTTTAGAGGAGAATTATGGAGTCAATATCATTTCTACATATTTTTAAAAAAAGCAATGGGCCAAATATAAAGCACTACAGTACCCGCCTAATAACATTACTGTACCTGAAATAAAATTCCATCAATGACCCTGCTGCAGCCTATCATGTTAATAACTTTCTAGCCATAAAATTAATACATCAGTTATGCCAGATACTTCATACATTTTTTCTATTAAATGTGGTAATGTATTAGATTCCATAAATCAAAATAAATAACACCCAATTTGTCAGCTTGTAGGTACTATTTATAATATCCACAAGGTTTCTGGCAGAGATGGATAGACTGAAAATCATGTTGACCATCTCATATTACAGTTTTTTTAAATGAACTGGACAATCTCTACTTTGACTAAAGTTAGACTAATTGGTCTACAATTCCCAGGGCCATTCTTGTTAGCTTTTTGTAAATGCTGAAATGATGTTTCCTTTTACTTTCCACTAAAAAGTGGAACTTATTTTGTATCTAGGGACTAATTAAAAACTATACTAAAAGGACAGTACATTTAATCAATTATTAGCTGTACTGGCCTAGAATAAATATTGTATCTGAATCCAGTGCTTTAGTAGGATCCATTTTACTCAATATGTCCTGACTTTATCTTTAGATATATACTGTATAATATTAAGGGTTATCAAAGAAATATTCTGCTTCTGGAATAGCATTTAAATTTTCATGTGTAAAAATATTAGCAAAATAATCATTTAATAATTCTTGTTTGCTTTATCCCAGTTACCAGTGGGATATTTAAAGGGGTCAATATTGTGCCTCAATTTGTGCATAAAACTAGTTAGGTTGAGACTGATGGTAGCAGCTGAAGGAGAATAACAGTAATCTCCCAGATTTCTTATGGATATGAGCAAATAATGTGGATTTATTGAGTAGTTTAGGAATTTTCATAGTTACAGGTATTATGTTCCCAAATTCTCTTCTCTCCATCCATGAGAATTTTAAGATTTTTGATTTTAGTTTTGTCATAAACTCAGCATTTCTAAAACAAACAGGTTCTGTTTGTTTGTGTTTCTTTTCAAATGAATTATACTTTTCTGTGAAAAGTTTTCTTAACATAATACCACTGACAGCAACATCCAAACATCCACTTAGTAGGGTACTCTGAAAACAGATAAGTAATTTACCCAGGGTAGCAAACAACAGAAGCTGCTTTCTTGTTCAAACAATGTGCATGCATGCCTCATTACAACTGATCAATAGCATATTATTCTATTAAGAAAAAAAGCCAGTCAGATTGCAATGGTGGAGATCTAGCTGAGCCCTGTTGTTTAAGTAGATACATTCTCCTCATCTAGCCTGTCTACATTGGCTTAAAGCAAAGGAGTGCCCCTCTCTCCCTCCTTGCTACAACATTTAAACAATAATGATAATTTCAGTAATGAGTTGTTACTTTGTTGTGAGTAATGTATGACAGATGGCTGCTTCAAAGTAAAATTACAGTGTAACTAAAAATAGTTTCACAAAACTTTAAAGAAGCAAATTGCTTTATGTTTTCCCTTCGTGTCCTGGTTTATTCAAAAATAATATCTGTTCCCATTTCAAACCTACTCTGATCTCAGATAAAAGTCAACCCCTTTTCAGTGCTTGAGGAGGAATGTAAAGACCTTATATTCAGACCAATAAAATGCTAATAGAAAGAGTTAAACATTGTGGAAGATCTGCCCCATAATTGTTTGTTTTTTTTTTTCTTTGTGTGTTTGTATGATGAAAATGAGCAACAGCTTGACAAAGGAGATGGAACAGGGCAATAGCTGGATACTGTTAGTCCTAAAAAAGAAAACAAAAGACAGAAGAATGTTAGGCAGACAGTCAGATGGACAGGAGGATTTTTTTAAAAAAAAATTAAGGCTCAAATACACCTGTGTATTTACTACTTTATGTCAAAAGGAGGCTATCTAATTCTGCTGATGCTCGTCAAGTTTCACTAAAAGGGATTTTTCACTTGATTCCAAAGTACTCCTCAAACAGGTGCCCAATGGAACTTCTTTAAAAAGGGCAGAGATAAGGCAAAGTGGGCCTAATCTCCATGGGGGGGGGGAATAGAAGTGGAGGAATGCTACTATTACAGTGGATCACAAGGATGAGAAATCTTAGAACTTGAGAAAACTACCTGGAGAAAAATAGTGAAATCCATGCACCAGAATTAGCTTGGCAGATCTGTGGTCTTGTTGCTTTGCAAGGCTGGCTAGATTCAAGTTTATCTTTATTAATGTCACTGCAATTCTAAAGTTACATCAGCCTAAAAATTTGGATCCCATTTGAATTATGCACAGTTCTTTGATGGCAGTGCCTTCACCAAGACTCATGGGCTTTGGCAAACATAAACTAAAAAAATAATCTTAATTCAAAATTTGCAAGTTAGTTTTCCAAACAGAGTGAATCTAAGATGGAATAAATAAGCACAGAGTCTGCACACAGGAAGTCCATGAGAAATTTCAGGAACGCTTACCTCTGTCCAAGAGTATATCATCAGTCATGCAGAACATGTTATGCATTACATCGCGAAATTTTGTTCGTTCCATTTTCTTCTTGCTGTATTCAAAAAACATCATTAAAAGGATTTCTGTCTCTGGCCTGGAGACTGGAAGAACAGTAAAAAAAAAAACAAAAACAACTACTTCATTCAACATTGTCAGGGGTAAATGCAGAAATTGGTTTAGAAAGAGGGGAGGAAAATAATGGATACCACGGATGAGGGTCACATGGTAACACTAAATTGAAAATAAATGAAACCTGCAGCAAACTTCTACAAAAGATCAGATAACCATGAGTCATATTTTTTGGTAGAACAGTCAATGATATTCCCTGTTTGCTTACTCCATATGTTTTAAAAAGTCAATTTTCGTTTATCCCTGCCTTTTTTTAGCTGTTAAATATTTTGACAAATTATTTCACAATCACCAAAATCCTGTTAATATAACTTTGCTGAAAATTACTGCCTACATGGCACAACACATTTAGTTCCAAAAAAAAAAAAGAAGAAATACATACACTGGGAGACAGAAATATTTCATATTTCACAATTTTTTTCAAAAAGCAAAAAAAAAAAAAAATTCCCCTAAGAAAGACATTAACATGGGATGGAAAATGACTATTAATATATTTTGTTATTCAGCTGCTTTATTCTCAAGTTTCTGATAGGTAGAATTTAACCCTTGACATTTGGAGAGAAGGATGGGAGGGAAGAAACGTAGGTATGCGATCAAATGCAAGAATATATTTTATGTAGAGAACAAGTCCTACAGAGATACAGTAGCAGTGATCCATAATTGAGGACTAGCCAATGAAAATCAAAAGGATGAAGGAAAATCTTGGGTGATCAAAGTTTCAACACAAAACTTATCATGTTTTGTAATGTAAACATATTTTCTAATGTATGCACAGCCACAGATTAACAACCAAAACAAGAATTGATGCAGATTAAAATATTGGATATCATCATCAACAACAATGGACAACAATCAAATTATTTACAAAAAAATTCCACATTTAAAACACTCCTCTATAGTGCTTTTTCATATAATGAAGAGAAGCTAATTAAAAGCACCTGGATTCCATTTAGTCACCCTCCAAATTTGTCAATTCAAAAATTCTGTGTAAACCTGGTGAGACATAATGAATGCTTAGTCTGTGGTGGATATCTGACTTTTTTTTTCACTCTTCTGCAATAAATTCTTGTGAAAAAACTTTAAAAGTAGCCTTTTAAACTATTTTTTTTTTAAATGCATAGAGATGTTTATAGCAATCATAAACTAATAGCTGAATGAAGCGTGGGATACTTCGCCGCTGTATCACCTCAGGCGCACAGTTTTCCCCCATTTATCTGTGGACTGCGCGCGGCAGCTCACGTGTGTGACTGAGTGCCACTCACCATGGTCCACTGGCCATGACAAAAACGAATCTTTCAATTTTTTTTTTTAAAAAAATCTGGACACTTAAAGTACAGAAGAAGTAAATTTAAACAAAGTTTGCCATAAACATTCCCAGCATTTTTTCTCTTTTAATTAAAACTGATTACTTGCATTATTTTTTGTTTTAAATTTGCTAATTAGTTTGAAATATATATATATTGACTCCACAATTCTCCTCTAAAGCATGTTGATGATGCTAAATCATATAATTATGTGACAAGGTAACTGATAACAGACAGTATGGTTAACTTACAAGATCATAATACAGTCAAAAACAGTGTGATTAGTGAGACATCATTTGCAAACAAGATCTTGAGAATAACCAGTTGACTAGTCTGGCAGTATCATCGCTCTTGGATAAGCATAACTTCTGAAGGTAGAGAACACATGTTATCGCAAACTGTCCTACCAATAAATACCAACAAAGTACAATCTCCTTTCACCTGCATGCATATCTTTTTTTTCTTCTTCTTCTTTTTTTTTCCCCCTTTCTTAAATAACTATAATTATGCAAAAAGTTCCGAACTGGGGTGTAAGTGTGGGCACGGATGATGTCGCACGCCTCAGGGTCGGTAACGACATACATATCGCAAGGTAACAAAACAGCAAAAGAACAAAAGTACTACATCACCGTCACAGTCTGCAGGGGGCGAACAACAACAACAACAACAACAACAACAAAAAACCCCACCAGAATTCTATTCTTTTGTTGTTGTTGTTGTTTTTAAAGCCGTGGCCGTGCATTTGCAGGCCTAAATATGTCGAGAGCCGGCGGTTGCCCCCTGACATCACTTTCACTTTAAGCGATGGAGACTTGGAAAATCGTGCAGGGTTAGGGTTAACTTACAGTGAGTTGCTTTGACAAGGGCGTCGATAAACTTGGTTTGTTCCTTTTTCAGCCCAGGCATCGAATGCAGGGGGCTCCTCTCTCTCTCTCACACACACACACAAAGAAAGAAGAAGAAGGGGTTTTGGTGGGGGTTGTTGCGGTCGGTCGGACGGGAGAACTGCTCAGGGCTGGCGGCGCTGGTTACTCCAACTAATGAATGTTGTTCTCCGGTTGTCAAGCGCACTGCGCCTGCGCAACAGGAAGTGATCCGCCAGAGCGTTATAACACTAAACCATAATAATAATAATAATATTAATAATAATAATAATAAATTATTATTATTATTATTTTATTATTATTACGACCGCGCTTCTAGAATGCGAATTAATTATTTTTCGTCACGTTTATCTGTGTATATATATATATATATTTTTTAATAGGAATGTTGCATCTCACAGGGGGGGTGGAGAAAAAAATATATGCACCTTTTATTATTATTATTATTATTATTATTATTATTGCTGCTGCTGCTGCTGTTTTCTTCTGGACGACGGTGTAGCGATCTCACGTCTTCTGAGAGGTGAAAAGCTCTCGTCATGGCCGACGCCGACTCCTTGCACGACATGAGCTCCGATTTGGACGTTGACCAGAGCGCGGTCGATGCCGACGGGGAGGACGATGAGATATCGGAGCAGAAGTACGTATTCGCGGAGCTTTGTAAGGACCGTCCGGGAGAGAAGGATCGCCAGGCCGGCCGGGTCGGGTCGGGTAGGTGGTGGTGGTGAGGGAGGGGGGGGGACATTGGCGGCCGACCGACAGACAGACAGGAGGACGCAGCTCGGTCGACATCCATCCTCCCCGGTCGTGGACGGCCCTTCCGCCCTCTCCCCGCTTACGGGTGGACTCCGGTCGAGTGTTCGCCGAATCCCCTCCCTCCCGGAGATGAGAGCGCCGCCTCGTCGCTATCGCCATCCATGTATCCCCTTGCCGGTTCCAGCAACAGCATCCTCTCCCCCCCCCCACCACCTTACTGCTACCGGTCCGAGTTCGTATCATCCGAACCCCCCCCCCCACGCCTCACTCGGAGCTCCCTCCCTCTTCTGACAACTCTGAGCGAATTCGTCGTAACCCGAGGCCGGTGTAGGATGTAATTATAATGGAGAAGACGTGACTCCGAGGGGAGGGAGGCGGATGGTCGCCAAGTGCCACCCGTATGTGGAGGTGCATCATCCGAGAGAGAGAGAGAGAGGTTCAGCAAACATTTGTGGCACTTACCCGATATCTTCCCTTAACCATAGTGTTTCCGTTCTCCTTCGTAGTTTAGATATTCTTAAAGAGGTTTTTCTTATATGTGTACATATATCTGTGTGTGTGTGTGTGTATATATACACATATGTGTGTGTGTAATTAGTGGAATTTCATCTACATGAACTGTTTCTGTTCTAAAAAAGATAATCTGTGTGAAGAGGGAAAACAATGTACACTGTAAAGTCAGCATAAGGAGATGCTTTGTTGTAGGTATTGAAGGGAAATGTGGAGAATTTCTTTATTAAAGTCTCTGTTAATGTGATTTAAACATTCAAAATGAAGATGCAGAACTAGATTTGTTGTTTGGATAGCTCACCCACCGTGGAGCAGGTGAGAATCCCCGCTTATAAGCACGCCCACCGTATAGCACCATTAGAAAGGAAACCAGCCAAATCTACCTAATTCTCTCTTGCAATGAATGAACAAAGCACGATTCCTTAGGAACAAACTTGGAGAAGGTTCGTGCGGTATCGGACCATGTAAATACGCTTTCAGTCAATTCTTACTTGTTGCCCAATTCTCTGCTGAGGTGATCCAAAGCCATGGATACATTCTAAAAAAAGGAAAGAGGAAGAAAAGAAAAAAAGCGCTTAACTGTTAAAAATAGTAGCAATTATCTTGCTCATTCCACATATTTATTTTCCTAAGTTCCCTAAACATGAAAATAGTACCTTGTTTTTGATTTATTATATTATTATTATTATTATTATTATTATAGGATTAGACTAAAATGGGGACACACTAAATGCACCTGCCCTTTTACCCCACTTTGGATTTTAATAATTTAGAAAACCTCTGCTTAGATATTATGTAATCACAAGTTTATTACTTTGTTTGAGGTGGGTGAATCTTTAGTCTGTTGTTGGGGCCACTACATCCCATTTTTGTGTTCATTCTGGTCATATTTTAGGATTGTAGCTGTGCACGATAGCGATGATGACTTAGTTGTTATTGGTAGAGAAGTAAGAGCATTTCTCATCTTGAAGTATACTCATGATATGGTCTTATTGCAGAAAGTAGTAAAAAAAAATAAGATGTAAATTTAAATTGATTTTAAAATTTTAAAAGAAAGCTAAGCTGAATAATTGATATAAAACAGTTAAACAGAATATTTCTAATTATATTTTAGTTTATGCTCAGCAAAAGTAAAACTTTATAAAAACTTAATTATGTTAATTACTGCTGTTTTTATTATTTCTTTTGTTTATGTTAAAAATTTGTCTGATAGTGTTCTTCAGCAGTTTGGGTCAGTCAGTGACTACTACTGCCAGTTAGTGAGCTGGGCAGCTGACATTACTCTAGCTGGGCCTTCTCACCTATCCACGATGTACTACTGCCCAGAATTTCTTCACAAGCAGCAAACCACCATGACCAACAATGCAAGGAGTACCTCTTGCTAGCCTTCTAACCCACATTTATCAATGAGATATTCCAATCTAGTTCGTGGATAAAGCTATATACCTTAAGCCGTTGGTGTTAAACACTACAGAAGAATTTTAATACCTATTTAAAACTGAAAGGAAACAGTATTTTGATAAACCTTGTGGTACCAATTATTGTTTTAATTTTTTTATAGCAAAAACTTAGTTTTTCAGTATCAAATGAAATAAGCCAGATTGTATGTATGCTTGTGAAATGTCTCGAGTATTGCTTTAAACTCTTTAGTGATTCAATAATACCCAAGACTTGATAAGCAGGTTAGAAATATCAAATAGATAGGCTTGTTGTATGGTTCATTCTATTCAAATCTAAGCCTTTAGTTTTTATGATTCAAATGTTTTCATGTATATGATAATATTTCAGTTTTAGAATGTGCTAAATGATTTAAGACTTACATTTACCTAGTTCAGGTACTAGACATTTGAGGTGAGTTCTGATAGAAATTTTCAAAATAATTAAGGGCTCTAAGCATGTGGACAATAACAAAATAATTTAGCTATCTAGAAAGTATCAGCATGACTTCATATTATAAGCAGTTGTTTTAATGTAATAGTATTGTAAATGAATGGACTAAATTTATAGCAATAGTAGTTAGTGTTGAGAATTTTAAAATTTACTCATTCTTGGGATCTTGTATAAGACATGATGACTCCCTGGAAACTAAACTAAACTTTATTTTCTGCTAGCAGCAAGGCAAATGTTATAATTATTTAAGAGTTCACAGTTCTGATAGCTCGTATGGTCTGCCTGTAGAATTGATAGAGGCTATCTGTGTAGCTTTGCATTGTGTGGGGTGGGGCCTTCAGATTGGCATGGAATGCTTATGGAAAAGAACCTGAAATTGCTGATGCAATCGAGAGTTGCTGAGGATTTTGATAGATTATGTAATTAATCTGTGGTCCATTGTATTTCAGATGTGTACTAGTGTGGTAGATATCAAAGTAAAAGATTTTGTAGAACATGGAAGAATGATGATTATCTGTTGCAAATGAAATATAGAATATGTTCAAAGTATTATGATATTGAACTGTAAAGAAATTCCTAGTGCATCAGCTGCGATAATTGATGTGGCAATATCATTTAGACTAACATTTTTGGACCCCTGGTTGACATTACTATTGCTGATCAACAGTACAGAAGACTTGTCAGAAGTAAACAAAAACACCCCATCTATAAAGAAGCCACTATTATTCTTGTACAAATATTCGTCATGATTAGTACCTAATGACTCTGCTTTTTGCCTTTATGCATAAGCAACTTCACCAGATGGATGAAGGCAGGTTGAAGTATCTAATAACTTCTGATAACTCTCTGTAGCTATGTTGCTTTCACAAACTAAAAGAGAGTCAAAACAGGTTGTCGATAACATTGTCAAAGATAAAGCTTGTTTATTCTACCCATCAGCCTTTGTGAGAGCTAAAATAGGCCATTGTATGTGGCACAGAGCAATGTACTGCTAGATGTTTCACTCTTTCCATGGATTCTAATTATTTTCGTGTTGACTATGTACAATTATACAGTGATGTGTCCTTGTTTGTTGTTGCATTTTAGATGGATTTCCAAAGATGTGTAATGCTGATAAACTATTTTTGTGCTGGGATTACATGGCCTATTGGTTTATTGAAACTGCTGATATCGATAGTTTTGTCTTAGGGCTAACATCGTGTTATAAGAAACTCTTAACAGTGTGTTCATAAGATACTCTGGCCACTAAGATTGCATATACACCTGATGCTTTTTTATTGTATTAAGTAGTAAATATATATTTTATAGTTATAATATTCCCAAGAGCCCTTTAGCTATTTTTATTTATTATTTAACATTCTTTTCAATTAATGGAAAGAACGTTTTTTTTAAAAGCTTAAGTTTGGAGCTATATTTTCTTTAAGTGACCTTTTTTATTTTAAATGTCTTGTTTTTAATGTTTGAAATTCAGAAAAAAGTTTCCAGATTAAAATACATCTTCTTAAGATCTTCATAACTTGAAATTCACAGTGAAATGCCCTCTTTTTCTTTTCTTTTTTTCTTCTGACTCTCTCCTGTAGTTCTGAGGCAGCTGCACGGAAGAAGAGTAAAAAGAAGAAGCGGAAACAGAAGGACATCGAGCGGTCAAGTGGCGACTCAGACAGCCAGGTCCTTACTGATGAGCAAGAGTACAGAATTCACCTGGTCGAGGGGAAGTGCGACCAATCTCAGTCTGGGGTGGAGGCAGACTCTGAAGGCCAGGACTCAAGGGACAAAGTGTCATCCGACAGCATCTCCAAGGACACAGCAGTGATGAAAGACAACCCTACCGAAGATACCAAAGTCAGTCATTTTCTGATGTTTTTTTAAAGTCTAGCCAAGAGACTAAGTGATATGAATGTGTTTGAGTCTCTTCCTTTTATATATTTTCTTAGTTCATCACTTATGTAATGATCATTAAATGTTGGTACCATCTTTATTTCAATAATAATCCAATTCTAGATATTTGTTATGGTATTTTGTTTTACATTGATAGCTTTGGAATATATTGTACGTATGTTAATAATCCTCTCAATCATTCTTAAATCAGATGCATAACTAACTTATTATTTCTCCTTTTTAGGTACCAGATTAGCATATAAAGAGTGGGCCACTTAGAAGTAGCCCCACCGGCACTTGGTTGTTTGTGTAATAAATAATGATAGTGTATTATGCGCAGTGCTATTTTTAGTTGAGCGATGGGTTTGCATTGATGGAGAATACAATGAAAGTAAGTTTCCTAGAATTTTGTAGTAAAAGGTTAATGCACAAATATCCTGGTGTGAAACTGGCTACAAAAAAGACCTATACAAAAATTGGTGACGAAATGTGGGAAACGGGTTTTATTTAATAAGGTGCCAACTCTTGTTAGAACTGTGCAGAGTGATGAACCCAGCCATCCGTGGTTGTCATAACAGTATGAGGTTTCCAGGGTGTCATGCTGACGCTATCCTACACCCTACTGAGTGACTGTTGTGCAAGTACTGAAGCCCTGGACATAAATCTGAACTTCACGTCTGATTTTGCCTGGTTCCATCTTAGTGGCTAAGTTAAATTGCAGAATAACTGCCACTGGTCTGGAGAATCTGTAAACACACTTCCTAGTCTCCTTATATGATGAAACAGATTGGTGTGTGGCTGCAGCATGTCAAAGCCACATTAACCCTTTCATTGATCACTTAGCAGAATGAAAGAGCTTATGGTCGTTTCCAGTGAAATGGAGCCATGTCCCATACTGCACAGGCAACTCAAGCATCTGTCCACGAAGTTTTCAAGTAGGAACAAACAGTATTGTGGTTGCCGTCACCTTTCCCAGACTTATCAATGCGTGTCTCTTATTTCTGGCACAACTTAGTCATAAGTTTGTAGAAACACCCAGCCCAAATAATCTGTGCACTTGAGAATAGCATTTCTTTTGTAATAGCTGCAATGAACAGCCGATGAACTACACAAGATGTCCAGAACTGTGATAAAGAGGGCACAGAAACGTCTCAATGTAAACACACATTACTTCCAACATCTATTATGGAGTCATTATGTATTTGGACATTGTCATACTTGTGGAAGCTTACTTTTAAGCAGCTTTCCCTGTATGTGGATGGTAGCATACATGGTTGCAGTTTACCATGTTGATTCTGGGCTTTGTTTGGCTAAAGGTGTGACTTCTTACCACCACCTGTACTAGCTGCTGTTTTGTGTTGGTTTCCTCCAGGAAATCTGGTATTCTTCCAATTCTAATCAGAAGTGTATTAGTTGGTTCTTCTTTTATGGGATGCTTTGCTCTTGTCATACAAATTCTCCCCTCCCACCTACTGTCTGGTTAGTGTTTCTTCATTGGTTGCTGCCCACACTGATACAGGACAGCCTCAGCTAAGGTAACTCTCAGTCTGAAAAAAATGTGTTTGATGGATGTGTGCATTTAATAAGATTTTTTTTCTATTGCTGATTTTAGCTACTTTTTGTTTAACTATCAGAGTCTTTTTTACTAAATAATCAGGTTAAGCAATGTAATTATATATGTGTATGTAGCATATTCTTCATAATCTAGTAGTCAGTCTTGCGTATAACAGTTTATAGATCATCAGCTAGTATTTGTTAATTTATTAAAATTGTACTTGTGATTGTGAACTTTAGAAATCAACTGTTTAAAAATGTAACAAAAGGTCAAATCCAGTCATAATGGCAGTTACCTGTTTAAAAAAATGTGGGGTTGATAACAGAAAATTATCAAAAGTAATGCAAAGATACGTATCAGGTATACAATTTTTGTCTTTTCCCTTTCATGGTGTTTGTGATTTATTTAATGACCTGTTCTTGTCAGTGTGTAAATATAAGCAAGGTGTTAAGTTTAGATTTGATTTTTTTTAGAAATGCTAATAAAAAAAAGGTGGAAAAAGCTGTTGTGAAATATTTAGTCAGGTGTTTGCATCTCCTGCCTTGTCTCTCAAACACTTTTAAAGCAGGAATAAAGCTTATTTGAATAGTACATGTAAAAAAGGAAGGCCACCACCTCTGGCATGCAAAACCGGGATTAAGATATGGAATCAAAAGTTCTCAGTTGCCACCTAATCTAGATTTTGCTGCGTGGACTCTTCAAAGGTGCCCAGCAAAAGAAGATGCATGCCATGTCATTTTTTGGTGATAGTTCTGGAAGTGTGGCAGGTCACATTATCTTCCTACAGGATATGTCACTGCCCCCCCCCTCCCACAAAAAAAGAACGAACATTGCAGCAGAATATTTTATTGAAACAATGGTAAGTAGATAGAAATGTAAGCTGCTAAATTAAGGCTTCTTTTAATGAATACCAGTTTGGTCATTCCAGCATAATATATTGCTGTTTAGATAAATCATTACACTATAGCCTATATGTGTTGGTTATATATAAATAGGTTGGCCAAATCGCCCATCCAGGCCACCACCTCACCCAGGTGCATCCACTGAAAGGGAATTGTTAGCATCTGGGCTCTTTAGAGAAGAGAACAGAGAGTTCATAGTGCAGTCCAGTGTTTCTTGGCAGTCTGTCCCACTTCTACCAGTCTGAACAAGCTTATATAAATAGTGAACTATATTGTGCATCAGCTATCCTTGATGTGTGTTCACAAAAATTTCAGTTATGTGCTGATTGGACCTTTATACACAGCTTCAACAGATTGAAGATGTTTCATTGTTTTAAGAGCTACTTATTTTGATATGGTAGGCCACTATTTAAAACATCTTGGGCTTCTGATGAATGGTAGATGTTTACAGGGCATTGACTTCAAAGAAGTACATTCTATAATGGTCATGGTTGCTGGGTATAGTGGATTGCTTGGATGTGAGAAGTTGTGATTTGGAAGGCAACTGAATAAGATATTTACGCTATCCCCTCCAGAATATCTAGGAACATGGAGCAGGAAATTTTGAAAATCAAATATTGTTGAATTTTTCTTCAACAATTGCCAGTTGATAGGCAGTTTTTCATTTGTGCACTCCTTGTAAAATGTAGCTGGCTGTAGTTGATGTAACAGGGTCTCAAAGGTGTCACTGAAGTGGGATGTACATGCAGAAGTTGTTTTTCAGGTACATTCTGGATGAATGGTGTTTCCGCCAGGCTTTCTGGATGTCAAGGCTTTGACATTTCAAACAGAATTCTTAACAAACATCGACTGCATGCACTCAATCTTATCACTGGTTAAACTTTTTGATCTTTTTTTTCAGCACCAGTCAATAGTAGCAGGCTTACAAAAAATACAGTGGGCCATGGAACTGCTTTCCATGCCCCAGGGTGCACCAAAAAGCCTGGAAGAGGCCAATAAGAAACGTTACCAATTCTGGGAGACACAGCCAGTTCCAAAGCTAAGTATGCACTGAAATTACTTTTACGCATTTCATTAGTCTCATGAGTTCTGCTTGTTTAGATAGGTGTACAGTTTGTGTGTGTGTAAAAAAGTTGTAATCCTTTATTGTTCTCAGAGTGAACAAGAAATCGTTAGCCCAAGTTCTGGTGTAATGGTAGCCAAATTTGGCACCATAGTGCTAGCTGACGGTGCTGGCCTAAAGTGTGCTTATTTCTTCTACTGTTTGCTGTAAATGTCTTTTCCTGACATTGGAATAAATGAAAAAAAATAATTTTGAATTATCTGGTTGGTTACAAATTCCTAGGTATTAGGTAGTTGTAGAAAATCAAAAACTCCTTACATAGTCTTTCCAACATAAGGCCATTTATTTTATTTATTTATCTATTTTAAATGCTTTTTAAAGAAGGAATCCAACATATCCTGGATTTACAGTTTATAGGTTGATGCTTGTTCCCCTTCCATACCTGTATGCTGATTTTTACCTTCTAAACTAGACATGAAGAGAACAAATTCAAAACAGCCATGCAAAGTTAAGATCTAGCTGAATTTCAGAAGAGGATTATTTGTCCACACCTGTGATCAAATCAGATTGCTGCTGTTTAGCTGTTAAGAGAATGGTTGGGAAGCCTTAAGAATGGCGAAGCATGGTCATACATAGTACATTTTCTATTCTTATGGTTTTGTCCGTGAAAAAATAGTCTACAGGCCTAGCATCCAATTGGTATTAATGCAGATAAGATCTTGGTTTAGGCTCGGCTTGATTAGATTGCTCAGAATTTCAATCTTTGAAGATTTACTTATTTGATAATTATCACAGATTTACCTGATGACAGATACCCAGTATTCGTGATTTCCTTCTTGGAGCAACTGCAAGTTTTTTGTTTGGACATTGAAGAGTAATTTATATGCAGCGAGTCATTGGTAGGGCTACGATTTTGTCATGGAAGTTTTGGAATTGGCGGTAAAAACCGTTAGATTAGGCACCTTTTAATTTTGTTTTAAAAAATGCTGTACATCATGCGCTGAAAATACTAATCTGTACTTTGTGTGGTTGCATACACACACAGCATGCACGTGTACGTTGTCGGTTGGTCGGGCAATGAGATTTGTAGCTGAGCAAGAGCGGGCAGGTAAGTGAATGTGAGAAAGTGACAGGAGCTGCCAAGTGTGCCATCAGTGAGCAAGGTGGCAACTATCGCTGTTAAGCAGAGAGGTGAAAAATATCCAGAGCGAACATTTCGCAAAAGTGGAATAGTGTTTTGTATGGCGTGTGACATTCCCATGGATTATAAGCAAAAACTAATCCGCTGCGACAGTCACGTTGATGTTGTTTTAGATAAATGGCAGAAGCTATGAGCCATTGAATCTGCAGTAGGAAAAAAAAAAGCTAAAATTACACAAGAACGGTGGGTGCGCTGTTTTCTGTAAAGATGCTAACAGGTGCATTGGAAGACAGAAGTTTACAGACTCAGCATCGTTGGTGTTCCGCTTCTCATCCTAGACGGTCTTGCTATAAAAAGCTGTCCGGAAGTCTTTTTGGAAAACGGTGTTATACCTTGTTCGGTTCAACTGCAAAAATCGTACTTACCAACCAAAGCTTTTTCAAAGTCATCTGAAAGATGACTGTTGCAGAACGATGGGCACTAAAGTGTATTCCAGATATCATAGCGTTGCAATGGTACTTTTTGTAGACACTGAGTTAAAAACAACGAGGTGACTGTGCTGTGGAGCTTAGGTCTCTTGTAATGACTGTCTAGAGACCCTGAACTTTAAAACAGAGTTGTCAAGCAGTGGTGAAAATAGATCAGAAATACTGGTTCCTTTAGGTAAACTGCTTTTTTTTTTCAGTGACAAAGCTGCTTATATGACCAAAACCTTGGGACAAAGCATTCTGGAGACAGCCATTTGGAATAAAGAAACTTGTTGTTTAAAATGGCCATTCACCTCTTGCCCTACCTAAAGGGGTACAGTTCTAGCAGTCAGTGCGGGCAAAGGGGATGGGCGCATCCCTTACACCACTTTCACCAGTAATCATAGGTTGGGACGGCTGGTTTGAAGCTGTTCATTTCCATGCCAGCCACCATTAGGATGATGTGGATTTCTTTTGATGAAGAGTGAGAGCAAAGCCGTAGCTCAGCAGTTGGAGACGATATCAAGTCAAGTGGACCAGCAGAAATAAAAGTACACATTGCGTCATTAGAAGTGTGTGCCACAAGAATGGTTGACTCTTCCGCTTACAAAAATCCAGAAAACAGATCTCGCAAGGTGGTGAATGGTTTGGCTGATGTTGCCAGCTGAAAAACAAAGCCCTTTGGTGAGATGCCCGACAGCCCTCACTGAGAAGAGTGGTAAAGGACCACGTGATGCGAGGGGCTCCTTGTGCTTTTGTCAGCCTACTGCTACATTTCTGAATGCATGTTAGGTGTTAGATTTCTATCAGGCCAAACATTTTGATCACACGTCACTAAATGTATTTGATGCGGTTTCCGTGTTTGACGACATAGCCTTGAATTTAGTAACCACGTTAGTGTAGTTTCTGATACAGAGTGCTTGAATTTTGGCATGACTTACTGACCGACCGGTGCCTGCTCAGAATTGTAGAAGTACAACCACCGTTTTGTATTCAAAGGCAATGATGTTTATATTATTGGCTTTAATGTGCTATTCAGAACCTGTACATGTTGATGTAGTGTAAACGACATTATTTGACAACCTTTATTGCAAATTGTTTTTTTCTCAAACCCAGGCAATGGATTTTACTAAGAATTACTGTGACAAAATTGTAGCTGTACTCTTCAGTAATACATGACTTGTCAAGGGGACATAACTCTATTTTTATAATCCAAACGATAGATTATCATTGTTGTTAAAATTATTTTTTTTTTAAAGCTCATAACCAAATAAACAGCACAATATGAATGAGTTTATTTGTGGAAATCAATACATGGGTATATTTTCGAACTAATGATCTCCATCGTTCAAATTATTGACCTATAACTCAAAATATAGGGTAAATAAGTTGTTAGCTAATCTATTATTATTATTATCGAGTATTGACTTGTGTACTTACTTTAGACCGATGCTTTCTCTCTCTCATTTTTTTTTTTTTGCTTTTTTAATGTCACAAATTTTATTGCATGAGTCATGGAACTTTGTTGAAGTTTGGCCAGCAGTCCGAATGTAGTCTTTGCATAAATAGAATAACTTGGTTGTTGCCTTTCGTTTAACTGATCCAGGTGACAAAATCGATGAAAATGTGAATGAAGCTATTGAAGCAGACAAGGAACTGGATGACATCAGAGGAGACTGCTACTCACTGCCCGATGGCTTCCAGTGGGACACATTAGACATCAACAAATCTGAGATCGTATGTGATTTTTGTCGTAAAAAAACCATCGCTAAGTTAACCAATATTTAAAGACTAAGAAAACAGCGCACACAAAAATAATATATAGGATAGGTTTTTTTTTTAAATATATTATTTTGTATGTTTAAAATTCCTTTATATCAGAAATCTATAAAACTGGATTATGCATTTTCTATGTATAGGTGACACACTAACGTACTTTTAACGATGTGTTAACATATGCGTTGTAGCATGCATTCAATTTAGCACTTCTTTCTTATCAGTTTTTTGGAAAAAAACTCAGCAACAACAGAAATTTGCTGCTGCCCAGCGGCTCATCTGTAAATGAGTAATGTTCTTGTAAAGCTGGCAATGGGGTCTTGTAGATGTGGCATTTAGATGCAGTTCAATTATTTTTTTGTTGTTGTTGAAGCATTCAAAGTTTAAGGAGAATTGGATATCTTGTAATATTGTAGGTAACATTAAAACAACTGGTTTGTAAATATATGCACGCTAAATCAACTAATTTTGGTTACACTGCTTCAGTCATTGACCAGAAAAGAGTGCAAGAAAGGATAACTCACTTGCTTAGTCAAACTGCTACATTGTGGTTTTATAAGGTTTTTTTATATAAACAACCAAAAATTTCTGTTGCCACATTACACACACATCCAACTTTAGCATTGTATTTTTGACATTGGCATTGCACTAGGAGTCAAAAGTGAACTGCTTAATGTTTCTACTGATGTGCATTAATTCTCTTGACAGTTAAAAGAATTATACACGCTATTGAACGAAAACTATGTGGAGGATGATGACAACATGTTTAGATTTGATTATTCTCCCGATTTTCTCCTTTGGTAAGTACAGGCTGTTTCACCAGTTAATTTGGTGGAGTGTTTTCCTCAGAGTTACCAGACACTCATCAGAGGATTGGGTAGCCTGCTTTTGTGAATTTACACAATTGCCTGGGATGGTTTTTGCAGGGGAATGAGTTGGTTGACACCATTTTTATATTTTAAAAAAGAGCAAAAACTAATTGAGTGTTGGACGTATATGGTATAAAACAACTTTTACAAATGAGATATAAAAAAAAAAATACAAATATCAGACCTGTTAGGTTTTCAAAATGCAAATGAGTGAGCAAACAGTCTTACACAGGGTTATTTAAGCAGCAATATGTGGGCATTCTGTGCGGTTAGATTTTGTGGGCAGATGCCTCGTGGCCGGTTTCAAGCCAACTTTGCAAGTTAATGGCATTTTCACCAAAACGGGACTACAACAACGATGGCAACAGAATAGGAAAAGACAACCGCCTGTAGGCTTCCTAATTTAGCTCTGCTAACCATCTGGTTTCTATAACTAACACACCAATAACTTTCTGCTTTCATTTAAAAAAGAAGTGCTCAGTGTTCCGTCAGCTTCTTTCGTCCTTCCCCTTCCACCTTAATGAAATCAAAAGGAAATGACTGTTATGAACTAAGCAAAATACAGACGCCTCTTCTCAGTAACTCATTGCTACTTGAGGAATTTCTTTGCATTTCAAAGTATGGTGCTTTATTTCCTTTTCTCGCCCAAACCTTTACTTTAAGCGGGTGCTTTTTTTAAAGCAAGAAATAAGTTGGGATAATTTTCCCAATTAGATTCACCGACTTTGATGCAGCTTGATTGATATTTTACTTTACTTTCTATTAATTTATTAAAAATTAATTTTTTTAAAAAATTTCAGGAGAGAAAAAAAGCTGCATTCACCTTTGAATATCATGAATCTCTAACACACTTCAAATTTTACAATAAGTGAATATGGTTGAGGCTTTAATTTTATCTCCACCTCTAACCCATTGACACGTGCGCACACACACACACACACACACACACCACACACACACAAATCCTCTAATATTTGTTTGGTTACTCTTTTTTTGTTTCTGCAGGGCACTTCAACCGCCAGGCTGGGTGAGCAATTGGCACTGTGGCGTGAGAGTAACCAAAAACAACAAACTAGTGGGTTTTATCAGTGCAGTACCGGCACACATCAAAATATACGACAAGTGAGTGTCCTTCTGCAAAAGATCTGTCTCTCTCTCTCTCTCTCTTTTAAACATTAATATATAGGCTTTCCCACTTTGGCTCAGAGCTGTGATTTGGCTGATCATAACAACAACACCTTTGTTTTAAGTGGCTGGGAAATAGGGCAGGGTGCGTTATTTAGAGAGTAGAATTTATAAAAAGCTGTTTTATTTGTATTAGATTGGTCAGTCTTCAATGGGAGGGGGCTGGTTGCTTGTTAACTTAATCTTAGTTTATTTTTTTAATTACAACTGAAGAAGAAAAAATTATATTTTAGGCAATAAACTTTATAGATGGAAGCATAACAAATATACAGTTGATGGCAGCATCCATATAGGTTAATGGAAATTTTGTAAATTATTGATATTTCATGGATAAAAATGTTATCATTTTTGATCATTTGGCACATTCTTCCTTGGGCATTTTTCAGCAGTGTTTAAGTCATAAACTAATAGCTTTTGTTGCTATTTTTTTTGTAAAACAGTGGGTTGTTTGAGTTGTTTCCCTTGCATCATAAGTTATTTAAATATATTATTCAAAATGTGACTACCAAACTTTGCGTTTTTAAGGATGTCTTAACGATTGTTACAAGTTTTGAATTCTTTATTTTCAGGAAAAAGCATATGGTAGAAATAAATTTCCTGTGTGTACATAAGAAGCTTAGATCCAAACGGGTAGCTCCTGTTTTAATTCGGGAGATTACGAGAAGAGTTCATCAGCACGGGCTCTTTCAGGCCGTCTACACTGCGGGTGTGGTTTTGCCAAAGCCCATCGCCTGCAGTAGGTGAGTTGTTGTTAAAAGGAGACAAAACAAGCATATTAACAAACTGTTTGGGTGTTGGATGTTTTTCTGTAGCTAAATAACCAAAAGCTTGCACCTTTCAGGAATTAGAAAATTAATGAAAGGTAGTCGAAGTAAGATGCTTTTATTTATGAGGACATGGATTTTAATAGTTCTGAAATACAGTACTGGTGAAAGGAAGTACCCCTTTTCTTGGTTGTTCCCCTACTATGAAATAATATGAAAGTCTATTAGTCTGTGTATAAACAGCATAGGTTGCAGATAAAAAGCTTTATTCCATCTATCTTGTTTATATCACTTATGCTCTTAACTAAAATACTAATCAAAATAAGTTTATTGGCAGCAATGATATTGCATGTTGGTAAACTGAAACCAAATAGAAATATGTCTTGACTGTGTGTTCTTGACAGCCCAACAAGCAGAATTGTTCTTTGATGTTATATTAAGGGGAAAACAATATTTGCCCGGTGATTCTGAATTGTGGGGGTTGGATTTTTTTTACTTGCGACAGTTAGTGGGTAAGTACATCTCCAGAGATGAGTAATGTACTTGAATACAGTCTAACTTGACAAGGATTTTTGTTTGTATCAATACTACTTACATGCTGGAACTATGGGATTTGGTAATCTGATTCTGCAACTGGTATGGATGAAGATAAATTTTAACTACTTTTTTTCCAGTGCAGCATGAGTAGTTTGCATTAGAATTTAGGTAGGTCGTTTATGTAATGAGTTTGATTATTATAAGCCTATTTTACAAGGGTAAAACATGATGTGTCATGTTTGGTCATAGCCTCATACTTCCATAAAAGACTTTACGGATGTTGGGTGTATTTACTCACTTTTAGCTGCATCTTTCTTTTGTATCATTTTCTTAGTTGGAAAGAATAGTCGTTTATCAGTATTGATGTTTAACAACAATTGTAAATTTCTATTCTGTCATATTACTTCCAACCTTATAATGACGATGCTGTTTGACTGATGACTGATTGTTGTATTGAAACAGTTCCACCGACCTGGGATCTTATTTTTGCTGTTATTCCAGATACTGGCATAGGTCATTAAACCCTAGAAAATTAATTGAAGTCAAGTTCTCCCATCTTGGCCGCAATATGACTATGCAGCGGACACTGAAGTTCTACAAGCTTCCAGATGTGAGTATAGGGTTTCGCAAGGAGTATAGAAAAACTGTTGAAGCTGGCGTGAGATTGTAGTTTGCAAGGGTGCTTATAATAATGTTGTACTAATCTCTAACCCAGTTTTGAGGGAAACGGGGAGCTGCCCTTGTGCCATTAACAAACTACTCTAGCCCAAGAGTCTTCTGGTTCAAGCATTGGATTGCTTGACAGTTTGTACGTTGTGCAACCCTATCAAAGATCAAGTAGCTCCAGACTGATGCTCTCTGCACTGTTGTTGTCTGCTGAGGTGCCAGCTTTTTATTTATTTTATTATACAGCATAAATCTACGTTTTAAAAGGGAGGGATCAGAAAGGTGAAGCCATTGTTTGTAAATATTTCACACTGATGCGGCGACAGTTGTCATAGGTCAGACCTTAAATGCTAGAGACGGCTAGCCAACTGTCTGATCCTTCTCCCAGTTAACAGAAATAAAGTTCTTATAAAATATTACCATTTTCTTCTTATTTTGGTTATAGATCCAGTGCTGATTGTTAATTACCCCTTTCTCTTCTCTCCTCTCTAAGGTAATCTTTGAAAACGGGAATTATTTGATTACATGCAGGACCTTTTTTTTTGTTTGTAGTAGATTGGACCCAGATTGAGATAGAAGGCTGTAATTATGTTTGAAGAAAACCAGTCTTAAGCACAAGATGTCTGGTGTACTTACTGGGGGCTTAGCTTGTAGTCTACAGTGAAAATTATAAAAACATTAATTAATTCACCTGCTTTTAGAAGGGGGGAAAAGGAAGGTGATTACTTTGAATCACACACCTAAAAAGAAACTATACAACAATCTAATTTTGAGTTTCTATTAATAAAATAGATTTTTTTTAAAAAAAATTTGTTTTGTTTTTATTATAACTTTGTTAACACCGCGGCATGTGTGCTGCTACAGTGGTTAAGGACATGTTGTATTTGCTGGTATCTTTTGGTGTGTTCACCACGGTTAACTATGAGAAGATGGTGCACAACTCATTTTGTTCGAAAAACGCAGATTCCAGCTGTACACTGACAATTCCTTTTTTTTTTTTTTTTTTTTAGTTTCCTAGAACTACAGGATTCAGGGCTTTCAGACAAAGGATGTAGTAGATTCATATCATTTGCTTAGAGAGGTAAGTAACCAGAGACCATACTTATTTATTTTACTCTAGGAGTTTGGCATACATATGAAATTCCATTTCTCTAAATTCAAGAGAGTTTAGCAAATAGAAAAGGGGAATTGACTGCTGAATGCCTGCATGAGTGTTGGGGAGGACAGGAATTAGAATCTATCTATCTATCTATCTCTCTGGCCTGAATGTTCCCTTGTGAGAGAATTTAGATTGGATCCAACCAGAATGTCAGAGTTGTACTTGTAATAAAATGCCATTGGGGGGGGTCTGTATTTTAAGTTTCCAAAACATTTTTGGGATATGTCCATTTTTCTTGACTCACTCACCCACATGTATAGGTTAAAGGGAGAGGAAAGACAAAAGGGAAATAAAGTGTAGGAAGACTAGAATACTTAGAAATGACATAAGAATAAGTCTGTTCAAGCTTGAATTAAAGAACAGTAACCCTTGGAAAATGGGAGGGATCTTTGTTATAGCAAATGTTTATTGTCATTTTGTTGTTTGACTTTCTCTTAACCAGACGGACTCACCCATGTGAGACAGTGAAGAGGTGCATCACTGACCAATGAAAGTTTGCCTAGTACTTTCAACATGCCTGATTATTATTTTTAAATATTTTTCATATATAGTATTTACACAAATTCGACTTGGCTCCAATCTTCACAGAGGATGAGTTCCGACATTGGTTTATTCCACGAAATGGAATTATCGACAGTTTTGTTGTGGAGGTAAGATTTACCAAGCATTAACGCTTGTATAACAGAACTGTTGTCAGGGTTGCGCATTATGCTTCCCCTGTCTGTAGTGTGGCAACACCTCACATCATAGGGACTTCTATGTCAAATTAAAAGAAATTTATTTCTGTTTAAATCACAATTAAATGCCCTGATTAAAAATTTCTTTTTTAGCACAACACTGTTATCTTTTAATTTATTTTTTTTTGCTTTTAATCACCTTTAAATTCATTTTGTTAGTCTTTCAGTGCATCTAGTTGCAGTAATTTTATTTTTGGGATCACTTCAAAATTTATTTACTTATTTTAAGTTTATTTGCAACCAGGGTATTTTTGTAGTTTGTACCTGATGGAAACTATAAGGATTGTATTCCCATTTATCTCTGGTCATCTGACTGAAATATTTCTTTATTATAATAACTCTAAATGAACCTACTTTTGATAAGCACACCTAACCATTTTTAAGAGTGCATAGTTACTGACCTTTGAACGGTAGTTTCACTTAATTTTCTGTTCATCTCTAACAAAATAATGGCATTATACATTCTTGGGGCTTTAAGTACATTGTTATTAATGGAGTGGTAAATGTATGGAACAGTCAGTCTGCCTATTACAGTCACTGCCAAGATTTTCTTGGTAATATCGTCCATGCAGTAGAAATGAGCCAAAGAACAGTCCCAACGTCGTCTCCACTGACTTGGCCATAGGGAGTGTTTAGCATGTACGAAACCCCTTTCTGTTTAGTAGGAATAAAACATTTGAAATGGTCTGTTCAGTGGACATGTTTGGCAAGACCCTGGAGTTTTGATGATTGGAAGACAGAATTGTGCTTGTTGAAGGAGGTCACAACACTGGCAGGTACATTGGATTTTAAAGATACACCTACCATTGTCCCAACAAGGCATAGAGAGATTTGATGCCTATATTCTTTAGGAGAATGGCACTGCATATCATGCTTCTTGTGTGACCATTGTGGAAGAGAAATCAAGACGTGTATGGTTTCATTAAGGCTTCTTCCCCATTTACTTAAACCCATGACATGAATCCAATCAAGCATCTAAATGGTCAGCTGAGGGCAACTTGTCTGCATCCTGCCAGTATGATGGAATTAAAGGAATCTCTCGCAGAAGTGGGGGGAAGCCTGAACACCAAATGGTATAAGGCTCATCAACCAAGTACAGTAACTCCTTGTTTAATGTTGAAACCTGTTTTCCAGTAGACTTAATGTTATGAATGGAGGATATATAACTGGGAGACATTTTAAAATCATTACTTGCAGAAAAATTGTTAAATAAATACCAAAAGAGATATTGTAACAGGTTTAATACCATATAAAATATAAGTTAACACACCAGAGTTGGCATAGGAGATTGCTTATTGAGGCTTGCAGAGGTTGAGGGTGGGGAGTGGAGAAGTTACTCAGACAGAGAGGCAGAATACTTAAGAACCTCTCCATATTATCCATCACCTTATCTCCTGACTTAAAAACCCATGTAGCACTTGACAGGGTCACACTTTGGGTAGCAACATTAGCATGACCTCTCACTGTCATAGGTGGCGGGGTCAGTGTTCACTGCATCTACGGCTGCAGGATTTTGCGAAAGTTTGACGGGTGAAGAAAAAGCAATGCAAAAGGTTGTTACCAAGACAGTACAGGTGTTGGTATTTGACCTGGAGTCGGGGCGTCAACGAAGACTTACTGTACTGACCTAGCAGTTTCACTCTCTCTCTTCCCTTTGCTTGCTGGTTTCCTCAACAAACTAACATATTGTGTTAGCAACAGGTAATCAAATTATTGTGCCAGAGCATCGTATAATCATTACCTACCTGTGTGTGTGTGTGTGTAAAAATTAAAAAACGCATTTTTTTCCCCCTTAGTTTGATGAAAAATTTAGTTTCTTTTCATTAGAATGTGTGGCTTGTAGATTTAGGTCGGATCTTAGGCAGAGAAAATTCTGACTCTAAATAATATAAAATGAATAGTTATTAGAAAAAACAGGTTTTACTGTATCAATAAATGCAGTAGTTTATCTTTTCTTTTCTTTTTTCAGAATAATGGCAAGATTACTGATTTTGTTAGTTTCTACACTCTGCCCTCTACAGTGATGCACCATCCAGTTCATAAAACACTGAAGGCTGCTTATTCATTTTATATTGTTGGAACAAAGACACCGTGGCCTGATCTCATGCAAGATGCTCTCATTGTTGCCAAAAATGTGAGTAGTACTGCTACATGGAAGCTTCTTATTACTGAACGTGTAATAAGCAAAGATGGAACAGCAAAATTTGGTGTTATAATTCTCCTCTAAAAAGGGTCATTGACTATTGCAAATATAATGTTACTGCCGTGTGTACTTATGCCCCTGAGGTTAGGTAGGAAGAACTTGTGTTATATATGAGAGAGATAGGGAGATGATGCCAGTACAGAGAGAGGAAGAGACTGCATGAACAGGAGAACCAGTTGTGTCCTCTAAACAATGTCTGCTGAGATGTTGAAGCAACACCAGTAGACATTGGTAGAAGTTGAATCATACTTTGCTGCTCTATAGTTTTTGTACATCTGTGATTCTGTCATATTTAACTCCTTGTCACTAGCTCCACGGGCTGTCTGTCTCTCTAAAGATGGCGATCCCATAAATTGGGCTCTCTCGTCATCCAGTGTCATTTTATCTGCACAGCCAAGATTCACTTTTCTTATGGACTTAACCCTCCCAGGTACATCAGCAACCTGTTAGCATGCTGCAAAGTAGAGCTTGCGAGAAAATATTCTTCTACATAATCGTGTGTAGCCTTGTTTCATTTTCTACATGTACAACACTTTCCAGCACTCAGCTTGAAGTTTTTTTTTTTTTTTTGCCAGGTCTCATTTGTTTCTGTTGCATGTTTTCAGATGGGCTTTGATGTTTTTAATGCTCTGGACTTGATGGACAATAGGGAATTCTGAAGAAGTTGAAGTTTGGTATTGGTGATGGTAATCTCCAGTATTACCTCTACAACTGGAGATGCCCTTCAATGGAGGCTCACCGGGTACGTAA
The DNA here is from genome assembly GCA_018389105.1 of Nautilus pompilius. Classification (NCBI taxonomy): domain Eukaryota; kingdom Metazoa; phylum Mollusca; class Cephalopoda; order Nautilida; family Nautilidae; genus Nautilus; species Nautilus pompilius. The sequence goes on along the minus strand of JACATO010001508.1, from coordinate 83,320 downwards.
CTTCTGTTGACTGTGAAAACATCAAGACGATGTCACTTATTGACCTTAAATCAAATAGGAATTTACAGTACTGTCACAAATTATGGAACCACTCGCAGTCTGAATTGGTTGTAAGGAATTCTTTACCTTGTTTGCTTACATTGGGTTTTTGAATATGTAGAATGATAAATATTTGTCTTTATTTTAATAACAAAAATAGTTGTTTAATTTTTTATTATTTGTTAATAGATGATTGGTTCTAAAATAGGATTTTAGTTGACTTTGTATGTAGTACATGTCTGACAGATTTCTTCTTGTCTGTTGATAATTTGAGACAACTCACCAGTTTTCCACAGTATGTTTTGTATTTTATTCTTATTCTTGAAAGATATAGCTCTTTTAATTACTTTTGTTCATTACCCACATGTAACTCACCTTGCTTATTTTCATACACCTGTGGACCTTCTACTTTATAGCCAGAGAAGTCAGTACCAGGTCTATAATGTCCAGTTCATTTGTTTTATTTATGCATTATGGTCCCTGAGAAAGACAGAACAAAAACTATAACTTGGGTAGATTGTTTCAAATGTGAAAATACCTTGTACTTGTGATTCTTTGGCTGGTCTTTCTGAGTATAGCCACTGGTCCACTCTGCAAGGAACCAACATTACAATTATGTGGTTACATGGAGGCAGAAAGTTGTCACAGCTTATACAAGGTCTCCAGATTTGATGAGTGTCTGTAGATAATATACTGCAGTGGTTACTTGGAGGCGACCCCAATTTGGAAAAGGAGGAATTAAGGCATTCATCTTCCTCTCTGTGTCCCAATACTCTGGGAGCATCTGGATTGTTGTCAACTAAGAATATGGTGATTATTCTTTTTGAGTAGGAGGGTATTTTAAAATGTGGATATGTAGCCAGTTGAATTGGACATTACAAGATCTTTTTTTACACTGATACCAAATGCCTTCACACACAAATCTGCCACACTCGATGGTCACAAGCAGACTGGGTCAGGAACTTTCCCAACCTCTTTCTAGACCTGTGTGCATCTAGGGCATGTGAGATGTTTAACGCAATATGGCTGTAGAGACAGGACTGCCAAATGAATGTTGCACCAGACAGTGACAGACTCAGTCACGGGGCCTTCTATTGAGTAACTGTCAAGTAGGAACCGTGCTTGGTGTGATAGTGGCAGAATGTCCTAGACACAAGTGTGCTGTGGTTACCCTATACCTTTCTTCCTAAACGGACAAATCATCATGACACTTACAGATATCAAAAGATCACTGACAAATGATATGCAGATTGACCAGACCTCATGTAAATAAGAAATATCTCTGTTTCTTTTTGGCATTATATTTTCTAGTTTACCTTAGTGAAAATATGCAAATCATGGAAGTTCCCTCAATTTTCTTTCTTTTTGTACATGTTCAAATTATTATGGCAAGGAGCTGTGTATTTAGACCAGATTTGATTTATGACTGTTCCTAGGCACGGCTGAAACATTGATTTCAAGAAAGCTAACTTTGCCCCTCTTTAGTGAACAAATGTCCCAAGTTAGTAATTGCCAAATTCCTCTGGAATTTTCTGTGGGTCTGGGTCGTGCTGTTGCCCTGTAATCGCAAGGCTTTCATTTTGTTTTTGTTTTCTCTCTCTCTCCAGGTTGGCTTGGTGCTTCAGTGAGGGAGCAAAGAATACCCAGACCTGGCTGGCTTGTCTCCACACGATTGAGTGTTCTTTACCAATATAGCTTTACGAATGGACACTGATAGCCTGGCCTCCTAGCGTATCACCCAAATATAAAAAACAAAATGGCATGTTGGAAGAAAGAGCTATAACAACAACTTTTCCGATCCTTTAGTTTTGTTTACTCCACTTTTTTTTTTTTTCAAAAAAAATTTCCTTAAAAATATAAGCTAGAAGTTGACAGCATCAACGATGTGTATTACTAACAAACTCCACAGTAAGTCGGACTACACGGCACTGCTTGTGAGGGTCCACTAGTTCATCTGTCGTCATGCAGCTCCATCTCTCCCCTCACATTGATGCGGCTGTCAGCTGGCTGCACTAAACAACAACCGGCGCACGTTGTTGGTTTGTTTACTTTTTGTTTTTGTTGTTGTTGTTGTTTTTTTTTTTAAGTCCGCCACGTACAACCTAAAGGAACTCCACCTGATGACAGACGGACGGACAGTTTATTTTCGTCTGTACCCGTTTACTTTGGCCATGCATCGGCCTCATCTGCCGGCGTGGACACTTGGAAGAGACCGGAAACTTCAAAACGCTCTTGGTAAAAACAACAGAAAGAAAACCAATTCGTCGAAAAGGCGATCAGCAGCCACAGCACGAGAGAAAACAGACTTACGCTGGGTGCGAAACAAAGCTAACCTCGTAACACTTCTTCCAGATGTTCTGGGGATGGTATGCATTAAAAAAAACAACTGTTTTTATTAAGAACATTGTCTGAACTATTAAGTTGTTTGTTTCTCTCTCTCTCTTGTTTTTTTTAGAAACTTTAAAAAAAAATAATGTTGACTTAGTTTAGTTTTATCAAAATGTGTGCACACACTGGTACCTGTGCAAATTATGTAAGTGAACGACGATTTCATATTATTATTTACAATGTTTGGTAATAATATGCATGCACGTGCACGCAGTAGGTAAGTAAATTTACTATTTACATAAGTTTCTCACTGTACACACAAACAGGTGTTAAGATTAAAGACGTAAAGAACTGTAGTAGATATTATATTTTAATTTAAGTTTGTTGATTTGGTTATAATCACCGACAAGGAGCAATTACGATAACTGCAGACTTGCAGGGATCCCAAAAATACATTTAATATATGGAGCTCAGATTGTATTACTAATGTGTAAATATTACGTTGATGCTTCAGAAACTGGTTTTATATATATATATATATTTTCTCTCTCTCTCTCCAGTTTTGTTTGTAATACATGTAGCATGTATTCATTCCTCCCACCATAGAATAAAACAATCTGTGTAAAATAAATGAAATGAAATGAAAAATACCATCTTTTGAGGATGTAAGCACCCCCTCCCTCCATTATATGTGAAACTACTTTCCATGGGCTATGTAGACATCCTCCAGCTATGTTGTGTGTACACTGCCAGTTTGTGTAGCAGAATCCTTGGCTGAAAACTGTAAATATATATATATATATTTTTTTTTTTGTTTCAAAAGAATGAGTTCTAGAAAAATGCTTACAAATCTTGCTTGCTTCCAAGCCAAAATCCTGTGGCAGGTTGACGTTCCTCACTCTTCAGATGTAGTAGTGCCTGTGATTTCATAGACAAACTCTAACCAGATGAAAAGAAACAATGTATAGTTAAGTTATTACCTGTATTTTTGTTGTTGCTTTTCAAAAAAGGGGGGAGGGAAGGGGTAGATGTATCCAAAATTCGACTTGAAGTCTGTTTATTGGTGAAATATCTGATTAAATCATTTTCTGCCTAAAAGCTAAGGGACAAGATCGTACATTAATGCTGTAAAGTGTCGTTGGTGACGATAATTGCCAGTGAGGGTTGATTTTTGACTCTCTTTGTTTGTATTAGGGGACGACTGACCGTTGATTTGCATAGGCGTCTTGGATTTTTTGGGAATGGCTCAGATTTGTTGCATACCACAATCCACTTGTTAATATTCTGATTTGTCTATGTTTCCAACAGTGCAGAGACCTAACGAGATGGGTTTGAGCATGTAAACAGCGGAGGGTGGGGTCATAATTACAGATTATCCGGGGATTTTGCATGGCTTGATATTAGAAATGTTCCTTCTACTTTTTCCTGTGATGGAACTGTTGGCAGGTGCAGCCCCTAGCACTGGTGGTGTTGATCATTTTAGGAATGGCCTCGATGGCCGTGGTGGGCCCTTCACATCATCTGCGACGACTTCCTGCCCCGTCGTCGCATCTGAACTTTTGTCTGTTGGTTTTACTCAGGGGATAGCATGGCTGATGATACAACAAGCACTGCATCATTCGCTTTATCGCCTGTGTTCTTCGCCGTACTCGCAGTTTCCCATACTACCACCTGCAGTTTAGTGCCACTCTACATGTTCTTCATTCTGTAGTATATCACAGCATTGTGGCTGTGGTATTTATTTTTGTTGTTACATAACAAATTCATGCTTTTGTCATCAGAATGTAGTTGATATTCAAGTGTTGACTGGTGGTTTTGTTGGAAATGGTAGGAGTTTTAGAATCCATTAGTGTTTTTGTTTGTTTAATCTTCATACGTTTAGAAGAACCTTTTCTTTTTTCTTTTTTTTTTGCAGAATTTTACTAAATTCTGAGAAATGAAATGTACTATGTTATGGGAAAGAAAGAAAAACCATTTATTATGTCTGAGACTTTGTCATGTTTTTCGGTTGGTGCCTGGGTGAGTGCAGACTATTTCTAAAGAATGTAGCTTGCTGCTGTTATGGTCAACAGTACTAAAGATAGCAAGCATCTCGGCTATTATACTAATGTCCATAGGCTGACATGCTGCTACACCTGTATGTAGAAGGAAGGAAGGATGCTAAAGCTCAGTTTCTTTCTTATGTAATGTTCAATTTTCATTTCCAATATTAATTAATAAGAACAACTTTTAGCTATATCTAGAATAGCATACCTAACAAATACACCAGTGCAGTAGACTAGGTGTTCTTTGAAGGCACAATCAGTATCTCAGACATGCAGCATCTAAAATTTACCCTACCTGTCTAAGGATTCATTTTCATATGCAATTTGTTTGACATTTTGATATCACGTATTACATTTACAACCTGTGATAGGTATTAATGTATGTATTTTTTTTAATGAAGTGCATTTTTTCAGCTGCTGTAGCCTTGTATTTTTTTTTTCCAGACTATTTATCTTAGGTAGAATCATAAATTGGCACTTGCTTTCATTATAGATGCTAAATTTCAGTTTAGAGTACATGTGAAAATGTACTGAGCTTTAGTAGCCTTTGTCTGACTTGGCCTCTGATGAGTCGAGGAAAGCCTGCTGCTTCTCGTAGGCTTGGTCACACGACTCAATCTGAAGACTGCTTTCAGTAGAGTTAGACTCAACGTCTCTCTCTCTCGCTTCAGTTGCCAGGTAGAGTGAGTACATGTGTGTACGAAAACCATAACCGTTTAATGTGGCTGACGACTTTTTATAATTTCAGTTAACGCATTCCCATTTAGCACCTTTGTTTTTGTGGGGGGGGTTTTTCTGTCATGAAACTGAAGAACAATAAAATGATGTACTTCACAGATTCTGCTGTCAGTGTCATCTCAGAATTACATAGAATGATGATGGATATGCTAGTAAAAAAAAACAAAAAAAAAAGCACCCAAAATCAACCCTGACATGGATGCTATTGATGGTTTTCTGCCTTCATTTTAAATTATCATGCTGTAGCTGACCTTGCAAATTCTGCAATAGTCCAGATTTAGAATTGAAATCTTAAATTTAGGCGTCACTGCTGCTGCTGTCTGTACGTCGTTTGGAGTGGGAGTTCTTCATAAACTGGCTCCACTTCTAGATATATGCCCCTTCCTTTTGTTATCTCACGACAGTTACACTGTTTGTCTCCAGTGTCAGCCGTCCCTTTAATAGACTTCTGGCTTAACATCCCAAGATTAAACTACAAAAGGGAGATAACTTTGGATTTTAAAACGTATTGGCACATGCTGGTGATTAAAATTTCTCAATGTTATCTATCTCCCCTTGGTCATTTTTGTGGAAGAGGATTAATTGTATATATATATATACATACAAAAATTTTTTTTTTAAGTGCTTTTTTTACTATTATTTAAAAATATTAAAACCTGTTCTGTATTCACAAATGAAGACAAGTCATTAACATTAAAAGCATTTTGTTGTAAGATCTGACTATCCTTGGTTTCTGTATCGTTGGTCATAATGTATTTTTACGTTTTATTAAATATGTGAATATAAATTTTATACACGTCATTGTTCACAGTACTGGTGTATATCACGTAGCATGTGATCCCCAGTGGAAGGTTTGCAGCGAAAAATTTGATACCAATTTTTAAATCTGGATATAATAGCTAAGTTGTCTTAGTGATTTGAATAGTTGTTTGACTGCGTCCTATTTTCTGAGACTAATAGCATCCTTGTATGAGCACAATGAACTGTAGAGTGGTGGTATTTATTTTAAAAAGGTAAAGGTCCCCCTTTTAGTGAAGTATAATTCTTTTGTGTTGTGTGAGCTATTGCTTTGTTTCTCATGTCATTGCAAAATAGCTGTTGGACAGTGGTGCCTATATCCCATGGACCATCCCACAATGACTGACTGCATCATTGAATAATGTAGGGCTCCAGTACCTGGAGTAGAGAGAGCTTTTTTTGTACCCGAGTCAACCCTAATGGGGTATCAAATGTGCACTGTATGTTAGGTTAATCCACTACGTTAATCTCATCATGAGGCTACATGCATTTGTTTTAAAAAGATCATTGGCTAATATCACCCAATGAATATAAATCTTACCTCATTGTGGTATTGATAATCATGGTTTAAACTGTAATCACTAAATCTGCAGAGAAAAACTACTTGATACAGCTGGTACTTTGAAATGTTATCTACTCAAAGATAGTATGGTACTAAATCTTAGCTTTCCAGACTTCTAGAGAGATCAGTTCCAACTAATCAATACAAGTACCATAATGGCTTTCTTAAAGTCTGGTGTATTGGCATTCGTCCATCCCTTTCTTTAGCCTACTGCAATCAATCCTAGTAGTTTTCAAAGCTGATGTTTACTGTCAGTTGCCAAAGCGACGTAAAGATAAAATGTAATGTAGCAATTAATCAGTTCATGTAAATTTTTGCTGTGTAACAGGCATCCTCTTGTATATGGTATCTTTTAACCCCTCGTGTTGTGGGGGTGAAAGATTTGATATTTGTGTGTGTCTGTATCTTGTGTTCCATTGGTTTGATGCAATTCCAAACACCAACTAGAAATACGCATTCTAGTTTTCAAACAAAGTTTCGCTTAAAGAAGTTTCTTTTAAAAGAAACAATTTAGTTTTATATTTCTACGATTGGGGAACTTTTTTCTTTTTTTTAAAGGAAGTGGGTAGAAAACTTGATCCATCTCGATGATAGGTGGGCACACTTCCACTTTTCCGTACGAGCCTAATTAGCGTGAACTGTTAAACATGCTGTAGACAAACCCTTTGATCCCAACTATGTTCTTCTGCACCAACCTTTCGCAATTCCTCACCAGGCTTTCTTTGTACTCTGAACACAGGTCTCTCTGTTTTATACCCGTAATGTTGAGTGGGAGAAGCTGAGGAGGAAGTCTACAGAAAGCGATCAAATGATAGAACCTCGTGTTGGTCGGCACCGAGGTATGATCCAAGGATAACAGCTGTCTGTCAGATTCATATACTTTATTACAATAATCACGGTACATTTTCCTTTATTATAGATCGTGGCAAAGGTGAAGATTCTGATTCTTTTTTAATTAAAAGGTAATCCTTTTAAAGTGCAGGTGTTCCAGGACTACAACACTTATCTCTAATACAGAATTTCCTTGTTCCTTCAACCAAAAGAATTCCCATCGCTCTACTGCGGGGGCTTTTGGTCAGAACCACCATTAAACACTAACACTACCTGCCAAAGTGAGATCATACTCTGATAAAGGAAAATATTTTGAAAATCTATTAACACCTTGTACTTTTTTTTTTTTTTTTTAATTTACCGTCATTTCTTCCAGGATATAGGGCCTAAACAAAAAAAGGAACACATCTATATATTTATTAATGTCACCTTTTTTCTTATTCCGTCTTTCACAGATTCGTTGTCGCTAACATCCGGTTTCCACGTTTAAGCTCGCTCTCCTGTTACTGAATGACCCTCTTCTCCCGCAGCCTTTCTATTTCTTCGCGTTCCATCAACAGGACGTTGCTGAGAACAGAGTCTGTGTGCTGGCCCAGAGTTGGTGGGGGGCTGGGATTCACGGTTCTGCAGTCACTGTAGCAAACTGCGGGAGCTGTAACATAACCACAAGTAAACGGCGGTGAATCCACTTCCTCTGCCTCAGGAAGGTGTCGTGGTGTCCTAGTGACAAGTCTAAGACGGCTATGGCTACCGGCCAGTTCTACGAGAGTTTTGCCAATTTTATTAAAAGTATTCTAGTTAAATGCCAGATAAACTGAAAATTTAAAGATTAAACTTTTCTTTTTTTTTTTAAATAAGTTAGCAATATTAAGAATTCTATAGCAGCAGGATCAGATGATGATGAAATGGCTATTAGTAGAGTTACAAGGAGACAGGAAGCCATCATGACTGACAAGGAAGATAAATGGCCAACAGCATCATTATTCTTGGGTTGCTTAACACTTAACAGAATCATTATTAACTATTCACCATGTTCTGTTCTGGTAAAATCTATGCCGATATCTCTCTAATTTAATGTTCTTTCTCAAATAAGGACTCCACACCAAATAGCTTATTAAAGATATAAATGAAAAAAATAAAAAAACGTCTGTTCTGAAGATGTTTCCTATTAACAGTAGGCGTGCTCCATAACCATTCCGCTAACTCCTACTACGTGGAGAATCTAAATAAGCAACACAATGAAGGTTCCTTTAGCTCGACGATCTCTTAAAATGAACCAACAGTTTTGGTAATTTTAATTGTTCAGTGAAAAAATGAGGTTCTGTAGGAGATAATCAAATAGATCCCTAAAACTAAAATTATTTTGGGGGGGTGGTCTATTTGAAATTCTCCAGTAATACCATTTAACTTGAAGAATTCCTCCATCGGAAACAAAGTAACGAACATCTGTTGTTTCGAAGAAGAAATCTGTTCACAGCTTTGTTTCGTCACTCGGACAGAGTCTTACCAGAAGTTGATGCACAAAAGCAAAAGGGGGCTGGCTATCCGCACTGAATAATGCTAACGGGCTGTAATTACAAACTAGCTCTCCCTTGCATAAGCCGCGACGATGACTCCCTGTCTCCTAGAGCTGCTACAATCTCAGCAGGAAAAAAAAAAGAACTTGCTCGTATTTGTCTGGTTTTGTTGTTGCTTTAAAAACTTTCGTTTCATATTTCACAGCAGTAAAAACTATCGTGTCTACTACCCCAAGAACAGGTCGCTTTTCTCACCAGGTAATCGGATATGTCCTGCCGACGGGTGGTCCATCCCCTGAATCAGTCCATTCTGAATAACCTATCAAAACAACGTGCCAGCAGGTTACCGAACAGCGCCAGCTTAGCCAACAGAGAGCTATTCAACGTGTGTGTGTGTGTGTGTAAATGATCGAGCTTTTTTGAGGAACTTCTGGAAACAGAGGTCTCCCATTAACTAATCCTCGTCAAACCTGACTTACAGGTGGCAATCCAGCACACCACACCCACTGGATTCGGTGGGATTGTAGACATTGCAGCTAAGATGCTTCCCTGATCCTTTTGTAATCACTGAATATCTTTGCTTCTTTTATAATAAACTTTTTTTTTTGTTTTTGTTTTTTTTTAGAAAAACCTTGGTTGCCTTTTATTTGTGTGTTTTTTTTTTTTTCAGATTTGCTAGTTGCATGACGACGACGAGCCTGCATTGCCGTTGTCTTGGCATCTTTTAGCACAACCTGGTGCATTCCAACAATGGCGCCAAAAAGAATAACGGGGCAAATGTTGTGGGTAGTGCATCCCTTAAACCCTGCGAGTAACCAATAATTCCCTTACCCTGGTAGTTCGGTCGGGAGCAAACATTGAATATAATTGCACTCAAAGGTTTTTCCTAACGGCCTCCCTTCCTGCCCCAGGTCTCTCGAAAGCCGTCCCTGCCTTACTTTCGAGCACAGAGACTGCAGATGGAGGACAGCGCTTTTCTCCATCGATCGCGTAAACATGGATTCAGATGGGAAAGAAATTTGAGCCAGCAAATAACAAGGATACAAGTTAATGGTCAAAAACCAAAAAAAAAAAAAGGACTCACCTGCGGATGTGAAAACACCTGGCTCATGTTGTTTATTGGACCATATGGAAAGCTACACCCATCCAGAATCTCCAACCAATCTTCAGTAGTTTTGGACTTGAACCTTAAAGAGAGAGAGGGGGGGGGGGACAAAAGGATTAAACCAACTCTGGTGCGTTTTTGCCGCTTTCTACTCACAGAAGATAGTGTAGGTTCTACAAACATAGGTAAATCTTGAAGAACCTACTGAACTGCTGCTCTGGGTTCTACTATGCAAGTGGCCCTACAAAAGCTAAGCACTCACGTCTTTGACAACACGTCCAGCAGACTCTGCCTATTCGCTACTCTGCTTTTGTTGGTGGCATAGCGGGAATCTTTGCTCACTGCTTCCATTTCCAGTACCTGGGCAATAAAAACGAAATGCCTTGGCTTTATTCAAGTTCACTGTAATCACATCTCCAAATGACTTGTACGCTAAAAGGAAAGCTTAATCTTATTGTAGGCACTATTTTTTCTTTAAAAAAAAAAACAACAAAACTACAGGTATGTAAAAATGAATGTACCACTCTGCAGGGATGAAGTCTTCCACGTCCTCACCTAATAGAACTACCAAAGTATACATGGTATCAAACTGCAGCAACAGCAGTCTTCTACATGAATTCAGAGTCAGAGGTTACAGAAACACATTGCGGCATCACATCACATCAAGATACCAGATTAGTACTAATTGCACTACCGCTCGGAGGCCTTATTCAATCAGAGCAACCGTACAAAACAAAATACTTTACTGGCTACCTTTTGTTTTGGATAACTGGTGTGCGCAGTACTGGTTGCATGGTTCCTGGCCATACTTCTATACATTTGGCTTTTTTCTTTGCAAGAACCCAGCCTACTTCTTGATTGAGTTGAGATCAGAACTGCATGAAGGCCAGTTCAGGTGCCACACCTGGCTGGTCTTTCTACCAGATTTGTTCTGAGCAAGCCCTGCGGCAGGGTGCATCCTCATCCCACAACCATCAGTTGTCTAGCATAAACTTGTGGCCAATGTATGCGGATACATGCATTGGGCGTTCAACAGATAAGCACCACAATTGCCATGGGATGTTTAATCACAAGAATGATTACCTAGGTTTGTACTGCCAGTCGACCACGGCCTAGTGACTTTGATGCCTCACCCACTCCAGGCGATTCCTCCGCCACTTCTCCATAAGCAATGGCTAGCAGTTGTCCCTTCACCATTGAGGTCAACTCAACTTCTATGGCACTCCATTATCATTTCCATTCTCAACAGTTCTGAACGTTTTACAATGACTTTGCACATTTGTCCTGATAAGGTGGCAACCGACCTGCAAGGGAATCCATGTGAGATGTCATACTGGATGCTGCCTATTGCATTGTGCTTTCTGAGCATGTGGCATGGTACATCAGCAACCTTCCTGGCAGAATGGAAAACCCTTCAGGGGCAAGAATGGGCTCACTGCCCTTTTATAGGAAAAAAATCCTCACCACAAAGTCAAAAGCCACAAGTTTCCCATTGGTTAAAATACCCATCATTTGTGCGAATATCAGAGACCAAAAGCAACCAAATCCTATTGTTTCTGAAGTTAGACTGGGTCTGGTGGTGCCAAAAATGAAGTAACAGATTTCACAGTCATTTTAGATACTAAAAATTATGCAATAATAATAATACCTTAAACTTTGATCGGATGAAAAGTAATAATATCAATAAAATGCAAGGTCAATAAATGGATGTCACCAGCAGCTTAATTTACCTTGTATGTAGTGATGTATACAAAATAGGTTAGTTTTTCCATGGTTGGCCGTTTGCCCAAGCATTTAGCTGTATTTGGTGTGATTCTTCCCTCCCAACAGCTTACGGTAAAGTTATGTCTCACTAAGAATGCTACAATTAGGAGCAATGACCTGTTCTGATGTCCAAACATGGAGACAGGCAGGGGGGGGGGGAGGGAGTTATGCTGCTGTTGACAGAACTGGGTTAAGCAGAATATTCTGAGACCACCAGAAACTGCTTATGAAAAGCCGGTGTATCTGATGAATAAACCACAGGAGAAACGTCACATCTGATAGAGTCAGAAACTGGTCGAATCCGGCACCAGTCTACTTACTGGCAAAAGTCCCATCTCTTGGGTGTCGGGAAATGCCGAGAAGATGTTTAACCAGAAATGCTGATGACACCACCAAGTGTTTGGAGAAAGCATGGTTGGTAGCAAAAAAGCCATAGAAAGATATTAGTGATGGCAGGTTACAGTACCTGCATTGCTCACCTTACACAAAGCGCGGAACTGGGCATCGTTGCCTGCACCAATGAGTATGTATCCATCTGTTGTGCTAAATGCCTGTAAAAGAAGACCGGAAGCAAGAACCTCAAGTGAGAACACTTATTGCGAGATGATGTTTTATTGTTAGCACTTCCAGCCAGCCAGCCTGCTAGTGAAGTAAGTTCACAAAGATTTCACCGTAGAGCCAAGTATAGAACAGTATCAGGTTTTATGTTGGTAGATATAGAGGGGAAAAGGGTTAAAAATGGAGGTTCAAATATAATTTGAACAACAGGGCGGACACATGCTTGTTTAAACAGAAAGTCTCTAGATTGAGATTTTTCCAACACGAAATCATGAAAAATGCAAATCTCCTGAATGTGTACCCAAGTTTAAGGAATGTTTGATAAATTATCATTTTTTTTTTACAGTTAAACTTGAAAATGCTGCTAAGTTCCAGATATTGAACAGTTTTCACTTGCACTTTTAGATCCCTCATTCGGTCTGGGAGCGTCATAATAATATATCCATCCAGTGTCTGCACCAGTGTCAGCTTGCCTCTACGCCTACACTGGACACAAACTTTAGCTGCCGATCAATTACCTATCATACAGTGCTAAAGAGAGTTTCTACGGCAGCTAAACCAGTTTTATCATCATCAAATAGTATGTATGAAAGGTGTCTCCTGCACAGAGGGGTATAGTCACAAAAAAAAAAAAACATATTTTAAAAATAGTCTGGAATTGAAATGCCAACAATCAGTTCCATTAAATTCACCCAATTCTCCAGATTGGCAGAATCCATACAGGTAGATTAAAATTTATTTATGTGGGAGATTTTCAGAAGAGCTAGTGTTTTTGTTTACCTGGTAAGGTACGATGCTCTCGTGTGCTGTCCCATATCGTTGTGCTTCAATGCCCGCATTCAGGTAGTTGGAACCAATGTTTACCAGTGATGCCACCTAGAAGTGCGAACCATTCTACGTATTCACTTCCATATAAAAGAAATTTTGTTACTGTTACAAAAAAATGAATGAGCTTATCTACCAGTGACTTACATTTTTTTTTTTAAAATTTAATTATACAACACAAATTGCAACATGCAGCTGTACTTCAGCAAATGTATTTCAAATTTAACTATTACAAATTGTATATGTCAAGTTTGATAGCTACTTAAGACTTTTAGGGTTGTTTACCTGTGTTGAAAGCAAGTTACAGTCGATTTGCTGCCCTCTACCTGTCCTCTGTCGGTGTAATATTGCTGCCAAAATTGCGCCATAAGCATAGAGGCCTGTCGACAGATCAGTCATCGCAACGCCAACTTTACATGGTTGACCATCCTATACAAAAGGAAAGTTTATCTTTCGAAAGTCTTGTCAATTTAATACAAAAATCCACATACTTTTTTCTTCAAATTATGGGATTTAAAAAATTGAATTTTATAACAAATGCAATTTTTGAATGCGTGTATTTATGAAAGTACTGTCTCATAGAAAAAGTATCAAAGTTATCTTCTCTTGCCAGTAATCTGTCTATAAGTTGGAACTCACCTGTGGTCCTGTGATGTGAATAAGACCACCTGCTCCAGCAACGATCACATCGTAGCCTGGTCTGTGAGCATAGGGCCCCCTCTGACCATATCCTTTGGAGAAAGAAAAAAAATTCAAACTAAGGAAGTGTGAAAGTGAAGGAATTTTGAATGCTTCATCTATTGTTCCTTTACTTTTGAGTGTCAACCTACCTGTAATAGAACAATATATCAGATGAGGTGCAGATTCTTTCAGCTGATCATATCCCAGACCAAATGTAGTCAGCTTCTGAGGTAGGTAGTTTTCTAACAGGACATCACTAAAACAGGCTAACTGTGAGGATGAAAAGAAGATGATGATTCTTCAAATATTGCACTGTAGAATGGGGAGATAATCTTAAAATGTGGAACAGGTTGACCAGGACGAAAATTTAAAAAATTTTTTTTCAAAATCAGAGAGAAATCAAGAGAAACTTTTCTCATGGCATTAAGAACTAGCAGGAAAAAAAAAACCATTATGCTTACAAAGCAAAGATGGAAATAAAAAGAAAGTAGGATGAACTAAGAAAAATTGGCATTTACGATATACTTAGCCGGCAAACAAAATCTAAATTATTCAGCAATACATCACAATACCTTTCTGATGATCTGCGCACCCTCAGGTTTCTTCAAATCCACAGCTATGCTCTTTGATGGGGGGGAGAAGGAAAACAAACAAGAATTACAATGAATCTACAAAAAAGAAGCTGAAATAACAGAATCCAAGATATCCAAATGTCTGGCTGTTAACTGATAAGAGATATGGAGATACCGTGGAATGTTTTTTTTTTAAAAAATCAAATGACTGAACGAGACATCTCTCCTGGGTAAAGCGGTCAGAAAAAGATAATCTCCTAATTCCAGTTCATTCAAGGAGAATAACACATTTCCCACTGTTTAAAATTGCTACCACATAATCTGAATCCAGTACTTACAGAGTTGCATCACTAGCAGAGCAATCCTTAAGGTAACATTTTAGATGGTGGTCAATAACGATCTTTTAAAATGCTAAAATTTTTTAGATTCCTCAACAGAGATATTTCCAAACCTTCATATTTTTGTTCAGCAATGTATCGCTAGGTCAGCATTTACTTACAGATTCGTTATCAGAAAACATTCCCGAGGGCTGCTGACAAGATTTTCCAATTGATTTCCTAGTTAACTATTTGTGAATTAAATTGTACCATAATGAACATTTTGTAGACGTAAATACCTTAACTACCATCCCATATTCTTGATTAGCATCTCTGGAAACTATTCTGGTCCAATTACTCATTTTAATGTATATATTTTTTATCATACTAACCCTTTCCCTGACACCCTGCAGGCATGTTGTGGCAGAGCAAAACAATGAATAGGTTTAAGTTTTAGTTCAGCTGTATAAATCTTCAGTTTGCCTCCACATCTTGAACATCCTGTGTAGGTGTAGGTTCCATATTTAAAGACAGATTATTGATTCAACAGGGAGAATTCAGTGTAGATTTACTGGAATACAGTGATCTACTAAGTTTGAATTTTGAACTTAAGAGAAGACCTACTTGGGATTTTCAAAATAATTAGGGGTTAGGACAATTTTTTGTCTACCCGCAGCTACTAACACTAGAAGTCATAGTAATCACAAGTACAGTTAGATAACAGAAGGGATTCTTTAGTAGCACAACTGTTAACAAATGGGATAAATTATTGCCAAGGGCAATTAATAGTGGCAGCGTTAATCAGTTTAAGAATCATATAGATGGATGTTTCTCTCAGCTCTGGCACCCTGAACTAAGCCATGGCGCCACTACGAACTGCCAGCTCAGGCGGAAGACTGCAAAGAGCAACAATCAACCAAAGGTTTACCTTTTTATTTCTATTCACCGATAAAAAGTAGGCGCTTTCTGTCCCAATGAAAGGAGGGCCCCAAGTTCTGGTGTCGTCACCAACACCTGAAATAAACGCTGTGCATGAGAAACAGCGACAGAGAAAGAACCCGCCACCAGCAGTAGTGACAGGCTGCACAACCATTATGCTTGCGATCAGCGGCCACTTGTTGGCTCCCAACAAAAAAGATCTCAAATGTAAACAGTTCGGTCCGTGCAAAACCTCTTCAATAAACCAGGCGGCCATAAGCTTATAACTGTGGCGTAGTTAAGGCAAACAGGTGGGGGAGACATTCTGGGTTTGTGCCAGTTATAAAAAAACCGAGTTACCAGAGCCAATTTATTGGAACAAACTCTGATCAACATTTCTGCTGAAGTAACAAGTTCAGCAGGAAGCCGTTCCCATGGTCTTCGCATCTTGCATGGTTACAGGTGCCTCGTGCATCACCTACCACAGCTTGTCGGTTGGGCGCTGGCAACTCCACAGGTATTGCTTTCTCTGTGGGGACTGCCCTGTCCAGTTCCCGACGACGCTTGTTGGATTTCTGCAACAGCTTCTTGCACGGGTATAGGTGGGTGTCCTGATCTTATTGCAATGGCCACAGACCCTGCCTCCTGAAATTTGTGGGTTAGATTACACAAACAAAGCTCCCGACTACACAGACCTTGATGAAAGCCAGGTAAAAAACTGTTCCCACTCCCAATACATTACATCCGTAGCCATGGGAAAACTTCACAAATGCTGAGTGATGTTAAAGAGAAACTTTGTTTCAAGCAACCTCTGCAGGCAAAGTATCTGACAGCTCCAAGCTTATAGAGAGAGAGGGGGAGGAGGGACAAAGAAGTCAAGGGGCATCAGAGTTGTCCGTAGCATTATCATGATCTACAAACTCTTGGAATGCATTTGCTCTGTATGCACTACGGTTTGTTGCGGGTTAGAGGCAGCCACCTTCGGGAAGAAACTTTATAGTCACCCAGACAGGAAAACACTAAGAATGAAAGTCAGCAGGTGCCTGCTACAGCCATCAAATCCCGATCAGAAGCAAACGATGGTCAGCATTATATATCAAACATTTAAGACATTTCAGTAAAAGTCTTCAAGGAAGTGGCGGCAGACATCCCTTAGCACTGTACGACGCAACCAAAATTCTCAAAAAGCCCTCGTTACCTACGACAAAACAGAAGATTCTAAATCCGCACAAGATCCACTCGTGCAACCGTACATTTAACCCAAGTACAAATCTGAACAGCCGATATTAGTGTACACATACCTGTTCAGGTATTCTGCTGCTTGAAAAAGATGATGATAATACACAGGCACAGACTAAGGGAACACTTTCGAAAGCAAGATCTGGTCCCCGGGCTCAGGTGGGGTACTATCATGTAAGTGCAATTAAATGAGTTCGACAGTTAATATCTGTTATAAGTAATGTAAAGTGATGCCCATTCAATCGTGGTTGAGCTATTATTCTACAAATTTTCTTGCCTAAATACTAATTTCACCCAAATGCTTAGTCCTCTCACCACCCCCCCCAAAATATGTATTTTAACCCTTTGTGACTCTAACATTTACACATCTTCAGAAAAGAGAGGATAAAGTCAGCCATACAATACAACATGCACATTAGAAGTTTTCATTTAAAGTTAAGAAACAATGCAAAATTTGAAAATGCAATACAAAAACTTTAACTCTTACGATTATTGGCAGTAAAATCTACAATTTGTTACGATATTTGTTGGTCCTGATGCCACTTGCATAACTAAAAGCAAGTGATAAATAGTCGATGTGCAGCGATAACATATTCGTGTGTATATGAGCAGTCATACCGCACACATCTTCAGCAGGAGTGCATCTAGTTAACAATATACACCAGCATTCAAGTTGCTGAGGCGGGGCTACTGACTGGTTCCTTCCCTCTGAACCAAGCTTCATTTTTCACTACCACCTCGCGTTGTGCTGCCAGCCCGGAAAAATCCATTTGCCTTTGAGCTTCAACAGGTAATATTCTAAGCAGTCTCTCCCCCCCCCAACCCTTTTACTGGTCTTTCTAAACACAAGATGAGAAAGATTTCAAGCTGCTTCCTTCTACTTTTACATCCTCCTCATCTTTCCACAGCTAACCTGTATTTTACCTTTGTCAGCGCTTCACCTTTGGTCAAAGCTGCCAAGGCGTTTGTTGGCTGGTCGATGCCCATTTCTCCTACAAACTGCCATGGACTCCAGAAAATCTCGACTAAGGAGGTATGCACAAAGACTCACCTGGTCTTTCTACCTTGATTATTTCTGCCCCGAGATCGCCCAATATCATGCTACAGTAGGGCCCAGCCAGAATCCTATTTAAAAAAAAACAAAAAAACACAAGAACTTTACACGACAAGCCGTAAGCAGGCGGATCTTGTAAGGTCTCACAAAAGGCAGCTCAGTCGAACCTGTTACGTAGTCAAGAGTCTGTAAAAAAAAGTAATTAGGGAAATCCAGTCTGACATGGGGCCCCTTTAGTGCAGAATGGGGCTAACAGAGAATTTTACAAAAAAGATGATTAGCTTGTTAGTAGCTGCTTCAGCACACCCTCCCTCCCTGTCACTGTTGGTCGGGGTTGAGTCTAGAGGACAACTGGGTTTTGATGGGCAAATGAGGGTAAGTGGCGGAAGATGGTTTATTAGGGGCGGCGGAGAGTAAATGTTGCCAGGGCCGCGGCCTTAAACCTGCGACTGCTACATTTTCCACCAATTTGTTAGCTCAACACACCGCCAAGCAATCATCTCAGGAGAATTACGCCCTCAAGACAGGTGAGGACAAGGTTTCTTCTTGCTTAGAAAACAAAGAGCTCTAGTAAGGATTTCCCATACTGCTGGGCCCCTGAAGGTGCAGACACTCTCTTGCCAGATTAGTCTCCCTTGTAGAGATTGGCAAGTGATTTGACTTTTAATTAAATCTGTGGTTTGAGCGAATTAATTCCCTATTACTTTTCCTTTTTTTTTTTTTTAAGGGTTCCTAGTGAATGGGACTTATTTATAATCAGCACATCAAGCAAACTTAAGCATCCCATTTATATTCATCAAAATAATTTTATCTGTGGGTCAGTGCACGCAGAAGCATCATAATTACCGACTTAACTCTCTCACCTGCTCATGTCCAAAACACGGATTCCAGAAAGCAATCCTCTGGAAACTTCTCCGTCAGTCTGCAGATCTGGAAACAGTAGATACAGGAATAACAAGCTGTAATCACCTTCCCCTCTGGAATCAGGGGTGGACGACGAAGCCAATCAGCCATAACGCATTCTTTCTTTTATAAAGCACAAAGGAGTAAATAAGGGAGAAGGTGGAGTATTCAACCACTTCAAGAGTTATTAGCCCTTTGAAAAAGCCAGTCGCTGAAACGTGTTTCTTACACCTGCAAAGCATGTGCCAGCTGAGGCATTTCGTGAGAAACTGATACAATGAGGAAGCGTCACGGACATCTCCAATTCCACTCGCTGGTTGTATGTTGTTTATCATAGCACAAAAATTGCTGACAGATGAATATCCAACCAGCCTTTTACACTTGAATGCTGATGACAAACACGTTCACAGCTCTGCCGGTTACTACGATCATTCTTGGCCTTAATACCAGTTTCCACGTGTTTTAGCGTGGAGGAAGGTAAACCTCTCCAATATTCTGTAGAGGCTGACTTCCATTCTTCAACACTGACAGCTGTTAACCGAAACAGGTGCTCTCTGCTTCACTCTTTCCTGCTGGAAAATATGACTTTTTCCGTTCTTGCAGACGTAGCTGCTGATGATGATTCCTCGTCATTTTCAACTGACCCAACTCCCTTTGACGTGGTATAACTTTCCTATTACCGCTCTTGCAAATGGGCTCCATACACACGCCTCAAACTCTTCGCCAGACCTAAACTACAGCATCTGACAACTAAAGGAAATTTCTCTTTTTCATACCTTCATCACTGTCCACTCTAATCACACTCAGATGCTCTGAACTTCATGACAACACTGGGGCTGCTGACATAGGTAACTGCGGTAACGTGCTTTTATCTCCAAAAATCCTTTTGTTCTTCAGAGCTGTTAGCCAGTCTCTCACATCAGCTCTGCACTCCTTGGTTCTCGAGGGGGGTATCAGTTTGCTTTACTTACTCTTCGTCCGTAGCTCTTACAGCACAGATTTACACACACGTATATTTAACCATCTAGTGTACTTCTCTTGAAATTTAAACAAATCTCATAACCTAGTTGAATATTTGACTGTTTTCATGCTGCAGTTCCCAAGCTGGCCACATGTTTTTTCTCCCAACATTTAAAAATAAAGGATTCGAGTAGAGACTTTCCCGTGTGATAGTCCCAGGAGCCTGCCACATCTACTAGCCACCCACCCACCCACCACCATCCCGATAATAATCATGGCGGCGTGATTGGCAATCTTCACGATGCCACCTTGGACATGAATGGGAAGATGTTCACAGTGCACATTTTCTTACTGCATTCGTTACACAGAATGCATAGCGACCTGTACACTTCAAAGACTTGTAAACGTCTCAGCAATCACAAACGGTTCAGATTCTCTGGGATGATTAAATAATTACCAGTTAATGGTGGCAAAAGAAATACTGATGGCTACTCTTATCCTTGGGGGAAATCCAGTGTGTCAGCCATCTTGGCTTCCTGCCTCCCTCGGACTGAACCAACAAAAGGGGCTGATTACTCGGGTAGTTGAATACATTTTTTTCTCCTTTTTTTTTGATGCACTGCATAATGGTATTTTTTTTTTTTTTTAATTATATTAAACAAAATCTTGACCCTTTGTGTCTCCATGGCTGTACAATCCTGTCATGGGCATGATCCATGCAGCAACAAAAAGCAAAATGAAAATGGTTGTTTTGATGACCCTGTCTTAAAGGGCGCAACTAACTGAAACTAGGGTTCATTACTGAATGAGACTGCAGGGCCTGAAGGATTGCCTCCCCCCCCCCAAGTTTGATACAAGGTCAGGGTCAGATCAGTTTAGCATACCTCCCTGGAACGGGTTGTGCTCTTTCTTCCCCAACCGACTGGACGAGAGTTTCTTCGCCTGCTGGCATCGACATTAAGTAATAACAGCCAATTAAAGTGTCATCCGTTTGGAGCGATGAGGATCCTCTGGCCTTGGTACAAATT
Source organism: Nautilus pompilius (assembly GCA_018389105.1). Classification (NCBI taxonomy): domain Eukaryota; kingdom Metazoa; phylum Mollusca; class Cephalopoda; order Nautilida; family Nautilidae; genus Nautilus; species Nautilus pompilius. The sequence goes on along the minus strand of JACATO010001508.1, from coordinate 62,538 downwards.
TTCTAGAGTAACCCCACCCCACCCTGTGGATGCTGGTGACAAAGGGGTTAAAATTTGCCCCCCCCCAACAGGTTTACACAGGTGTTTCCTTCCTCCCTCCGAAAAAGGAAATTGTTTATATTCAAATTAAACTGTGGGAGGAGGAGTAGGAGGGGGGGGGATATCTACTACCCGATGTTGTCGTGCGGGTGCCCCCGGGTTCGATGTCCGCCGTATTCTCATCGTATCGGCGCATACTAATAGCATTAATCGATCACACTACTTTCAATCTCTCTTGAGGATTGCATTTTTGGCCACCCCTACGAAACGTATCGGCCGCACCCCGGCTCCGCCCGTTTACCTGAGAAAGGCCTCGGAGAACACCTCCCGGGCCTCACGGCAGCGGCAGCAGCAGCCAGAACACCCCCCCCTCCCCGCCGAGGCCAGACCCGCCAGACCCAACTCGCCATCTTTTTTTTTGCCAAATCATCATTTTATCAGACGGAAAACATCTTCCCTAAATAAACTCACACAACCGGAGATCGGTAACTCGCTTGTTGTTACCTTTAATAATTATTCCTTTTTTTAAATATTTAAAAAAAAAAAATTAAAACGAAACCGAAAAAACAAAACAAAATATATATATTGTGCGCAGAATACGGGTTCGACTTATTACTGCATTATCTCCCCTACACAAGTTTAAGCGAGGTTACTTCCCTTACATTATTTAATTGTTGTCCCCCCCATTTCGAATTGACTTAATAATAAAAATTACTGATTAATCTTCATCACCACGCGCCCCTGGTCCTCTATTTAGTTTTCTTTTGATAAATGGCTGCGACTCGAGATGTTCTGAATTTTTGCCGTTACGATTAGCGATGTTATCTACTCGCTTTTGTTTATTCTCTGTGCATGGATTCTCCATCTCTCTGTTTAGTGGAATATCCTCCCTTCCCTCGGTGTAACGATCTGTACCAGGGGTTACTCCTGCTTCTAAAAATACATACTTCCGATCGCATCTTTGCCATTCTAAGAGACAGAAGGCCTTATCTTTCTTCGTACAATTGACAAAAAGCCTGATTCTTCTTGATGGAAGCCTGCAAATTTAACGGAGTGGGGGTCAAAAGGTTGTTTACACTCCTCCATGGCAGCCCTGCACGTTTCCATCGCAACCGGTGGCGCATCTAACTCTCCCAGAACCCTGGAAAATTGACCAGACCCGACAGTGATGGTGGGAAACGTAAGGGCCAAACAGCACATTTTCTCAGCCTCCCAGGGTGGAGCAGAAGGCGGGTAGGTCTTCGGAAAATACAAGGAAGAAACATTTTGGGAAGAAATCCATGTCTTCTGTAATTTCCATGGCACTGATGTAAATACCAATGGAACTCTATGCAAGCATGGCTCATTTATAGCGTAGAAAAACATTAATACGTGGCTCACAACTCAAAGCAGCCCTATACCAACAGTGGGGTTGTTCCCTGCATTACATTGGTAATCAGTTTAATTACCAGAGCTCATTTGTACATTATAACCTGGCTAGAAGTTGGCCCATACCCGGGCCTTTGGAAACCCTGCCCATCCTATTTGGTTCGTGTCAGTTCACCAGGAACATGGGATTTCAAGTGTTGAAAGAGTCACACAGATGAAGCAGCACCCCTGCTAGTCCCTCTTGCCAGTGTTTCTGTCATTAGACTATTTATTCAACATGCCGCTCATTCCCCCCCCCAATTATTTTAAATGTGCTAATCTTTCCTGAGTTAGGCTACATGGCTTCACACGGAGATAAAGATTCTTACTTCTCCCCCCCCCCCAACAAGGAAGTGCTGGGAACGCAAATTAAAGTTGAGCTTCTCCCAGAACATTGTAATCAGGAAGTTATGAAAATCTTCTGATGTAGAATAGGCGGGCACTTTCTATATTGAATTACATCTGCAGGGGGTGGGGGGACCCCATGTATCCATAATCTAGAATGTAACTCCTAATTTTCTCGTTTCTTACACATGGTAAAAGTTCGAAACCAGTCTACTGTCTCGTCGTCTAGTTCTGCCATCGTAGCTTTATACACAAAGGGAAAAAAAAAAATAAGGGGGGGTCATCCCTGATGACTTTAAACACTTGGGCAATATAAAGGGCTGGTCAACATTCAAACTTATTTAAAAAAAAAAAAAGTTGTTAATGAATGACAATGGCGTGGATCCACAATCACCTCACCCAGCTTCCCTAGAAGAACTTTCCCCGAGTAATTGACCAGCCCCCACCTTAGGATAATTGTGAACGTTAAATACAGAATGGAGTGGGCCACTGATTGGATGCTTTCTCCTACAGTTGTTAATTCGAATGAGGGGGGGGGGAGGGGTTTGATAAATTTACACAGTCATAAATTAGTTAAATACAAACAGGGGCCCCCCACTTTGCTTTTACCCCCACCCCCCCCAAGAGAGTTTAATTATTAGGAAGCAGTTTTACAGCCATCCACAGGTGAATTCGTTGAAGCCTTTGCCCGATTAAAACCGTTGAGACGAGTCATTTTGAATACACAGGGAACCCACAAACTTCCAACTTCCCTGACTGACTTCACAAAAGCTAAAACGGTTTTACAAAAAAAAAAAAAAAATAATAATAATAATCTACATAAAGGGTAAACAAACAGCGACGGAGGAGAGAAAGGATGAGGAGACAGATAGATAAAGAAAGAAAATCATCCCATTATTTGACTTTCATCCAGTCAGGAAAGAAAACTTGTTTACCGATTCAGGTCTTGCAAAAACATGGCCGCCACCTGATGAGATTCAGCCATCATCCTTTTGTTTATACCCTTAGTTAATGGTTCAAGCATCTCCAGCATTTACAGATTTCCCACCACCCTCCAACTGCAGTTTTTCTTCTTTTCTCCAGGTTTCTAAGTCTTTACTTCATCTCTCTGCTAAAACTTGAGAAAGCTCCTCTAAAGTCATCGTGCGTTTTACCATCGTCTCGGTTGGTTCAGACCGGGCTACAAAAAACCAATTGTTCCAATTTCCCCATCTCGTTTAATTAAGCAACTCAGTTCTGGTGGCCAGCATCGCAGACCTGTACTCTCCTCCTGCAGAGGCATAAAAATAGGAGCCCCCCCCCAACGGATGACAACGCAGTCAGGTCGAGTCAGTCTTACAGACCCTCGATGCCAAAGTTGTTGTTTTTTTTAAGAATCTTACGCAGCTCCTTTTGATCTTTGATGCACCACAATGCCAGAAACAGCCCATCCTAATTAATTACCTCCCATCAAGTCACCCAAAGGCCTTTAAATCTTTCTTCATTAACAGTATCACTAATCCTTGACCATCTGTACCCTTAGCACGAGGCGAACTCCGGCTCAGCCACAATGACATCTACACACAAAGAAAGCTGTTCCATGGAGTTTTACTGCTTACAGAGTAATTCATAAACCCAATAACAGCCACACTATTTATTTATTGCAGCATCCCACCTCCCTTTCTGGCAACATATTTAATTTTTAAAAAACTCTTGCTTTTTAACAATAAATTTACTTGTATTGTGGCATTTAGGAATGCGACAGGGTGTAGGGTACTGACAAATGTTCCAAGAAAGCCATATTTTTAATCTGCAATTTTAAATGTTACAAGATCATTTTTTTCTCCCCCCCTTACACACACATCATCTGACAGGGTCATTTTTGGAGGGCTAATAGGGTCCAGGAAGACTTTGTAAAAAAGACCAAACCAAAGGAAGAAACAGACTTGAATGTGCGCCACATCGAAGTTAGGGTTCAGTTAAAGGTTAGCTTCAGTTCTGATGGCTGGGGGAGTGTGAGAAGAACAGGTAAGAGAGAGGAAAAAAATCTTACACTTGGCAACCAGCTAACTTCTTAACTAGAACCTTCATCTTTGAAATGCTATATTAATTCCAGGTGTGGAATTAACGGAGCTGGTGCACTTACACTAGTAGGAGGGGGAAGACAGCAATGACCCACTACCACCCACATGCTCTGCTCCTATAAAAAAATTCATAATTGCAAATTACTGCAACCTAGTAACTTTGCCATATAAATGGTCTGATGTGTTTAACATAACATATTTTACCTAAGTGGTTCCAATATTCACTTTAGATCAGGGACTTCCATTCATTGTTAAGACACCTTTCATCCTACTCACCAAACAGCCGCAAGTACAAGTTCAGTGTCAACATCCTCTTGCTGCATATTGTATGGTCTTTCCGAGTAGACTGGAGAACAACAGCTTGAACAAGAATGCCATGACAGACTTTCTGAATTTCCACCTCCCTCTTAACAGTTAGTTATTGATCTTTTCCCCTGTCTGACAGAGGAACAGTCTCTGCCTTGTCAAACCACTCAAATTTGGACTTGGTGGTGGTGGGGACGACAGTTTCCACTACCCCACTGTGTTGCTGCCACACAAGTCGTTTTTGGAAGTTTCTAGAAAACTCTGCCATCTAAACATTCTTCTAAGTCTCAGATACTATTATTCAGAAAACCTTTTCAAAAGTCTCGTGGGACACTTTCAAGCAAGACTTAGAGTCTGGTGGCCAATAACCACGTAGACCGTGAACCTTAACGTTGCTAAAATGGGAAGTGGTAGCTTCCTTTTGACCTCATCCCCACCAATTTGCCAAGTGATCAAACTCTGATGTGGAATATAGATCCCAAACTCACTCCTACTTGTGCCAGCAAATGATCCTTAGCTGTTGTGCGATGGCATATTCCCCAAACGAGTAAACAAATTAAAGTTCTCCTAATTAGCGCATAGCAATTCAAGATAAGCAGCACTAAGCCACTGGTCATCTGCTCAAGAGAGAAGTATTTTTTTTTTTTTTTTTACAGATGATGATCCCAGCTGACACTCCTGAATATCTCCTTTTGCTATGCAGGCAATCCCAAATCCCTTATAGCCTAGCCAATCATCAAACTCGCTAAACCTGTTAGGCTATCCTGGAACAATCCCTACAGAAGTGTCCCCACAATGCTACTTTCCCAAGACTCCCTATTACAGAATCTTTGCCAGGAGTGGGTTGCAATCTTACTTATACAGCATGTCAACACATTGCTGCCAGTGCTGTACCACAAGGGATTAACCTCTCCTTATATCTTGCTAGCACCATGTATGATTGAGCCATTCTTTCAGCCTATCACATCTAAAGATTGTGGGAGGGGGAGATAATCATCATCATCATCTCACTTAGTGCGAATCCATCCAAATATCTTTATACATTTGTTTATTTTAGTAAACTGGTTTTTAAACAATACTCCACTTGTATCAGTTTGTATATTATTATAATTGGTATTCAGAATGTAACTCTTAAATAAACTTTTTAAATGTGACAAATGAAAAATTTTAAAAATATTAAACATATTTACAGCTCTTGCATCTGTGTCGAGCCAGACATATAGATTATGGCCTAGGGGCATCAGATAAAATTCTATCTCTAAGCTCCATCTTTTTAAATCAGCTAAGCTAACATTCCTGTATCTTTAATAAACTTTGCTGCTGATCTACCTTCAGGTGTGGAAAATTAAGCATCTCGCTGTTCTCGACTGAGCAAGAGAGAGATTGTCTACAACCTTTTACGATATCAGCATTGAGTGCCAATGGCAGGCAGTGTGTAGGACCCACATCCTACTGGAAGTTGCTCTTTGTGATGCTGTGAGACAGCAGTCCGTTGGCTACCTTTATTAGAGGCTCTCTAGTAAAATGTCTGCTCCAGGAAGTTGAGACTCACATCCTACTGGAGACAGCAGTCCGTTGAAATAAACAAATAATCATCATTCCCAAACTTAGCCGAGGAGGAGGAGAAACCAGCCTTTAGCAGTCCCATTACATTACATGGTCAGGGGAGGGTGGGTGGTGGTGCTGGTTGGAAATAGGGGAATAGTTCATACTTTTAAAAAAGTAAACAACAAGAACACATCACCATTGCACTTTCCAACCCGTAAAAGATGAACTTCAATTTTTTAAACCAAAAGGACAGCAGCCCCCGCCAGCTCGAGATCTAGTTTAAGGAACGCATGAGGAATTCCCAAGGAAAGATGCTGGCTTAAGATGGCTCAAGAGTCTTATAACTGCTTTTTCGAGTGGGGCCCGGTAAAGCAGATCTGCAAGAAAACAGAAGAACAAAACGAAGAGTCGAACAATGTGCAATGACCTTTAACTTACAAAATAAAAAGCAATGAGAGGAAAAGAACAAAGAAAATTAAAGAAAATCTTGCTCGTTTTCTTTTCTTCTTCTGAGGTTGTACAAAGTGGTCCAACATAATAAAAACATATACAAAGTAGTGTTAACACATGATGATTCTAGGAAGGAACACAGTAACCAGACAACATAATTATTGTTTTCGATATGACAAATGGGTAATGACTGACTGAATCCAAAATATGCATTCAGTGGCAAGCACTGGAAAGATCAGGAATAATAATAAAGTTAGAGACAGCTCTGTCTGGGTTAAAAACAACAAGCAGTTTCTTTTTTTTTTTTTGTTTTGTTTTTTTCTTCTTCTGTAAGCTACAAAACACTGGTCCCGTAACTAACATAGCAGTGTAATGCACGCAGCGTGTGCCCTTGTATAGTCTTCTCCACCTTCTCTCAAGATGAGCCAAGATGCTCTCACTTAGCGATTCCGGTGCAGTTTTCTATTTTACCATACGTAAGTAACAATTGTCTTTTGCAATCGGTAAAACGATCAAACCGCATACCAAACAGAATACAGTGGAAGGGGAGGTGGTGGTGGCAGCAGCAGCAGCAGCAGGCAGGGGAGGGGAGGGAACAATGAACACGCTAAAGAAAATAACAAAAAATAAATAAGACGGAACATTATAAAAGAAATGAATCGGAAATACCTCTGTAGTCGGCGGTGGCCTTAAACTCCTGCCTTTTTGCTGACAAAAAAAGAAATTTTTTTCATTGGCAATCATAGCAATCAGGAACACCAGAGGAAGATGAAAATTCCTTATTCTTAAAAAAAAGAAGTTGTTGCTGTTGTTGATAAAAGCTAAATGCCGGCAGCTGGCCGCTGTCTGACCATCCTGACCAACAGTTCTGAAATGCCAATATCAGAGTTTTTGCACCATTTAAAAACTGCTCTTTAGCTACCCAGTCAAACCACCTGCATGCTCTCCTCACTAATCAAACGTGAGGTACAAAAATCACTTGCCTGATTGGGGCCGCGGAAGGAAACATCAGTTTGTTTGTAATCAGAAATCTGATTCAGATGTATCGAGCCGAAAATCAAAAGATCAATTGGCAGTCGTGAATTCCGAGTGGAGCAGAGGCCGAAAGAGAATGAGATCATACAAAACACAACATAAATGACATTACCGGTTAACGGAACTTTCGTTTAATGTTTGAAGAAAACTGAATTTAAAAGTTTCTAAAGTTCAATTTTAGAATTCAAAAACAGCGAGTTAATATCATGGGTGACAATACTGTTTGTAAAGGTAAATCCAGTGCAGACAAACTCTTTGTTTCCCCTTTTTTTTTTAAAGTTTGAATGTATAAAGTGTATATTTCCAAAAAAAGCACACAAAAAGTTTTTTTTCTTCTTCTGTTTGTTTTGGATTCATTCTTAAAAGACAAATATGGTTTTGCTGCGAAAAAGTATCTAAAATTCCTTCTGCGCTACACTATTAACCCTCTGACTAACGAGTAAACGCCGTCTGAGAGAATCGTTTCTTCAGTCTTCTCCCAATTAGCAAAATCTCCAGACACTGGATGGTGGTACGTATACGTTTCTATAGGTTAAACGTCTATTGAAGGGGGTGGGGCTGTCGAAGAAAATCGGTTTGGAATTAATCAAAGAACTCTCAACAAGTTTTACTTCATTGGTTGTGCAGTTGCTTCTCACTGATAGCGTACTACTGAGCCACAGCACATGGCCTCATGCCCCCACAAATCCTCAACAATGTACCGGTTCCTGTAAGTGAAAATCAGCAGAGAGTCTCTAACCGCTTAGAGATGTTTTTCAGACAAAAAAATTTTAAAAACTTGCATTTGAACTTAGCAATTAAATGAACATGCAGATGGGTTGGAATTCCATCTTTGTGGTAGTGCACAGCAACCCTGATGATGGGTACATTTAGGTATATAGCAGATAAAGTTCTAACAGGTATCTTCAAAAGGATTTCTTACATCAAGCTTCTTGGATGGGGTGGAAACCCCCTACAACCTTAAGAATCCCCCCTCCCATTTTTAATATCCTTTCTTCTTTTAATCATTTGAACTCTGCAGGTTGCTGCTACTCAATACAGCGATCGAGGAAGTCGAGAAATCGCTTGGCATACTGGTCTGGTCGGACAGTGGAGATTTCAGCACCTGCACCGTGTTTTACCGTTTTAGCTGCTTGGGCAGTTCGTTTTTTCATTCCATATTTTGTAAGGATATCGATGAGAGCCATGAAGTATATCTCCGACTTCGGGCTTTCTGAAAGGAGAGAGAGGGGTGGAGAGAAGGTTAAACAAAGACAATTAAATGGTAAAAGGGAAGCGTAAAAAAATAAAATAAAAAATAACCAAATAGGCAGGACAACAGACATCCTCTTCACATGAAAAAATTTATAGATGAAAAATGCAACTAAACCGAACAGTCGACTGTCACCGTGTTCTAGATTCTACAAACGCATCAGTCCCGCCCATCGGACAAAAGTCCAAACACCAAAAATTGTTTTGTCAATCAGCAATAAGTCAGCGAATGGCCCAATACACTACATGCCGTCTGATCTCCAAACTTCCTGATTGGTGGTCATCAACACTCTCCAGACTGCCATTAAGTAGTCATTCTGTAAAATATCTAACGCCACGGCCAAACCTTTCGCCAACAGGACTGTTGACCTACAATGAACTCTAGAAATCTTTTTAGACAATGGGTACACAAAATATATATTACATTACAGAAAATACGTAAAATTGCTAAAGTTAGCCATCACGCTACTGATACTGCACAACCACCATTTGTTATTGCTGGTGGAAGACTTTGCCGGTTTACAGATTATTCAATGAAAACACCACTGAGAGAAACATGTCAGTCAACAGATCAAGTGTCATGATAAACCAAGAGTAGCGAGTCATAATTTACCAACCTCACATTTAAAAAAAAAAAATCAATGTGGAGAAATTTGAGGAATTTTGTATTCACATCTGCTTTGATAAGCAATGAACAGATCCACCTGACCAATAGCCATAAAACAGATTTAAACAAAAGATGCTCTAGAGCAATTCATTTGTTATTAGTTGAGTTAAAAAATTTTTGCAGTAATGAGCACCAATAGCATCATAGACTTTGCCCTGTTTCTCAATTTTGATACCCTAAGTGATGGTCGGGTCATAAATCCTACACTCCGCGGGTCAGTGACAGCACTTCGAAAGGAACCAGGCGCTAACAAACTTCTATTAGAACAACCTTCCGCCAGTATTCCTGTCGGTCCAGTGAAGAAAATTTATAAAACTACCAATCTGAGATTAAAAGCGATTGTGACAAGATTAGAATAATTCGAGAATACTGAGCACTATCTGGCTGCCATCGCACCTAACTTGCAAAGGTATTATTTTAAAAATGAATGATTTCAAAATTTTTGTTAAAGAATACACGATATTGTTATAAATGAAAAAAAAATCAATTTTACTTAATATATTCTAATAAATAGTCTGTTTGCAAAAGGTACTGTCTAATGCTGTGACGTAACATTAAATCAACCTATCTCTGACACTACCTGTAGCTTCATGATAGGAAACCACAGCAACTTGTAGTGGGACACACACACTCACTCTCTCTCTACAAAGCTGAGGCCAGTATTTACTCTTTTGTTCCAACTGTGGCAACTAGACACTCTTTCAGAACTCTAAAACAACATTCATTTTATAAGCAATCATTCACTTTCCACATGCAAAATAATCTATAGCAATTCTCATCAACAATCTAATGTCATCAACAAGCTTTGTGAAGCCCTTTAAATCAGGCATCATGCATGACAGAAAATATAATTGCATCACCACCATGGTGTCTTATTTCTGGAAAATTCAAAGTGTGCGAATATAATTATCACAAAAAAAAAAAAACAACATGTTTAAAAAAAGTAAATAGGAGGAGACAAATGAAATATCCAATAAGCAAAGGAAGATTCTCAGTGCTGGAAATTTTCAACAGTTAACAGGTGAGGTGATTTCCAAATGGTGAAACAAATCCAAAGATTCTCCGGCAAAGAACAAGCCATCATTTCTAATCACTATCACCTGTGGCTCTGCAAAACGAGGACAAACTTCTAAAAAAATAAGGATCAAGATTTACATCAGGTTTAGCTCTGGTCAGCGTGTTGGTATGGTGGACATGCCGCTGCTGAGCTCACTTCAGGAAGACCTCTTTGAGAAAGAACGCCTGATATTCATTTCTGAGAGAGAACTATTTCCTTTAATCGGTTGCTTCTGATGAATATAAAACTTGAACAGCCTCATGCCACACGAAGACATTTTATGAATATCCGCACAAAGGCAATCACAAGGTTTTGTAGCACTGCTTGTGGAAGGTTTTCCAAATTGTTGGAACTAGATTCAAATTAGTATAGAGTAGCTGTTCCATAGGGCCCCACGAAGGGCTAGGACACAATGCGGCATGGATGCACAGTTTGTACAATAGCATGGTCCAAATTTTGCAAAGTTCAGCTGTCATTTTCTCCTTCAGATCTGCCACAGACGTGGGAGATCTTATCTCTCAAGTATTCGGTAATCAAGGTGCTGCCAGATGTGTTCGGTCACTCAATTCATGTCAAAGCTCCTGGGCTGCCCAGGGTAGAACCTGCAGCACCTTTTGTCTCTTCCATAGGAGGATGGTTTTAAAAGATTGCGACAAGTGGCACAATTTTCTGGTGGCAAATTTCTCAAAACTGCAAAGCCACTTGTTGAAAAAGTAGCATTAGACAATCATCAAGAGTAAACTTTGTTGCACATACATCAATGAACACCAGGCCGGTCTTTCCAGCTCCTAAATTGATTCCCGCTGAAACCATCATGTCGAACAGTGGAAAGCTGCCTGGCCTTTCTCCACATTCATGTTGGTCATCTGACATGCACCGGTAAGTTGATGACTCATCAGAAAAAAAGAACCAAAGTTCAAGAGTCTGTGCATCATTTCCTGAACTTGTGCACATCACCCTGGCTTCCATAAGCAGAGGATTTTCGCCCAGCCCCAGTTTATGAAAACACTAACTCATTTATAGTACTGGTAGTTCTCACCTGGTAACCAAGGGCTCTCTTGGCTTCTTCTGGTAGATGGTTAGCTCTTTGTTTTCATTTGCCTGGCAAAAACCAACAACGATGGTGTGCAAGGTCTCATCTGCGAGTCACCCTGGGACTATCTGATTGTCCATTTATGTGATCTTGTATAAATGGTGAAGTATATTGAGCGCCAACTGTACCAGACATCTTTATCATCCAACCAGCTCTGCTGTTACAGTCTGAGCTCACAACCCTGTGGGTAACATGGCTTCTTATCATGCGTACTCATTTTATTCTGGCAAGACTCTGCAGCTTGGTATAAGCCATAATGGTTTCCTGCCTAATTTATTAACTAAATTTGCATGGATTTTGATTCTTTTAAACCAACCAAACTTTTCAGCTACTATATATGGTCATTTGCTGTATTGCCAAGCCAAGTAAAAACTTCCTCCTCCACTAATTGTAAGAGAAAAAAATTATTTTTTAAAATAATTTTAAAAATTTGAAGCCTACTTTCATAACTTTTAATGGCATAACTTTCTGTCTTGGGATCAATTTCTCCAGTAAATGGCTGGATTGTCAGTGCTTGGGGGCTATCAGGAGGGGTTGGAACACCTCCCATTTCATCACCAATGTTGTCTTCATCTTCCTCCTCATAATCTTCTGCCTCTCCATTTTCCTCATCAATATTTGGAAACATCTGCAGGCTTTCAGACATGTCCTGCTCTGCCCGTTCACAGTCGTGGATTCCGACAATCAGGCTATAATCCATTAGGTGAAGGCTATTTAAAAACTGAGAGAGAGAGAAAAGGAAAGTTACAGATAGTTTTTGTTTTTTTTTTAAAGGCATCCTCTAAATTAAATAGACTTATTTGATTTGTTTCCCCACAAGTCAATAGTATAAAGGTGTTAATTTTTATTCCCACTAATAAACAAAATCAATTTTTATTACTTAGAATCTGCACAATCACAATGATTTTTTTCATTTATTGAGAAAAACAAATCCCTTTAACATTGTGGTGGTGGTATTCAAGCTGAAGCCAATATAATGTGACACATTCAAAATACAAACTTTGTAAGGTGTATGTCTAATTATTTCACTTCTAATTAAATATCCTCAAGTCCAACTGGAAATTCATTTTTGTTTAGAAGGCAAAAACTTACACCAACTTTTTTTTGTAAGCCAAGACAGCATCTTGAGAGAAGTGGGGGGGTGGGGTGGAGGGGAATCAACCGTGATCTCTTAAGCACACACTGAAATGTGCGAGCCATGGTTCCGTGATCTCATGCAACCAACCAACCGCAGAGCAAGAGTGGACAACAGATTTGATGCCAGTATTCTCTGTGGCTAAATTAGCTGGGAAATAGAAAAAGATGCCAGAGCAGAAATTGCTCACACCAAAGAATCACTGCCCAATCCAAGATTACTTTGGATTCTAAACTCATCCCACACTTAATGATGTGAAGCTTGCCCAACAAGGAATGTGTGTCAACAAAAACTCATTCCATCATACCCACTGTTTCCACGGTAACCAGTGCGGTTGTTGTCCTAGCTTAGCAAACAACAGAATAACCTCCCATGTCTCCCCACCTTTCCTGCAAGAAAATATTAAGCTATGCCATGTGCATATGCTTGCTTTAAACAGGAAAACATATTGGAAAATGTACACTGTTTAATGTAAAATTGTAGTAACAAAAAAAAAAAATTTTTTAAAGGCAAACTGACGAGAAAATGCAATAAATACCCAAACAGATCTAAAGAAAATTTTCCACTTTAAAATTCCAAGCTGACACCTATTGGATAATAACCCAAGCAGAGATACAGATGAGTAAGGGTTAATTGTGTTTATAAACTTGTTTCAGATTCCCTTCTCTTTCTGCTGAATTTAAAAAAAATTGGCAGATCGTGAGATTGCTCATTGATTAGAGCACAATCTCCTCTTGCTGGATACAGGCAAACACTGAAATGAGGCAGGTATAATAACTTAACTTAGATTTTTGTTTGTTCACTGAAGTTACTGACAAGTGATGAGAGTAGCGAGTACTGAATTGAATCTCGTCTCTCTCTCTTCCCATCAGCCACCCATACCAGAGCTGCACCAAGCCCCTACTAGAAATCTTCATTTTTAGATATAAGAGGAAAGCCATGTGACCAGCTGAAAAGCCGAAAGAAAAAACCAATAGGTACACCAAACCAAGCTGGTTCCTGACAGAATTTGAACTCGGGGCCCTTAATCTCGACAGTCTGACCACTAAACCGCTCTGCTTGCTAGGGTATATAGGTGCATCTTTGTTGGCTCGCCGTTCAATGTTCCAATAAAAGAATACTGCTGCAATCTATTTTGAGAATGACATTAACTCAAACAACTATAGTATCATAAATGCATGGCATCAGACAATTCATTCTAGAAATTAAAACACTGGTGGTCTTCTACCAAGAGAATGAGCAAGATCAAAGGAAGGTCTCTTGCAAATGGCGGAGAGTCGATGACATGCAAGACAAGACTGATGATAGAAGCCTTCCCTCCTCCAGTAATACTCACCTCCACATCAGCGGCTAATGTCTTCATCAGCTGTCCTTTCTCTGATGATCCAATATGGATGATAATTCCATCATTGGAAAAATCATTATCTTTAAATGTAGGCAGTTCTTTAGCCTAAAAGCAAAAAAGAAATCAAAACACCCTCAGAGAGTTGTGTTTTCTTGTAATAACCGCCAGTTTTTGTTAAAATGGCATACAAAAATAATTTAAAAAAAAAAAAGATAATAAGACGATTGACAAAACAATCAGATCACAAGCCGAGAAGACTAGCTGTGTAGATCAAACCCTTTCAGGGATCAACACAAGTTTCATTCAGCTGACTGCCTGAACTAGGGTCCACACTTGTTTAATGGAGACCATATTCTGGACTGAGAAATTACCCTTAGTTGCAATTTTGTTTTTGTTGAGAGCTTTTGCAGCTATTTCGATGATTGCCGTTGGTTTCTGGATCACATCTATTCTAAGCACTGATGCTAGGAATCTGAGGGGGCTGCTCTTGTGTAAACAGTCGAAGAGTGGTGCACCTCTCAGATAAACCCCGCAGAACGATACCATCTCACCTTCAGCACCAGTTAATGCTAAAAACGAACAGATGAATTTCACAATCTACTTACTCGTTCTTTGTCACTGGCCATTCTGTCCACAGTAGACCCCTGAAAACCCAAAAAAAAAAAAAAAAAAACAAACAACATTTGGTGAGAAGCTGGCACCATGGACACCAAATCAGAAGCCTTTCCCAATTTGCTAAATTACCGCATCACTCCAGTATTAGAGATTATTTTATTCCAAATTTTCCTCAGATAAACCAAAATAACAAACTTATTGCCATTGAATCTAGCAATTAAGATTTTACTCTTATTCACAACCTGTTTTTTTTTTTTTTTTTAATTTTACATTTCTAATAGCTTCATTCCCAGAAATTCAGACATTAACTCCATAATCTGTATTTATTTCCTGGTGAAAACCAATTACTCTTTTTGTGAACAGCTTTTCTTCTGCCATTATCGGAAGTCAACCCTAACCCTGGCACTGCCAAGGGGAAGTTAACCCTATCTTTTTTTACAAAATATAAGGGACTACACCACTTTAATAAATTATAATAAAATATTGCAACTTAACTTTCATAGTTCCACCAATAGAACAAAATAATTAGCCTAACTTCTAAAGAAATTCACTGTTTTCTCCAATTAAGGCTGTAGTTTCAATTTTTAGAAAATGAATTTTATTGAAAAAAAAAAGTCAATGATAACCTGCAAGTTTCCTAAAATGCCTATTGTGTCAACTCAACAGTAAACTTATAATTTATTATGTCAAAGTTGCCATAATTCATCAACATCACCATCCTCTGCATTGAAACTGGTCCCTTCTTCCACTGAAGGATCATCAATAACAATGTCGTTTTCTTCTAGCTGATCAATGTAGTCTTCATCCTGATTATACGCCTGGAAGCCCTCAACTTTCTCCAGGGAAATTTCAGCTGGTCTGTTCACTGGATCACTTCGTCCTTCAGCTCAGGGCTGACTAGCCTGGACAGACATGGATTATCTGGTCATCCTGGACACATCTAGAATATGAGACCCCAGTGGCGGAAACTGGCAGGTAGAAATCTACTACACACAATTCTTTTGATCCATTCATTGTTGTGCGGTTGCAATCTTAAAAAAAAAAATTGTTCCAGCCAACATTAGTGGGTTGCAAAAACTTGGTACATCTGCCAGGAATGACTGCAGTATCAAATTTCATCTTAGACAGCTTTTCCCTGATCTCAGGGTCTATCAGTAGGCACCCCAGCTAAAGAGTCTATGTCGAAAACTAAAAGGTACTAATTACTTTATCCAAGTGAGACCATGAGTTCCTCGTTGATCCAGAAGCTTCTTTTGCAACTCAGGAAGTTGAATTCTTTTCAAAACCACAAATGGTTTTAATTTCTTCCCAGAAGCCCTTGTTTGGAGAACAAATGAACAGTGCATCTTTTTTTTTCATGGCTTGTGGTTTTGTTTGTTACATTCATGGCACCTTCTCGACTGGGAGGAGGTCCCAACCACCCTGGACCACACAGGTGTTTCACTGTGACAATATAGTTCCTGCAATGGTTACTTATGTTGACGAACAATACAGGTGATA
This sequence comes from Nautilus pompilius, assembly GCA_018389105.1. Lineage (NCBI taxonomy): Eukaryota > Metazoa > Mollusca > Cephalopoda > Nautilida > Nautilidae > Nautilus > Nautilus pompilius. The sequence continues at coordinate 46,682 of JACATO010001508.1, read as the reverse complement.
AAGTTGAGAATACATTCAGTTAGAGCAGGGGTCACCAAACTACGGCCCGCGACATCAGTTCATCAGGCCCGCCGACGGTACTTGCATTTACGGGATAAAACGGATGGAACACGAGATGTTGTGAAATAAAATTTTATAAAATTTTTTCATGGATAATTGACACATCATGGGCAAGAAGGCTCAGAAAAATTCCCCGGTCAAGGTGTTAATCGAGCTGGTCTCTAGGCTGTTTTCTTCACCCTTTATTATGGCTACTAAGAAAAGAAAAGTGGACGCCGAGTGTCGCGTTTTCAATGAAGAATGGGGAGTAAAGTACTTCTTTGTGGAAACAAAGGACCAGAAAGCTAGTTGCGTGGTATGCAGCGAAAGTGTTGCCATTTTGAAAGAGTACAATCTTCGGCGTCACTATGAAACAAAACATCTATCAACATATTCAAAGTTTTCTGGAAAGTTACGCTCTGAGAAATATGAGTCCATGAAACGTGGTTTAGAAACTCAAAGAAATCTCTTCACGAGAAAGTTTGCTGAAAATGAATCTGTCACTCGTACAAGTTACAAAATAGTGCATAAGTTGGCAGAGCGAGGAAAAACCGTTTACTGATGGCAACTTCATCAAAGAGTGTATGATGGAAGCAGCAAATGACTTGTGTCCTGAGAAAGCCGATTTGTTTGGAAGTATCAGCCTTTCGGCAAGTTCAGTTGTGCGGAGAACAGAAGAACTTGGAGAGAACATAGTGCTACAGATACGCGAGAAAGCTAGGAACTTGTTGTGGTATTCTCTGGCGCTGGATGAATCTACTGATCTCTCGAGTACGTCACAACTTCTTGTGTTCATTCATGGTGTCAATTTGGACTTTCAGATAACGAAAGAGTTGGCATCCATTTGCTGCATGCATGGAACAACAACTGGAAAAGACATTTTCATGGAAGTGCAGAAAACTTTGCAAGACTATAACCTTCAGTGGATTCAGCTTCGAGGTGTTACAGTTGGAGGAAAAAACATGGCTGGAGAGAGGAAGGGTCTGGTCGGGCAGATCAGGACTCAGTTGGAAGATTTGCAAATTCCAGGGGCACTGTTCATACACTGCATCATACATCAGCAAGCACTCTGTGGGAAGACTTGGATATTTCTTGTGTACTGAAACCAGTCATTTCTGCTGTGAACTTCATTCGGGGACATGCACTCAATCACCGTCAGTTCCAGGCTTTTCTTGAAGAAATTGATTCTGATTTCTGTGACTTGCCTTATCACACAGCAGTGAGGTGGCTCAGCTGCGGTAAAGTCCTGTTTCGTTTTTACAAGCTCCAAAACGAAATAGATGTTTTTCTCACTGAAAAAGATAGAGCTGATCCACAGCTGTCAGATCCTACCTGGCTGTCAAAGTTGTCATTTTTGGTCGACATTACATCCCACATGAATGAACTGAACTTGAAACTTCAGGGAAAGGATAACCTCGTCTGTGATCTCTACAGAATCATCAAAGGATTTCGGAGAAAGCTGTCATTGTTTGAAGCACAACTGGAAGGAGAAAACTTCTCTCATTTTCACTGTTTCAAAGAGTTTTGCGCTACAATTGCTGAAGATGTCAACCTCGATTTTCCTAAAAAGATTATTCGTGACTTGAAGCAGCATTTTTTGGAGAGATTTTCAGATCTCGACAGAATTGAGAGTGACATTCTTCTGTTCCAGAATCCGTTTGATTGTAACCTTGATGATGTGCCAGTTGAACTACAGTTGGAGCTCATTGATTTGCAAGCAAATGACTTGTTGAAAGAGAAGCACAGAGAAGGAAAACTTGTTGAATTTTACCGCTTCTTACCTGATGTTGAGTTTCCGAAATTGAAGAAATTTGCCGCTGGTATGGCATCATTGTTTGGAACAACTTATGTCTGTGAGCAAACATTTTCAAAAATGAAGTATGTGAAGTCAACACATCAAACGAGATTGACTGATGAACATTTGAAAGCAATTCTCTTGATTGGATGCAGCAATTCCAAACCAAACATTGATGATATCTTGAAAGCCAAACGTCAGTTTCACAAATCTCACTAACCTTTTTTGCTGCTTAGTTTGTAAGATTCGGACATGTGCACACTAGGTCTGATGTAACTATATTTTTGCTAACGTCGCCTTCTTTGATAACTTTTTAGTAAATAAATATGTTGGTTGTCTTTGTTTTTTGTGCATTGCACGCCACTCACCCATGATTAACATGGAATGCTAAACTTAGTGTTTCGTCTTTTTTCCCAGAGCTTTCGTTCTGGCTTGCAAGTATTGAACAGAATGATTATGCGGCCCGCGCTCGTCATTCTTTCAGTTATCCGGCCCACTCTGAAAAATGTTTGGTGACCCCTGACTTAGAGGTTCCTGTACCATGAAAGTGCAACGACAGCAGGGCAAACCAGTTTTCTCTTGCAAAATTCCTTTGCCCATCCACAACTGATCCTAAACTCAGTTCCTTGTCCAATAATTCCATCTGATTTGAGTATGATGCTTGGACTTGTCAACAAGTAACACAAATTCTTTTCACAACTTCCCTCTTTATAAATCGCTGTGAACATTTTGAGCAAGCCTACCATTTTTATTTTTTTTTGCTTCATCAAGAAAAGTACATTTAAATTAAAATATAATCACTGCCACAACTCTTAAGAGAATGATCGATTGAGTGAAAGTCAGGCCCAATGACAGTTTTAAAATTCCCTACACAATCTGATGCAGCTCCTATTGGATGGCAGTTTTAATTTCTTCACAAGCAATACAGAGTGGAGAACATGTGGCAGCTTATAATACCACCGCCAATGAAAAAAGAGGGAGAGAAAAGGTTCCGTTCTGTCTGAAACAAGGCAGATAAATGGGACACTCAACTAGTTTTCTGCCAGCACATAACTGTTAAAAATTGAATACAAAAGACTCACCTTCAAATCATATTTTTTGTGAATGGTCAGCCGTGGACTGAAGACGCTCCTTATCACAATAAGGTAAGTCTCAATGTCATTCACTGTGATGCGATACATCCCGAGGTACTGCGGCAGTAATGTATGCGCGTGGCGTTCCACAACGTACTGGAGAGAGAGAGAGAGAGAGGGGGGTGGGGACAAAATTTTTTATTTTTTTAAATTACTCTCTCTCTCACCGGAGATAACCAAATCTACAGAACCCATCTTATACTCCGAGTATTACCGGTCAAGACTGAGAAGCTTATATCCTGATTGTTGTACATCGTGACATCAAAGCGCTATTACTGCTGGCGTGCAAAAAAAAAAAAAAACTACAGCAGGTTAAAGGTCAAGGGCAGACAAAAAAAAATGCATCTCCTTCAGAAAACCAAAATGGTGGCTAGCAAAGATTTAAACAAGCAAGAATAGTCAAAGGTCTCTCTCTGCCCCATTTTCAAGATTCAAGAAACAATACTTCTGCTGCTTCGATCTAACGCACCAATGACCCTCCTACCTACAAAATGTTTCGACATAGCCATTTGTAAGATAGCAGTATTGTAATACAGATGAACCTGGTTAGCTGCAACCTGACAATCTTTATTCAAGTGTTGCTTCAATTTCTTACATCTTTAAAAAGTAAATTCAGTACAGCATCCGAATTTCTTTTTAAATGCTTGTTCTGTCAGTTTGCAGCACTGAACCTGACTTTCTCACTTCTGTTTCCTGTCCTGATTCTTATTTATACTTTTCTTTTCAAAATTCCAGAAACACAAGATTCAGAAATCCCATGCTTCTGTATGGCCAGCTTTTGAATTTTTGATTCTTCCACAACGTTCAAAAAAATCCACTCAGTCAAGCAACAAGTATGGCGATTTATTTTCCCCATTTTTGTTCACTCTGAGAGAAACACAGTTCAAACCGGTTTTCTATGAGGTGACCATTTACAGAGCCATGCAGCAAACAAAGCGCAAAACAATTAGATTGTGAAAAGCCTCAGGTTCAAAGGTGAAGTCTCATCAAAGTAATTTTTTGAGCATATTTGCATATGAAAAAAAAACAGGGAAGAACAGGGGGCTAGAGATAATCACATTAAAATGAGAACTTCTAATAAGTGAGCTGCAAATAAGCAAATACAATTGCAGTATTCCATAACTTTTGTCACTTGTCCCATTAAATGTGTGTATATTGCATAGCAGAAGTTAAGCTTTCTAATTGGCTAACTCTATAAAATTATGCTGGAAAGACAACTTTATCATATAAACTACCATAAGATTATTTCTCCTTTCAATCTTGTGATAATTTTTGGACACTGGTCTTTCATCTGACATAACAAAACACCAACAGAGCCGAAGTTGTTACATTTCTAAACAAAGAAAACTTGTTTACATGGTGCATTCTTATGCTATTCTTTTCTCTATGGCCATAATGCCCAGAGCTCTGCTTAAGCAATAAGAGATTTCTAAAGTATAAGTTTCTTTTGAATTCCCAAAGTACTAAGTTTCTGCCATGACTACTGTAAGCTAAATAAAAGCTTCCAACCAAAAAACTTAAGTTAGAAAACCAAGTAGTAAGTAATACTGGTGACAAATACAGAATTAAAAAATTGGGCATCTCAAACCAAGACCAACAGATGCCTTTTACCAGTATTTTGCATGAAAACAATATTAAGACCTATCAGATCAAGTGCAATGTCTCAATGCATAGTTAGCAACAACAAATATCTTGTAAGAACAGAAGCAGGAAAGAAAGTAACAATCTTAGCATCTTATTTCAGTGACAGGACTCCCACTAAGTTCTATTTGTGAGCTTCACATGATTGACAGCCAATTTTTCCTCACTGTAGACAGAAATGCTTTAGTTCGGACAAAACTCCTTAGTTTCACTATTATACTGACAAGACAAGACAAGAGACCCTGACACCTTGCACAGTTACTCAGTAAGCATTCCAGTTTACCTTTAAGTTTTCACACACCCCACCTATTTTTTAAAAGATGGAAAGACTGCACAAGTTTCCAGAAAGCTGTTCCAGAACTCTGATGAACAGTTGTATTACTTGCAAACCATAAACCTCACTTTTATCCAAATGCACTGGAAACTTGGAAGTAAATCAGTCAGAAGGTAGCATTTTATAAAACTTAGCACTTTCTGTAAAACATTTTATTAAAGTAATAATTTAAATGTAAATTTTGTATCGTTTTAATATACTTTACAATTATATTTTATTTACAAGTACTTGTATTGCTGCACATCACTCCTCCCATGTTGATAGGTTTGTTTTTGGTACTTGTATAACTCACATTTGATGCTGTGGAGAAGGAGCTTGCATTTGAACTGACCAATTAGCAGTTGTTTGGCTAATTTATTTCTTTTCATGTATATAATATATTACAGAAGGATCTTGTTTATCCAGAATGCTTGGGAGCAGGGGGATTTTAGAATAATTAAATTCATTTTAATTGAATATCACATAGGTTAGAATTCAAACCACATTTTTTTGCCCGTATAACTACCCAATATTTACATATTATACAAATACCAACAAATAGAGTTAATTCACATAAATAGAAATCAATGAAATTAAACAATTTTTTTAAAACATGATCATTTTTACTTACCGAAAAATCCTTTATGTCTCTGCTTACAAATTGAAAGGTGTAAACACATGAGTGAAGAATTAGGGAATGGCATCTGGGCAAGAGCAGGAGAGCACATAGCAGTCAGGGGTGGCAGTAGTGATGCTTCAGAAGGCATTTCATGAAGTGTAGACATAGGAGTCGTACGATGGTCACCATCAATACCACTTAATGTACACTGAAGTAATCCCACTTCTGTGACATCAAGTAATGGGCTAAGGGAAGTGCTTGGAGTAACAGAAGACTGCTGGGAAAAATCTGTTGATGCTTTCTTTGGAGTTTTGTTTGTTTTAAACAGGTAGGTTTTCCCCTAATGAGCTTATCCTGAATGTAGTAGAGTTGCATTATTTGTTGTTTAGTTATAAATGATTTTTGCTCAAGAAATAGATTAAATGGCCTGCTAGAGATATTACATCATACACAGTTATCTTTTCTTGAGCAACCTGACCTTTTCATTATCATCACTATCCTCACCTTCCACCAATTCATCGCGTCTATAATTTCTGCACCAATGAAAGTTTAACGAAAAGGCACATTACTATCACCTTCAATCCAATTTACCATGTCATCTTCACTTAAGTCCTTGGTGACCACTCCATTCATTCCCTTTGTATAACACATCATTTCCATCACCACAAATTTTTCTTGATTAATAACGGAACCTTCAAGTTTGCCACCATCGCAAAACATTGTCATCGGACAAAGATTCTGCCTAGCTTTCTCAAGTGCAGCAGATGATACAGAATCCTAATTACATGTAACAGACTGTACTGTCTTTGAACTCTTTCTTAAAAGTCAAATCTACCAGCACCCATACAGTTCACTAATTAGGTGGTAAATATGTAGCCAATAACATTCCTGGAAACCAAATGGTCTGCAGTCAAGTGAGCAGGGCAATCGTCCAGCAAAAACACAATTTTTTCAGCTGACGACTAGGCCAACCTTTGTACAATCATCCCTGGCCTCGCAGATTGAGTGGGGATCAAATCGGTCACTGGTCAGCTCCTGTGTAATCCATGCCTGCTTATTTGAAATGTAATATACCAGTAAAATTTTCACCCCTTTTGAAGGCACAAGACCAAATAGCATTAGCACAGTAAGCCTCTGCTTGGACTCCTTCAGCCCAGATGCTAACTCGTCACTAATCACCAGAGTATTGTGTGGTAGACATTGCAGAAAGTCCTGTCTTGTTAGCATTATAAATTTTCTCTGTGATAAGACTGAGCCATCATCAAACTAGCAAATTCATCAACATACTTCTCTGCAGCCTCAATTTCAGCAGACAACTGTTCACCAGAAGACTTAAGGTGCCTTATCGCATAATGACTTTTGAACTTCTGCAACCACTTAGTAGAATATTCCCTATCTTCCATATATTTCTTGGCCTTCTCAATTAACACAGGACCAAGCACCAGGACACCTTTCACTATGTCTTTGCCAAACCAGTTGTTTATCCATTGCTACACTTGGAACCCATGCAAGGTATTTTGGTTTGCTATACCCTTAACAGAATCATTGTCAGCAAAAAGTTTTGAAAAATTTTACCTTTCTGTGCTCTGAAATCATAAACTGTTGTCCAATCCACCCCATACTCCCGCCAAAGTTGAGCACCATGGTTAACTTTTTCAATAATTCAATTCTTTGTATAATGTTGCACCTCCATTTTGTCTAGAATCAATGTGTTTTTATTGCATTAAACATCAACACTAGCTCCCTCGCTTGTGATAGGCTGTGATCTCTTCACCGTATTACTGCTAGTATCACATAACACCTTTGTTAACACTCGCACCAGTCTACACTAGGTGAAGATTGGTTTGGCTGTGGCATAAATGAGGGTACAGTAAATATCTGCAGAGTTATTTTAAGAGTGACAAAAAAAATAATAAATTGGAATAATACAATTTAGCACAGGCGCAGAAAGTGCAGAATATAAACAATGGAACCACAGCGCTGCATGGTGGAGTGGCAACTTTGGAAACTATGAAGATGATTTCACTAAATACAGGATTTTCCAGAATATTGAAATAACATGAGAATCATACATTTTTCCATCATTTGGAAGATTTTGTTAATTGGAATCCGGACAAACAAGATCCTACTGTACTAGTGATATAAGGGCTACTTTTTCGCCTTTGTTTCTCCCTCATGGGTAGACAAAAGATCTCTGCTTTTCACGTGTATATCAGCTTCCTATGTAAGCAATGAAGCAGGCAATCTAGAAAATATGAATAAGGATACTTTTCTAACAACAGACATAATGAAATATGGATGAGAATGCATTATACACAAGAAAATAATTGAAATAGCCAAGCAGTCGCTGATTGGTCAGTTTGGATGCAAGCTCCCCCCCAACACACACACACACAGTCTGATGCATGGAGTTATAGATATACTTTGTTCTTCCTTTCACTCTCTCACCTCATCCTATGTATAAATCTGATTTTTTTTTTTTTTTTTGCTAGCTTTATTTTACTTAATTTTTCCAAAACTGCCACTTACTTGGTGATATTGTTTCAGAATGTGATGCATTTGTTCCACCTCTTCAGTGACAAGCGTCTTGATGAAGAACTGTTTATCCTGAGAAAGCAGCATCCGAGCACCACTCCTTCCACTTGAGTCAATCTCCAGTGGCTGCTTAGTTAGGGAATTCTACAACAACAACAACATTAAGGACACAGAAGACAAGATATCATTGGACATGACAGCAGTGCATCAATATTTATTCGACATTACAGAGCCTAGAATTTATCATGTTAGATGTGAGAAGCAGCTAGGCTTCCATTTGTCTGTGTCAGGGTTTGTTCATGTTGGTCTTCCAGGGGCAGTTCCCCGATTCCAATTCAAACAGCAAAGACTCTGGTAAGGTCTTACCCAACCAACACTGGTTGATGGTACTCTGGCCAGGTTGAGTATTGGGATATGTAATCTGAGCAACCCTGTTAACTAAGACTAATGAGCAGGTGCCCTACAGTGTACTGAGCTAAAGCAGTGTCAAAAATACATTCAAAAAACTTGGCAACCAACAGGTTACATGTTCAAGATCAATTTCAACCACCTGTACTGCCCAAAAAAAGAGGAGGAGGAAATATACTGTATACTGCAAATTAACGCTACTGTACACCAGAAAAGTCCTCAGGACAACTTGATGGCAGCAGGTAAAGATTGCTGAAATAAAGGCTCTCTAATTAGTTCTACTAATAATGTAGTGTGAGAAATGCTCAAACCAATCATCTGGTTTCTTTAACTATCACCACCAATAACTTTCCACTTTCATCAAAAGATTTTTTGTTTATCTCAATAATGAAATGTCACTCACACATCTGGTATAATGCCACCCTTTTCTACACTGGTCTAAGCAAAGGTAAGCTTTAGCATCAACAATCATGTCAGCATGATCAAAACCACTGACTACATGACAACCCTATTTGTGAGTAGAGCAGACCAAAGTGACTTATGCTTCCTAGTTATCAACAAAGTCCCAGAATGCTATAATTCTTACATAGGTTTGTTGACAAGCAAGCATTCCTAATAAAGTTATGGGTGATAGACCTTGTACATGTTTCAGGATAATAACAATGAACAAAGAGGGACAGGTGAGCATCAATTACCAGGAGCAATATAGATTAAACATCTGACGAGCCATGGAACTCACCATGTATTCCATATCATCCATTCCAAACCTCTCCCTCAGATTCCTGAAAACAACGGGACAATATTCCTTCACTTTGAAGTGGCTAGGCATGTTTTCCCTGAGGAAAAAAAATAATAGACTAGTTATTTTTCTCTGTATCAAAATCATCAATAAATTCAAATGTAACATTAGTTTTAAAAATATCCTATGACTTCAGTTCCTCACTGGACATTTAAACAAACTACTGCAATCTTTATTAACTGCTTTGTCACAAAAGACGGAGGTTGATGCGTTTCAGAATTCAAAGACTTTCTTAATGCAAAAGATAATAAAAGATAATTTCCAACTCACTTGTTGAACATGTGGTTGTCTACTCTGACTTTGCTGAATGCTTTGAAGTCATCAGGCATCAGCATTACCGGGACTGGCATGTGACTGAGCTCGTTTATCTGGAAAAATCAATCACTCATTCAAATCAGAAAAATGATGCGAAAAAACTCAATCATCCACATGTGTAGAGAGACGGGACCCAACTACTACATGTATAGACCTCGTACACAAGCCATAGTCACAAGGTCTAACCATAAAGGATGGGCAAGATCATAAGAGTTCTACATAAGAAATTTATCCTCAAAAGAGAGAGAAGATAAGATAAGATCAGGGTGTTTGTTCTACCACATAACTGCAGTGATGTGGTTCCAATTCAGCGCCATGAGAAATACATCCCAAAGTCTCAGACTAACTGGTATCATATTTTAAGTCTATGCAGGTAGGTGTAGTCGTTTGATGCTAATAGTGTGTAACATAATTCACTGTGCCAGAGCTGTATAGTGGGGGGGGGGTCAGACTGTTGTCTATATACTATATAATCGAAGTCTGCTACTGTGACCACTATACACTGCTGTTGGACCAAGTACATAGCGTAGTTAGTGAAGTCCAAACCACTGAAGTCTGATGGACCAGTGACAATATTTAAGTCCATTAATTGTACAAGCATTGACAACAGTTAACTTTGTAGCAAAGATACTCTGAAGTTTACATACTTAAAAAAGATTATTATACCAATGTTAATAGTTATGATTCTCCAATACAGTAGATGACACTTATTTTAACCATCTCTTGGCTGGCTCCCAGCAGAACATTACTATTATATGAAAGTTGCCATTAAGTGAGAATCACACTTTCAAGTGTATGTATACAAAGCAAATGTAGTTGCAGTAACATAACAATGAAATACCCAAACGTATTAGTGCAAGTGCATCCAGAAGTGTACCAAAATTTTCCTTACAATGACTAAAGAAAAGCTCCACACCGCAGAGCTGTTCTCTGGGCTTATAATCTGACAATATTCTCCTGTGACTCTTCAACTTCTGGATGTTTAACAGCTGCAACTGTCTCGAGATGTTCCATATCACAGAGCTCACCTTCCATCTCCACATGGCTGTCAAGCATCTACAAAGACCTCAAATTCCTTTGCTGTCAGATTAACAGGAACAGCAACTCTGGTGGGCAGTCTGTGGTAGATACAAACCCTCCCTTCTAAAGTGGCTGTAGACAATCAGGCTGCCCCTCACCAAAGACTCATCAGCTACATTGTTGTAAAGAAACCTGTTCTTGATACACTTCAAGCCATGGGTCAGTAACAGGAGGGGGGGGTCAATGATCCATGCTTTCAGATAAGCATATTAAATGGTTTTGGAGTTTTTAATGGCAAACATGTCCATCAGTTACATGGTGGAGGTTGTGTTGAAAGGCAAAGACAGCTCTCCATTGACTGAGTGAGTTGGATAGTTATCAATTAAAAGGCATAAGAAACAGTCTTGTAGATGCAGCTCTCTGTTCAAATTTTTCAGCAACTCCTGAAACAATGGACTACTGAATTTACTTTACTGTAAACCATCAGTTTTTTTTGTTTTGTTTTTTTTTAATTTTTACTCTTCAAAAAAAAAGGGGGGAATAGGCTGGAATCACATGGCTAGAACTTGACCAGAAGGACTGGATAACATCTTCCAATTCAGCAGCTGCCAGGTGGTCAGCATCTCGTTTCTCACTTTAACACAATGTGGCAGACTTTCAAACAACTGAGCCATCTCACCTGAAGAGTTACACTCCTTCTGTTGGCCTGCTGCTGCTTTGTTTCAAGCATCAATGTGAAGGGGAGTAATTTGACCAAGCTTTTGAAGAAGCAATAGCCACCCTTCCTGCCATTCCTCTGGTGCTTGTGGACCTTATTTGTGCTAAATTCAAGATGTCATTTGCCATTCTTTATAATGTGCAAAAAACAGATTTTGAAACACCACAATTTTCTGTTACTCGTGCTTGCTTAACACAGGATTCACGTAGGACGTTCAGAACCCAAACTTTAGTCAGCAAAGAACAGATCCAAATGACAGAGTCAGCCATTAGAGATGCACAGCTAAAAGCTGATTAAAGGATAGCAAATGGCGGTTATTTGTCAACAGTTCAAGCAACAAGTGTTTGTAATATTTATCGTTAATAATAAAAGAAAATACAGCACCTACTTGACTTTATGGATTTTACAGCCCTGGAAACATTTTAATAATGGTACATGTTAATGATGAAAGTAGAAATGTGGTAGAGAATAGTTGTGCACAGGTAAGGTGTAACATGCACTAACCTATAATCTTCATACCAACTAAAATTGAAAAAAAAAGGGGACATCTGACTAGATTTTCTTTGTACAAGATACTAGTCTTTCCAAATTTTTTTTTTTTTAAATTTGGTTTATTCAGACATGAAAGAGAATGATGAACAAAAAAGGAGAGCAAGAAGTTATTGAAAATACTGAAAGTGGTTTCGTTAAAGAAAACAGTTTGGAAAAAAAATTTTTTGCTGCTTCCGAGTACCGTGTATCATTCTTCAGCTGGTCCTGTGAGTCTCCTTTCAGGCCCACCTGGTTTCCTCCCACGTTTTAAAATGAAGATCCCTTGTAGATACTGGCCTGTGTTAACATTTGGGCGCTGCGGGAGAACGGAAGGTGACTGACTAAAGCTCTAAAAACTGGAATGTATCAAGATAAAAAAAATAGGCTGTGATTCCTTTAATTAACACATCTGTTCTGTACGTTAACATCAACGTCCCTCACAATACCAGCACCCAAGCTTCTGATACAGATTTTAAAAAAAAAAAAAAACAAAAACACTCTGGCCCTATTTAAACAACAACCCCAGGCTGAACGTAAATTTTTAAAAAAAAAAATATTTATTTACCAATCAGAGTACATCAGGGCAAATTTCGTCACCAAGGGTAAATATCCTTTCTGTGTTATGTGCCCTATAATTGCTCCGCTTTAGTAAATTAAAGAAAATACACTGCTATTAAACATAGACAGCCACACAATTCATGCACTGCCAATATTCAATAAAGAGAGACTTTGAAAATAGAAAAGAAATTGGAATTTTTCACTAATGTCGCATGAGTATTTACTGAAGCATGTCAAATTTTTTAAGAAAACATGCAATACTGAGCAAATTTGCCAAAAATAATAGGTACAACCATGGGTGTCCTCAAGAAGGGGCGGCACGCAACCGTTATTATTTCTTTATGGCCCAGATCTGTCTGGTCATAAACAACTTGTTCACTCAGTTATTTAATGAATCCCACTTTTGGCATCTAAATTTCTGTTTATTCTCTGTATTGCTAAAAATAAACAATTAATTCTACCTATTGTGTAGTTTTCTAACCTATCAGCTTTGTTCTGCATTGACCCATAAAACTGATACAACCCTGTGGTCCTGAATATGCCCTTCTTAGCTAACCCTGCCAAACAATGATTCGCCCTGGCATATTCAAAGACAAGGAATGTTACTAAACTTTCTCATGCAGCAAACACCAGCCCAAATACCTACATGGTGAGAGCCACAAGTGGCTGCCGGATTGATAAATCAATAGGAAGGAAGTTAAGCAGCAATTGGCAAATTGACCTTTACAACCGGACGCCATCAATCTGTTCCTTGCTCCACATTCAACTCATTTGTGCTACAAAGCATGTGATCAGACAAGCGGCAAACGCCAGATTCCCATCCTGGAAAAAAAGAAATTTCTAGGCCAGGCTTGCACTTGTGGCAGACAATTTATGGTTTTCTGTGACTAATTTTACTTGGTTTCGTGTGAATGCAATTTGGTTGAAAAAAGAATGAGTTTTTTGGTAAACAAGCAATTAAATTTATATAGTTTTGAAACAAATCAATTTGGCAAACCCTGTATATTAAATCTGATGAGCTAAAATTTGCCTTCCTTCCCTTCTTTGACCCAGCAATTATTTAAAAAAGCAATGACCTGTTACATTGATTAAAGTCAGTAACGCTAAAAATATGCAACTTAATAATGCAGCCAACTTATCCTCACACTCTTATATCCAATCAACAACCGAGTAGTGTAACCGAGATCAGCTAATTTAGTGCACACTGAATTCTGGGTATTCAGACAAATTGTTCTAATTTTACTTAACCTTAAAAATCCCTAACAAACAACAATTGCACTGCATTCAGATATGTTAATTAGTCATGAGCAAAACCACTGAACAGAGACAAATTTTTTGCAAAAATTTGCTGGTATTTTACCATTCTTTATTAGCATATTTAGAAACTAGGCATATTACAGCACATGATAAGATGTTAACAGACTGCAAAGTTGTCCATGGTACCTCATCAAGACTTTGCTTTTAATGCTATAAACTTTGGTTCATGATAAATGCATGTTTTCTATACTTATTATTATTATTATATATATGTATTGTGCAAATATGCACCATGGCTTTCAAAATAGACCCAGCCCTTTTCTGCAGCCTACTTTCATTACAACCATGGATTTTATTTACTGTAAATATATCAGTTGTTGGTGGGTTGCCATATTTTACTTATAAAGCTCACAATGATTACCACAATTTTATAAGTACATTACTTATCTCCCATTTTCTAAACTTTGGGAAGATAAATGCGTAATTTTAACACTTATAATGGAACAGATAGGCGTAATCTGTTATATTCAGGCAAGAGATTGCTGATACTAAACCTATGCACTAAAGCAGAGGAGGTAAGAGTTTTCTTTGTGGGATGAAGGAGAACACTACACTACACTGTGTGTAGTCATCTCGAGGACTGAATTAATTTAGGAAATGACAGAACACCAAAAAAAAAATATATATATATATATCCACAATGGGAGAAAAGAAAAAAAAAAATTGTAATAATACTCAGGTAAAGCAAGCATTATTAATTTAACATTTGGGTTGGATGTCAGGTAACAAAAGACGAGAAGCAAAAAAACTGGCCTGGTAAGTTCTTTGTGCATCTGGGTGCGACACCTCATTCTCACTAATTATGGTTGAAGGCAACTCAAAGATAAGCCTGGTAGCAGCGAGGAGGCTTAAAATAGGCCTTTTATGCACAAACCCATATAAACACAAATATCTTATCACCAGCAAAAAGCATTTTAAAAAAAAACCTAGAGAGAGATTATTTTCTCAACCTTTCCATGTTATACCTACAATTTTGTTTGTTTGTATGTTTGACATGCATTATTTTAAAAGAACACCTCAAATTATTTTAAAATGGTAACTATCTACATAATTATACATTCGGCAATCACACTCGTTTTGTACCTGCCAGCTTTTTCCGTGGAGGAAGCGGAAGATAGTATCAGACCAAAGATGAGGAGGAAGTCCACATACGGGAAGTTTGAAGGACCCCTTTCCTTTCTCAGAAGCCAGTTTTAGGGAGAGGAGAGTAAAGGTGACAAAATGAGAAATGAGGCAGATGCAGAATTATCAGCATAAACAAGGGATTTACAGGATTAATTTTGATGTACTGATGGGATTGGGGGGGGGGGTTATGACTTCATCTGGGAGAGATAACCAACCAAAGATGTAGAATGAGAAACTGGAATGGCAAAAGACTGCCTGGATAAACTAAATTAATTTTAAATGTAATAAAAATATCTTCTAAAATTTCCACCCACCATTATTTGAATTGTTGTTACATTAATAAACATTGAATTCAGGTTTCACGTATCAAAAAAAAATCAGCAAAAACAAATGAAACATTTAAAAATGTTAATTTATCTATCTTCCTTTAAGTCAAAAGATATACAGGTACATAAAAGAAAGGTTTTAGCAGTATTTGATCAGATTCAGTCTATGACCAATTCATCATGTTAATTTGATCTATCTTTTTCCTATTCTCTAACCAGACAATTCAATACAAATTCAATGATAAAGTTTAATGGATTTATACTTTATGCACTATTTAAAATACCTTTTCGCTAGGTTTACATTTTGCCATTTGACTTTCTTCTTTACTGTATGTGTCAACCTATCTAATTTCTCAAGCTCTCTCTCTCCCCATCAATTGGCACCCTTAACTAGACTTCCAGCCACACTCAAGTCTATCTCCAGTCGTGTTTTTGGCTTCCAACACCATAACTGACAACAATTGAAAGAAATCTAATATAGGATATAAAAGGGGCCAATTCTCATGTTTACACACACCTCACACAATTCAGAAATGCCCTATGCTCTCAATCTTCTTTTGAACTACATCCAGTCTTTTCATCCACATGTTGCATTTAGCCTTTCCACAGCTGGTACACAAACTGATGAAGTCATTACCACTCAGATGACTTTGAAATACAAACTAGTAAAGTAGAGGTTGTAATTTTTTTTTTGGCAGTGAGACTTCACTAAGAGCCTGAATTTCAGCAACATTTCATCAAAAGTCAGTTTGATTACACACTATACTGCAGGCAGAACGAGCTGACCCCAAACTAAAACTATTTGCCAGCACACACCCTGCCCTGGAGCTCACCAGGTTTTATAAGCATTACCATTAGTAGTTCATGCTGACATTAATAGCAGAACAAACAGAAATGACTGGGTGGTAACATAGCAATCAAATTCAGAATACTTAAGTTGATATTAAAGCTACAGCGCACATTTCCATCTCCCCTGCTACAATTAGAGAATACGGTCTCATCATTTCTGCTGGGACAATTAAGGATGGTGCCACATCTTTCTCCGTTCAGTACACACTATATGTTGAATCCATATCATAGTTAAGTGTTACGGAAAAAATAAATTTTAAAAAAAAAAGAGTCTGGAAGGTTCTTTATTAATAAAAGGTGAATTTTAAAAATTCAAATGTATCAGACATTTTTACAGGTTTACATGGTGGAGCTTAACTTTAAAACCATACAGATAAAGTTAATTTGGTTACAAAGTTATGCTAACAAGATTTTAGTATATCCCTGCAAGTTCATGCCGGGGCATACAACACCAGTTTGCTTCTATTAACTTAAATGATAATTTAATGAAGTGGTGAGGAAGTGTGTCTTGAGATCTACAAAGCTCCCTGAAGCTGCTTGAAAGATCTTAAGCTCTCTAGAGAACAGGGAGGCACGTTCATGGTTAGAATCCATATCATTAAAGAGGGCAAAAGCCTTGTCTTAGCAGTCAGACAATTCTGCTAACCCCTTGGTTGTAAGGTGGCGTGTGGTAGGCGATGTTTCTGCCCTTTCCTTTCAGAGCTTTTCTGCATCGGTCAGGTCCTCAGAATGCGACACCATTATCTGCCAGAGAGGGGAATTTTTTTTACAAGCTGACCACCGGTGGGGGGGGGGGGAGATATGAATAGAGAAATATTTTGCCACGACAAGAACATAACTGTACCCCAATTCTAAAGAGCCATAAGTATGAGATGACATTCTGTGAGATGTCATTGCAAGAGGGATGCCTGCAATCTTTAAAAAAGTAATCATCTTCATTTAAATCAGAGATGAAGGAAGAGCCTGTCAAACTCTATTGTTATAATATTGTCAAACATGTCAAAACAGTGGCCTTTCTGGTATAGAAAGTTAACGTTAATCGATACACTGTATCCTTAACATTTAACCCAGTTAGTAATTTACTGATTTGTTTTAGAAATTCTGAGAAAAATAAGAGAGAAAAAAAAAAAAATCTTCCCAAATTGCAACTTGACTGATGTTTAAAAATCTCAAAAGGAAAAGTATTCATCCATAACTGCAATGAAATTGTATTCTTATTGTTTACTTGTTATTAGAAGAGTTTGCTATTATCTCCAACTTAATCTAGTAATACTAATGCAAATCCAGTCAAGTCTGATTCACCTTGATTGGACAGTTTAAGATAGTATCACTTATCTACTGTCACAGATATAACCTTGAAAATACGGTACCACAATGTGTTAGTCACACACTCTAAATTATAGTAACCTGTTCTCTTGACACAACACCCAGAGATTCAAAAACCTGATTTTATCCTTTTGTCGAGCATCTGATAGACTTCTTACTAAGAGTCAAGAGCAAAATTAATTACTTCTACATTTTATAAAAAAATAACTACTACTCCATAATTTTAAGAAATTCATATGGACCTGAGGCAATTATAATAGTCTCAAATTTTTTTTAAAATTTCAGAAAGATAGTACAGACTATCTGATAAGCTTTAATCACCAAAAGTATATAATTTAAACAAACTTTA
This sequence comes from Nautilus pompilius, assembly GCA_018389105.1. Lineage (NCBI taxonomy): Eukaryota > Metazoa > Mollusca > Cephalopoda > Nautilida > Nautilidae > Nautilus > Nautilus pompilius. The sequence goes on along the minus strand of JACATO010001508.1, from coordinate 28,966 downwards.
GAATATTAAGTTTAAACCTTCATTTTAAAAGTGTACAATTCCTTTGTTAAAAAGTCCATTACCATAATCTTTTTTAATGTTCCATATAAAGTAATATGACCTTGATAGATTAATTAATGTTACTGGCCATATACATTGTTTGGTAAATCAAAAACAAAATCTTGATGAGCTTCTGCTGAATCAGATTAGTCAGAAAGTTCACTGATGGTACCATCCTTGAAAATTCATACATTGTTCACAACAAATTTGGGTATCTTGCATCAAATTTACAAGTGCGCAAAGTTTAAGATGAAACTTGATTACGAACTAGTCTACCTGTTAATGCTACACCTTTGTTCAGTTTATACAAAAGGTGCTTTTCAGAAAACCTCACAGGATCACAGAAAATTATGTATGCATCTGGTTTACCACAACTGTCATACTTTAAAATTTGGAATATTAAAATTTACAAAATACTGTGTAAAATACAAAAAAAAACAACAAAATCGTTGCTCTTGCGCCAAAGAAGCCACTCCCCTTCGGCATACTTTCGAAGGTGGGGCATCACACTTTTGTGCATAACAAGTATGCACACGCAAGAAGCCTTTGTTAGAAGGATATGTCCATCGCACAATCTTCAACTACCTATCCCAGGAAAAATTGTGAAACACCTTTTTCTTGAAAGCATTTTAGCAATAAACCAACCCCATGTGAATCTTGATTACCTTTAAAAATTCCACACACGTGTGATAGTTACCTAATGAAAAACAGAGCTTCTTTGCCTTAAAGATAAATACTGCACAACAATGTTATATCAGTGTCAGGTTAATTGACATTAACCAGATGTAAACACTGCCGAGCATAATCTCGATGATCTAAGGATTTAAAAGGGCAATGCGCTCAATAAAAATTTTTTTAAAAACAAATGACAAATTAATTTAATAAAAATCTAATAATAAAACCAGTCTTGTTGATATAGAAACAATATTGTCAATCCCTGACTTCTGACAATGAGCAATATTGAGAAGGTAAAGAATCAATAGGATCAATGCAGATGATGAGTATGAGCCAACAATGGAAGTCAAAATTACTGCCATCATGGGATGTTTTTAGACTAAGTACAGTCTCCCTTTGCCAACCGCAGTGGTCAGTTCCGCTTATCCGCGGTTTACACACCCCATGTTCCAGCTCCTGCCACTATACTTCAAATGCATCCATACCCACGCTAACACCAGGGCTGCCATCTGGTAATGAAACATATGGTTTGGTAACGATAATTGTATAACGAACGAACGAAATTTGATTTTTGTGCATCATCAACAGCCAGCCCTTCCCTCCCCCAAGATCATAATCATCATGGTATTAAAGGTAAATAAAACTATTTTTGTTCACTGCATTTCTGATATTAAAGATAAAACTATTTCTGTGTTCTACATTATATATACATATATGGTTGATGAGTGGATAGATGTAGTGTCCAGCAAGTTGTGTAACTGCAGCTGTGGAACGTAACCTCCACAGTTGGTGAGGGACGGCTGTGTTAAGTATTCTTTATGTGTAACAATGTAAAAGTATAATTTAACGAAACAGCTCGTTAAGCCGCGTTTTGATATTCACAGGGCTTTTGCGGTGGTAATTTCTTGCACAAATGCAGCCGTAGAGTAACAGATCAGTAAAATGCAATAAATGCCCACATCAGAAACAAAACCAGCTTAAACTTCGCATTAGTCGTGTATAATTACATTTAAACAGCAGCAACAAAAAAATCAAAGTTATCTTAAGCGATGTAATAATTTTTGCCAATGCTATATAATCATTAAAAAAAAAATAAATAAAGTTACGTGGTTTTGGCTTCACTTTGCATCCACAAGCCTGGAATTAAAGCTTCACAGTCATGCTAGAGATATCTAGCTGTCCTTAGTTAAGCATCATCTGGATCTCATAGCAAGCCTATTATCTATCGATGAATTAAGTTGGTATCCACGCCCAACACACCGGATTGTAGTGTAGCAATGTTCTAAGTTGGTTTTATTTCACTGCAATCATAAGTAAATACGAGCTTGAAAATCACCCCCAAGAAACTTCAGATCTGATCCACTTCTCTTTATTGTGGTTAAGTTAGTACAACTAGGACGCATCAACAAAGGAAAAATGGTAAATAGGTAATGCGGCGCAAAGCCAGAAATAGCCCACTTATTCTGACAAATGAAATCAACTGAATTACTTAACATTAAAGGTTATTCTGACAGCTCATTTTGTCATAGTAAATTGGATTTAAAAAAAAAAGAAGAAGAAGAATTTAGCATGGAGTGAGGTGGTGGGGGGGCTGTTCTTGACTAAAAATTAATGTTTCATTGTATTTGGCAATAAACAGTAGAGAGAAGAATGTCAAAGTGATCTAAAAATTAACCACCTTCTCTCTACACCCTCTTATAGAAGGGTGAGCACCACCTTGAACATTCCCGTCCCTTTGCCTCCCACGTCCATTCTCCTTATAGGAGCACCCTCCTATAGAGGCACCTGCGCATCACAACCCACTAATTGAACAATATTCCCATTTTTGTCACATCCTAGAGAAGCCACTTGGGACAAACTAAATAATGACACCTTATGCACCACCCACCCCCCACTCTCACCAATGTCCTGTGGATAAAAATCAGGAAAACCAAGTTAGACTATTTCTAGTAATAACCCCGCCTCTCTACACCTGCTAATCAGTAGAAATTAACCAATCTGCCAATATGAATAGCTATCATGCATGATCAATGTTGGAATGACCAAGCCACATGATAACACACAAGCTGGACGCCATGCCACTCCTCCCCAACCCAGTTCTGTGCTTGTACAACGTTCAGCACGCCAAAGCATCCCTGGCCATAGAACCAGCCCAAATCTATTTATTAAAAGATCAATTCTTCAGAAATAGCCTGCGTGCCTCCAGAACTTTACAAATGCTGGTTACAGTCAAAATGTCAGTGTACGCACAATGCCACAGTTTTGACTGTTTCTTTCCTACTTTTTCCTCTCCATTGCAAAATTATAAATGAAGTGACCGACTGGCAGGTATTTTAGGAGAGATATAAGTCATTTTAAAAAAAAAAAAAATTGTTCCAAAGAGAGATCTGGGAGGAAACCCACCATGCCAGAGAGGTAAGCCAGACCAGGAATCAAACTAAGGCCCACAACCTTGGCAATCCAGTACTGATCCACGAGCTTCCCAAATAATTATTACTATAGACTTCATGACTTAGTTTTAAACTGTCAGCCATTTTGAATCACCCCATAACATAAATGTATAATAAGCAGGAGCGTAGGAAGTTAGTCAATATGTGATGGCTAATTTGTGTGACTGTTCGGCACACTGTTTCCCCTCTTTATTATTTTTAATGTGTGCAAGTCATGTTTGGTATTATTTATCCTAGAAAGTGAGTTTTTCTTTTAATCAGTATATTAAAAAGAAACTATTTGATGTTTCCTATCGTATGTTTTTTGTTTCCCAATTTCAAATTCTTAGCAAGGAAGATAATCATTGTGTGTGTGGTTTATTTAAAAGCTACACCATAAGAAGACTGCAAGTACTTCATGGCTATGACATTCACCACCTGGAAACTAAGCAGCAACCATATCTTCCAAGCTAACCTTTGAAGCCATAAACCAAAGAGGATATGTATGGATGCTGCTTAGTTTCTAGGTGGCAAGTATCATAGTCACAAGCTCAAACCTCAGACAATCTACGTGATTATACAATTTATGGGGGGGGGATTAGCTTCCACATCCTTAACCTGCCTGGGAATGGATTAAGCTGGAGTACAAAATAGTTAGTACTGATGCCTATTTAGAAAGAAAGAAAACAAAGATGCATGCAGAATGGAAGAGAATGAAACTTGATTGGGAGCACAGCATTTGAACATACCAACCGAAACACTGGTAACTAAGGCTGAAATTTTATCATCTATCAGATAAACAGGGTGGTCATGAACCAGGAGAATTGAACAAATCTCACTAGCCAATAATCTCTGCTTAACAAATCTATTCTCTCACACTAATTAGATTTTCTATCTCTACACAATCAATAGCAACACAGTTACGTATATTGACATTATAACCTATATTGAACAGAAAAAAAGGGGCACTGCCAATCAAGATACTATTTGAAAAGCAGAATTACAGTAGATATAAAGAGTTATTCAGTTTGTATTTGCTAGCAGATGAGTTTTAGTTACTACAAATAAATTTATGTTGCTGAGATGCATGCTCCACTTACTCTAATATGCTGCTTTTGTGGCGCACACAAATGCAATACACCTAAAACATCCATTCAACAAGTTAATCACCTCAATCCTATCTGCTTCACATGAAGCCCCAAAGATCATTTTAATAATCGCTTGTCCTACAGTAACATCTTCATTCTTGTTAAGATATTTTTTTTTCTTTTAAATTTATCAGGTGCATTTTCTTAATTTTGTTCCTTGAAGATCAAAATACTACAAAAGCATAGGTTAGAAAAAAAACAAACATGGAACTTTGTTCTTCACCCAACCCTACCAACCAGACGAGTTTGTTTCTACTTTACACAACTCTCTAACAGTGACGTCTCCCTAGACACTTGCACAGTAAGTGCAGGTGCTCTGTTGCGTCAGGATAAGCAGCAAATCGATTCAGGCCATCCAAATGACATCTGAACAAAATAATTATTAAAGATTTAATCTGAAGCCCTGGTGGTAAAGTGATTTTCCTTAGCAATAGAACACTCACACATTCGAGGACTTCTATTGGTTAGAACAATTGTTGTTGTTAATGGCGCGTGCACACAAGACTGATTTTTATAGGGGTTTGGTGAAATCAGGGTATATTCACATAACTGAGCTGGTTCAGAAAAACAAAAGCCATGTTGTCACCAGCTAGGAACAGCAGCAACAGCTGCCACCATGACAAGCATGCATGCTATACATTACCACTAACACTGTTAATTTCTTGCAATTTGTACCTGCTAATTTCAGTTCTCACCAATCCACAACTACAACACCTATCATCTACTGGAGGAGACCATAAGCCGTCTGCCAACCTTTTGAATTTACTAACCTGTGACACCATTTTCTATTTATCTGTTTTGTGAATATTATGTTTGAAATAGTTAGGCTGATGGCAAATTATATAAGGACAGAAAAACACCTACCCACTTATTAGCAAACAAAATCACTCAAGCTATTCCTCTGGTGCATAATACACCTTTTCATGTAATTTTTGTTTGTTTGTTTAGCATTTACTCATCCTTTGACATTTTAGTTATGGAAAGGTGGGTTGGCTAAGTCGATAAATTAATATTCGCTTATATGCTAATAAGAGTTAATAGTCTCTCATTAGAGTTCACTGCAGTAATATGGAAACAGGGGGTGGGGGTCTTCACCATAGAGCCAGGCCGAAGCCATAAAACAGCATCTGGCGAGATAATAATCTGCTTGGGATCATCACATTTTGTGGTTCGCTTTGGACTAGGATTACGGTTAACAGTCCTTTGACACACACACACACACAAAAAAAAATCTCTCGGTAACTACAATGTCACTTCACTTCGACCAGGCCAACATTTTTAGAGAAAGAAATCATGACTTAACAGTCTCTGTAAACTTCGAAATGTTTGGGAATTGCTACACTTGCTTCCCAATTACCGCAACAACAAAAATGAAAATCTGCAAACTGTAATGCCCACATTCTGCCACTCCCTCACAACAGGAGGTGTGACAAGTTTTTGATCCCATTCTCATTTCTTCCAGCCTGCATGCCGACATTGGCGCGCAGAGCATCCACCAGAGGGAAAAAAAAACCTCCGGTGCTTTCACTTCTTCCTTGAATAATCTGATGTTTCGAGAACTATTAGTTTTCTCGTTTTCTTCTCTGCAAAATGATTTTAATCAGAAGTTAATAATAGTAAAAAAAAAAATAAAAAATAAATATTTGAAAACATCTGTGGAGCCTCCTACTACTGCTCTGCATTCTTCTCTCATTGAGTCAACAGACATCTTGTTTACAGAGCCCGAGGTCACGATATAAAAGGAACTTGTTCTCTTCAGTCAGAGTTAAGCTGCCATCAGCTGCATGCCAAATCTTCAGATCATCAGGTAGATGACTCCCTAATATAAAGACCGATGATAGCACAAGTTATCACCCCAACACCCCCTTTTCTTCCTTTCCAAGAATGTCATATACATTTGTTTATTTTTCCTCTATCTGATACAGCCCATATCTCTCCTAAACTTATACTCTGGGAGAGATGTTTGTTTTGTTTTTAAAACATCAATCATAAATATTTGAGCTATGTCTGAAAACATTTTAAAACATCCTACGAGATTTACCACCTGCGTCTCTTAAATAAAATTTGGGCAAGCAAATGCATCGCATTGTTTATGGAAGATGGCAAGCAGTGTACATCTATTCAATGTTAATGTATCCCACACTATAACAAAATTCATCAGTAGGTGCACATGGCTATTAGACAGAGATAATTGATTTGTCAACACCTGAAGTTAATCAATTCTCTAATACAACAGTTATAAAACAAATTTGCACACCCTAGCTAAGTGAAAATCAGGTGCACAACATTATCAGACTAAATAATGTGAAAATTATGCATAAGGTAATGCATTAGATAAGTAATTGTATGTATTACAAGTTGTGTTAACCATATACAAGCTTTCTTATACTGCATCCAATCTCATTTTGTCAGTGTCATACAAGCTAAATAAAGAAAAATACAAATTTTTTCAATGCAGATACTATCCAGCTGACACACGGCAAGATGCGGCTATTTTCCGCAGTTGGTATGAGTAATGGTTTACAGACACAGATGAAGAGTAAACATGAAGGAATTAGATTATTCCATTTCAGTATCTGCTACCTGGTAACTTAACCGTGCTACTTTCACAATTAACTAATCAAAGCTAACTGTAATGTTAATCCCTGAAATGTAACCAATGGCTTTTAATCTATAAGTTAGTTGCTGTGCCTTGTCAAGTCTCTCTTTTTAGCTGCTGTTAGTTAAAGGTAAACTGTCATTAGTAAGGTAATCTAGCAGCATCTTCATATAACACCAGAGTTAATAGGAAATCCAAAGCCACCCATTACAAGAGATGATAAAAAACAGTTTAACTGCACATTCACTTTCGAATTACATGCTTCTGAAAAGGTTGTGTATAAAATGAAATTTAAATCTTATTTATGACAAATGTCATGGTGGAAAGAGTCAAAACTGTGGCTAACTTAGTTGAAGGTGCCATTATAAACTAACGGAAATTGCACCCAAAAATCCAGAAATCATAGTAAAATAATAAAGGGTATAAATGTAAACTAGTAATTTTACATTTCTGCATGCACTGTGGTAGGATCTTCAATACAAACTCCTCAACGTGCATTTTTGATTATGTCAATCCTGAATTCTTAAAGTTCATTCGGTTGGTGGGTCTCTCACTTTCAATGACGAACTCATTTGCTTCCACAGACTTTCGATGGCATTTAAATCAGGAGACTTGGCAGGCCAATCTACTTTGACTACACCAAACCTACTTTCTCATTATATGAGACCTATGGCAGGGTACATCATCATCTTGAAATACGGTTCATGTCCAGAAATTTTTAAAATGTTACTGGACTTGTTTCCAGCAGTTTTGTGTTTGCGCTACATTTATCAACCCTTCTACACTATGAAGCCACTTCACTAGTTCATTTAGCAAGACATCTTCCACCATAAATGCAATAAAACTTAAATGTTTACACAAAACAACCTCTTTATAACAGTATATAATGTGATTTGTAACTTTAACAAATAAATGTGCGATAATGGGAGGTAGAATATTTTGCTGAGAGTATGCAATGAAAGAAAGAAAGATGTATACATTCAAAGAATAGTTTAATAAGAAATTATGCACCTCCCAATAAAGCCAATGATGCTATCTATTCAACAAGCACTGCCACATGGTACGGTTTGAGAGCCTACGTGTAACCAGACTTTCCATCCTTAAAACTAATTTAAATTTTTTACTACAGGTTTTTTTTGTTTTTTTTTGTTTTGTTAATTTTATTTGTTATCTGTTACTGAACAGATAACGGAAACTGAATTCGTGGTGAAACAATGCATCAGTTATCCAATTAATCGAGGTGGCACCAGCTGGTTGCCAATGTGCCACCTATCCATCAAGCTTGAAACATCTGACAGTCTTTTGGAAATAATCCTGTTTACTCCCACAGCAAAACAGAAATGGTCAAGGAATGTACCACAACCAGACTTAAGATGTGTATTTTCTTTTTCTCTCTAAAATAAAAAAAAAGGGGGGGGACTGATGGAAGAAAACGGACTTTTTGCCAAAACTGAAATGACGCCTTCCTAATAAAGTTGAGAGAAAATAGCATCAGTTTTCAAACAAAAAACAACAAACTCTGCTAATTTCCCTAATCTGAAATGCTTAAATGATCAATAACCTGTCAAACTTGTCAACAAATGTTAAAGTTTCTTAACATCCAAAGTTATCGACCCATTAAGATGGTGCAGAGGAAAAACTTGTATTAACATTTTCCAACATCCACATTTCTTTATCATTTTCATAAAACGCACGCACGCGCACACACACACACACATACAACAACAAAGACGACAGTACTATGTACTGAGCTCTGGAAGATCTTTCACCTTTTGAAATATGAGAAAAAGATACATCTTTAAAGAATATCGTCAAACCATAAAAATAGGCTCCTAAAACAGGCCGGCTGCAAGCATGTCCGACTTACTCGTAAAGACTCCTTTAAAATCTTTAACCCTCCAATCTCCCTCTCGCTTCTTTATGTATTTCTGACCAATAAATTTAAAAAAAAACACAGTAAAACTCTGTTTATCTTCCATCCAATTATCCAGACTTTTTACTTTAAGTCTCACCCCAAATGCAGATTAGACAAAAAACAGCTAATTGTACACAACTTATTTACAAAAGTACAATAGACTGTACCACCAGCTTTATTTCAAAGCTCAGTTTGTTTTATTTTATAGAAAAATTGCTTTTTTTTGCCTTTTAGTAATCCAGACCACACATCCACCTCATTTCCAACTCAGATGTCTGGTGTTGTGAAGCCAATTCTCATAGTTGCTGGACACAGAGTAGATAATTCTGTCCTTTAACACCAAATTCCCCGTGACATTATCAGACGAGAGTTGGGGCCATTAGCTTCAGCAGTGATTTTTGTGGCTTCTGTTGACTAATTGCATGGGAAGAAAAACTGAATGTCAATAATTTCTTCTTCTCTTTTTTTTATTTGACACATGCAAAGAAATCGTTTTACAAAAATAAAGTTAGCTTTTGCCAGCCATACTAATGCCAAACAAGTATACATCTACCAGCTGTCTATCAAACCATAAGATGAACACGGATAAAGCAACTCATCCGGATGTTTCATTGCAGCAATAAAAAAGTAAGTAAAGCTGCATCACTTGGCATCACAAGCAACTATGATTAAAAAGAAACCATTTCATGCACAGGCAACTATAGTGCAGTCAATTTGTAAATTCAGCATCTGAATCATGTGTCAGAGTAAATACAAAGTTGGTGCCCCATGCTCTGCACCTCTCAAAATGCCAAAAACCAGAATTTGGGAAATGTTCCTATTCTTCCTGAAGTGATAGGCCAATTTCTTCCAGAGTTTGTACAGAAGGATACTTCTGTCTCACATCCATAGATCGCTTAAATGGATTACGATCTGTCAAATGCATTATAAAAAAATAATTATTTCTACTTTCTAGAACCTGACATTCTTCCTGAAAATTGGATATTAGCAAGTACACCTTCAAATTAATGCTGTTAATGCTTTCTTGGTAAACATCTCATTTTGTGGACCTGCCATCATCACCAGATCTTATCTTCAATCTCAGGAGATGAAAAAAAAAATCAGACTAAAGTCACTTAGGTTGGCAAAAATGCATTACGCATCTCCATTAGGACATTGCCAAATGTTCCCAATCTGGACATCCAAAGAAGAGCATCTAACAGGATGATGACAGCATTTTTTCCGTAGCTGTACCACAAGTAACTGATTTACATTTGGTGATAGCTAACTAACAAAGAAAATTCTGACTATAGAATCTGGCTCTTCTCAGGTCAACGATCTGCATGTCTGTTTTAAAGCGTATCTGACCCACAATATGACATGACGGAATTTATCATTTTCAATGCATACTTTAGTTGCAGAGTATTGAATATGCTCAAAATTAAAATGAACTTTGCCCACCACTTGCTAATGCTGATATCTACACTCAAAACTGCACAATATTCTGAGTAAGGCGGCGGTGGCTACACAATTAAGATGTGACTGTTTTCCATTCATTTTCACAGGGTTAACACACACATCCCCTCCAAAGAAATTCTCTTCTTCAGCAATTAAACTAATTAAGAGAGTTTCCTAGAGCCTGCCATTCAATATGGAGCAAGTAAAACCATGTGAGGCATTTATCTCATCTGTTCACTTAGGATTAGTAATCTCGATGCATACATTAAGTATAAATCACTTTACTGGCAGCACCCAGCCATGGCAGGCTTAACCGTACTCATTTATAGGCAGTGGCTAACCTGCATGTGAGCTGAAAACTTTCAGCTACTGAAGAATTCAGACAACAATAACGAGGCATGTAATATTTCTTTCTAGTCTAGCTACAGTATATTCTGTAGCTCTCTCCCCCCACCCAAGATCATCCAAACGAATTTCTTGTAATATTCTTTTAAATATATTTACAATCTAATAGAAGACCAAATGTAGGGTCAAATATCTTATTACTAAATTACAACAACAACAAAGTTTACCTATTTAACTTGATTTGGATCAATTTATCCACTGGACAGCTAAAACAGATTCTTTTCAAAATATTTCTTTTTTTTGTTTTGTTTGCTGCATAAAATAGACAATAAAATTTGATTTTTAAAAAAAAATTTTTTTTTGTTTCAAATTAACAGTTATAAAGAAAGAAAGTACAGTAGCTAAAAGCTTATGCTATTCTTCCAGTTGCTACAAAGACTTTTCTTGTAGTAGTCATTTCTTAAGCTGGCATCTTTAGAAATTGAAAGGTAAAATTAATTTTTGTCAGGAGCTGGAATGAAAGACTCGCTTATTGCTACCAGGTAAGAGAAAAGCGGCCTAGGTGCCCTCTGAAAATTAGAACTCTTTCCTACTGCCTTCATAACAGTTAGTCTTGATGAGAACAGGATTTTATTTCCAGAATATTCTGACATGACCGGCAAGATAGCATCAAACACAAACTTCTAGTTGCTAAGGCATCTTTATTTATTTATTTCACTTTAACCTACTGAGCCATGATGGATGCGTAAGCTAAACTGCTGCGTATATAATCAATATCACTAATTAGATGCCAAGAATGGTCCTTCATTGAGCTAATCCTAATGCTGTGGAGGAGCAGTCGAGGACCTCTCACACACACAGTACAAAGGGAGCAGGTAGACCAGCAGTTAGTCTACTGGACTGTCAAGACAGAGAGCCAGAATTTTCAATTCCCAGTCTGCGTCCAGACAGCTTTGGCGTACCACGTTGGCACACCTTCTGCTCATTCTTCTTCACCAGCCAATCCTGAGTTTCCTCCTACAACATGAAATGAAGGGTTCCAGTAGGATCCCTGTTGAAGTCTGGGGTGCAAAATGGACAACACACCCAAGTAGATAACTACACTACTTCACCAGATAAGAAGTTATTCCCACTGTATAGATGTTGTTGTACACCACCACATACATGAATATACACAGAATAAAATATTTTCAAGATCAGTTTTAAACATCTGACCATAAATCCAATCCACATGTAATTACTGAGACAATTTTAAACAGAAAAATTGAGCATTTAATTTAGAAAAACCAATAGCACATACTTCTCTTCCCCAATCTCTGGTACATGGCACAAACACAACTATTATATATTGATCACTGACTTCACACTAAATACTAGAACAAGGATATAAATAAACTAATCTTGTCTTTCACCAAAGAATGAAGGCAACCAGTTGACAAGAACTAGTTTATCTAATTCTGAATAAAGCTCGAGTAAGTGAAGCCATATGGCCATCCACTAATATTTTAAGCCCAAGCTTGTAACACATTAACTTAACTTGAAAGACTAACCACTAATAACAAATAACAGAGGTGCAAAATAAAACAGATTTGCTCATTTTATCTAGATTTTTTGGTACAAACAGCTAAAATTGACAATGAGAAATGTAAACATGGCATATCACCATTCTCCAAACATGTAAACAGTCTTCCCGAAAATCCTAACCAATCAATCCAGTAATGAACATATTAGAAACTGCCTACCATTTCATCAAAGTGAATAACAATCTTAAAATTCTTTGTAGCTACGGCAAGATTTCTGTTAGCAATTCTGATAAACATCTGTCAAAGGAAATTTACCTTTTGGGCATAATTCAGACAGTTTCCTGCTCCTTCGCTTCTATTCACCTCTCCCTCCCTCCCTCCCTTCAACAAGTAATTTTAAATATGTAGTGGCACCGTTATAGTTTTACTGTGTCAAAACAGTGTCAGTGTACCAAGTGCATAGAGAAATCACCACCCAACAGTTTATAGTCCGGTTTAATCATGACATGAAGCATCACATATAACACCACAAACAAACAGCATCCGAAACACATTTACATACACCAACAACATTAAATTATGAAGATGTGATGACTAAACTACAGGACTGATGACACTTCCTATCATTAAACAGAATCTCATTCTCTCTTCTAATTAAGTAATTTGATGCTAGCACTAAAACAATTCCACCAAAATCTCAATTTTTTTTTTTTTACTTTTAGAAACCTTGTTGCTATTTACTTGACAATTTTCAGTGAACCAATCTCCTGCTGCTGAGCTGCTACACTGATCAAACCTGCTTAATCAGGGGGCACTCAAGGTGTACAAAGATGCACAGCGTACCTGAGGTCTGAAGACGTTAATACTTTCAGCTAAGCAGATGTTGGGAAAAACATTAAAGAAAGTAACCACGGCAAAAGATTAATTATTATTATTATTATTATTATATTAATGGTGACAAATGTACTTAATAGCACTTCCTTACAGTCTTAGTCTGCACAAAATACTACTAAAAATTTGCTAAGGACTAAATGATTGTCAACAAACCATGGATATTAAATCCAATACAAGTACAATTTACTTTCAGCCCTTAAACCCCTCTTTTTGGGGGGGGTGTCACCAACATTGTGATTAAATTTCCTCCAGTGCATTTTAAGATGCATGTGAACATACGGAGCCCCTGATTTCCACATAAATGCCAGTGTGTTGCACGTTGTAATTCTGGCATCTAATGCTTGTTAATGTGGAATAACACAATAGTGAGAGAGATGATATTTGACGGCCACAGAATTTGCCAGAGGGACTGGAGCAACGCAGCATCATGGTGGCAGATGAGCTTAGTATAAGCCAGAGCATCTAGGACCTGTACTCTGCATCATACTTTTGGTATGGACCATAGCAGGGCAAAGCAAGGCTGTTGACCATGGTGAAACATGAGAGAATAGACCTAAGATAAAGGTTTCAAGATGCCAATGTTGCTGAACATAACTGCTAAGGAGGCAGCTCATTTTTGGTGAGTAGAGATTAGCTTAGATGGTAAGACTAACCTACATAGTTCTAGAGCAACACCATGATAGGTTAAGATACAGAGATGAATGAGGTCCTTGAAATTTACACAAGGCCATATACTAAGTACTGTTAGAGATAAGTTCATTCTCAAGAATAGCACTGTCTATCCACATCTTACCCAGATAATCAACAAGTACCTGGAACAAAACAATCATCCACATGAAGTGGCCAACTTATTCTCCAGACCTTAATCCAAATGAACACATTTAAAACAAGCTTCAGGCTATGAATACAAGATACCCTGTGCTGCCACAAACCTTGCAGGAATGCCTCTGTAGAGAAATGGGACAATTCAGCCCAGATCAGGAACATCAGACACCAATCCAAGGCTGTCATTCCTAATAGAGACTTTTGCACAAGATACTAAAATGAATTTCTGAACAGGAATTTGCCACTTTGAAGCAAAATGTCAGATTTTGCACTGATAACTACGAATCTGTTCTTTTGAGGACTGCCTCTACTGATCTGTAATGACGCCATTATTATTTAGTATCTTTGACAACCATCAACATTAATGTCACCTCAGATTACAGTTTATACACATTCTAACATTACTTTCCTTATGACACCTGACATTATGTTGATCCTTAATTTTTTAGTAGTATATCCAACTTTTATTTTTGTACGATGTGACTGACAGCTTCCTTGTCTAAAATATTACCACGTATTGAAAGCAAGTTTCCCTGCAGGTGCTACTTTGATGACTTGTGTAACAGTCATTATAAGCTTACTACCATTAAACAGAAAGATGCCCAAAACTCTTTTTTTATCTCAATATTTTTTGGTATACTAGGCAAATGTGGTAAAGAAATAGGTGCACATTTGTGGTAAGTATGCAAAATAACAAAGGACATCTCACATAAATAAATACATATCAATTTAAACCCATAAAGTCAGTGTGCAGAGTTTATAAAACAGTTTAATGAATCTGAGAAACTTACTGTGCTGCAAAGGAAAATTAAAAAATAGAAGGGGGTTAGTCATCCCTGCAGATCACCAAAATTAATAATAAACATTAAAATATAACTTAAAATATTTGAGATTTAGTTTTAACTTACTAGAATTGTTAATTGTGGGAAGTAGTCAGCTATAAATTTAAGAAAATAAACTTTAAACAAATAAAATAAGGATTGTTTTTTTAATAATAATTACAAATATTTAATCTATGAATGAAGTCAATTTTTGAAAGGTGAATCTAGTTTTATCAAGCAACAATTACTCATGTACTGCCGCATTCTCCCCATAGAAATTCCAAAATTTAAACTAACTTCTGTAAAACTTTAAATGTTCTTCTATCATTTCCTTGCTAATTTGGTATTTCAGTATACACGTACCAGCCATTATCTCCCAGTGTAGTACAGTAGATCTAAAGGGACATCAAGCAAGTTTACCAAAAGACCTGAAGATGCTATTTTAATTAAAATAGAATAGTCAATGAAAGAGTCAAATTTACAATTTTGTTTTGAAAAATTACTGGAGTATGAACAAATAATAGTAGTAATAGTAGTATCAGAGTACAATAGTCAAGAAATGAACACGGTCAAGACTTGTAATAACTAGTGAACACTACGATGCAAACACTTGTCTCTGTACAATTCAAGAGATTTAAACAAAAAGCACCATGACTAACCCATCGCTATTGGATTTTTTTTAAATTTATATTTTACATTTTCAGTTTCATCTGAGAAAAATCTGAAAAGAAAAAATATATATATATACGACAACCTTAATGTCTGTTTTCAAGCCTTTTCATATTAGCATCTTTGCACACACTGTTTACAACTAATACCAGGTGCTTTTGGTTTTTTTTGTCCCCCTCCACCAGCATGAAAGGTGGTTGGTGGGTGGGTGGGTGGGGAGACACATTGGAAATTCTGCTCTACCCACATACTAAACAGACTAGCCGAGGTCTTCCACCTGACGGGTTCATTCTAGATAAAGTCATAAATAAAATTAGTAATTTATCAAATGGGAGCCTTCGGAATTTTAAAAATTACTATCGCCAGAAAGAAAAAAATAATGAAGTAAAAAAGGCATTAATATATAATGAAAAAATACTAGCTACCGAAACATTTAAAGAGGAGGAGGAGGAGAGGTTCATCATACTTACTAAAACAAGCTACAGGCGAAAACGACTCTCAACCGCACACCATTGTTTAGTTACCTTCAAAGTCTTCCCGTCCATTCCTCTGCTGGTGATGGTATTACACTAGCTAGCATCAACTAACAATTTAACTATCGCGAAAATTGAGAGAGAAGCTGTCCACCACATCAGAGAGATCAATCCCATGTACTGTTCGGGCGGGTGGGTACTGATAGAAATAATAATAGTAGTAGCAGTAGTAATAATTTTTTTTTAAAGTTTTCGGGTTTGCCAGCTCGGAGGACAGAATGACAACATCATTATCACCAGATCTGCAGAATGGACGGAATGACAGGTCGGGATTATCATTATCATTATTATTATTATTTATTATTATTAATAGTAGTAGTAATTTTTTTTAAAGTTTTCGGGTTTGCCAGCTCGGAGGACAGAATGACAACATCATTATCACCAGATCTGCAGAATGGACGGAATGGGAGGTCGGGATTATCATTATCATTATTATTATTATTATTATTATTAATAGTAGTAGTAGTAGTAATTTTTTTTTAAAGTTTTCGGGTTTGCCAGCTCGGAGGACAGAATGACAACATCATTATCACCAGATCTGCAGAATGGACGGAATGACAGGTCGGGATTATCATTATCATTATTATTATTATTATTATTATTAATAGTAGTAGTAGTAGTAATTTTTTTAAAGTTTTCGGGTTTGCCAGCTCGGAGGACAGAATGACAACATCATTATCACCAGATCTGCAGAATGGACGGAATGACAGGTCGGGATTATCATTATTATTATTATTATTATTAATTATTATTATTATTAATAGTAGTAGTAGTAGTAATTTTTTTTTAAGTTTTCGGGTTTGCCAGCTCGGAGGACAGAATGCAACATCATTATCACCAGATCTGCAGAATGGACGGAATGACAGGTCGGGATTATCATTATTATTATTATTATATTATTATTATTATTAATAGTAGTAGTAGTAGTAGTGCTGAACAATAGTACTGCTGTCGTACAAAGCCTAAGCTGCGTTAAAGCTACCGCTCCACGACAATGAGCAGAAACAAGCTGGAGGCAGGGTTAAGGAGTAGTGGTGGTGGTGATGATGAGGAGGAGGAGAGGAGGAGGAGGAGGATGGTGTCTCACCGTGTGATTGATGCCCCACATGAAGACACTCAGCAGAGGTTCGTTCGCTCGGAACAGCTTCACCTTCTGCTGCACGGTTTTCATCTTCAGCTGCTTTCGCTTCGCGCTGGCCATGGTGAACGGGTGTACTGCACTGATAGAAGCTCGAACGTCCCAGGGAATCGGTCCTAGCCCAGCACTTGGCGCATTCTAGTCCCTCCGGCTAGCACAGCATCACAACAGACCTTTCCCGGAGAGCCGAGTGAGTGACAAACACCGCTCGGGCAAAATGGCGTGGGAGAGGGTTCCCAGGGTGCTTTGCCTGGTTGACAAGGGACGCAACCGCCGCCGCGCCCCGCTATCCGCTCAGTTCATCGGCGGCGGTGGTCTTTAAACTTGAACAGTTGAACGGAAAATATCGGAATAAAAATCCCGTGCCTCGTCCATCGTCGATCGATATCGGCTTTCGCGATCATAAACTCTAACAAACTTTTAAACCACTCACTGTCTGCCGTTTTTACCCCCCACCTTCCCCTGTTGCCTTTTCTAAGACTTCTATCTTTCTTTTTCTTTTTTTTCTTTTTTTTAAATCTCCAGTTCGTAATAAACTATATAAATTATGCATACATAACAAACAAACAAACCGCGATAAAAGAACATATTTTCTTATATTTAAAATAACTCAAAAGTTCCTTCATCGAAGCGCACAGCCTCTCGGCCAGATGGGCTGTGAGTGCGCGCTATAGATGGGCTGTGAGTGCGCGCTATAGATGGGCTGTGAGTGCGCGCTAAAGTTGGGCTGTGAGTGCGCGCTAAATGCTTCTTTTTTTCTTTCTTTCTCTTTAGTTACTTATAAATATACAGAAAAGGTGTCCGATACGGTTGACACCCTGATGACTTAATAGATGAGAATGTGCAAAAGATACTACGTCTAATGAATTATCTCCACAGAATATTCACGCAGCATATTTCGATTATTATTTTTTTTTTTTTAATTTTGTATAGTACGCGGGCCAACATAGAGAGTTTGTGGATAATTTAATATTTCGGTCAGGGCGCTGTATTAAGTTTACTACTTTTCTCCGTGTCTGCCAACGACGCTGTCGCTCAATAAACGAGATTTTAAAGAAATTGTTTGCTGGTTGTAGTGCATGTAAGAAGACTAAACCTTGTGGAATGAATGACAAAAACTGGTAATTAAAATATATTAAAAGGGCGGTTGATTTAAAACATGTGCTTTTAATCATTTCTCTGTAAATACAACGCTTCTGTTATGATCGTCTTCCTTAAATAATATGGCAACACAGAATATTCACTTACAATTAAAGTGTTCTTATGAACTTGCTAAACAAAAGCAATTAATAACTAGATAAAATAAAAGGTTTCCAATGTAAACAATGGTTCAAAGTTTCCACTGAAGCTTAGTCCACATACTGCATTGTTTTGACGCACAGTGGCTATACAATGATAGGTGTTAACCACATTTTGAGAATCAACTCCATGGAAACCCAGTCGTGTTAAGCGTTAAATTCTTACACAAAATGAGCGCCGGGAAATGAGATTTAGCGACTGGAAGCGTAAATGGACCTTTCGTATGGGTTTTGCCAAGCAGGATCTCGCAGAGGTGCAGTTGTCCAAGAGAACGCAGAGCCACAGACGAGGCGAGAGAACTTTGGTATCACTGATCAGCCAATCACAGAGCTGACAGAATAAACACATTATCCAGACTTCTTGTTGACCCCTTCACCGCCGTATAGCCTCTTTTTTTTAAAAAAAAAGGGGGAGGAGGGAGGGTGTAAAAGATGTATTTCTGGAATCGAGACTTAAGTCATTCAAACCACCTGGCAAAGCTCAATCTTTGTAGTTCTCAGAGAATCAACTACTTGAGGGAAGCCAATTGATGCCAACATTTCTTTCATCATACCGTTAGCAATGCCTAGATTATTTCTTCATCATTCCTGACGTCTATATATTTAAACACTACTACAGCAAGGTAGATAACTCAGTCTCCTTTCTTTTTCTGCTTAAGCAACATGGCGAATATTTTAATAAGGTGTTTATTAACGAACATTCCAGCAAACTGAAAAGAACTGGCGTGTTTAAGATGCTTTCAGAAGCTAAGGGTACCATCGTGTGTAGTACAGGTGGCAGTTAAAACCGTATTAATATGATTTTTCAAAACAATTGCAGAATGACAAAATCCGTCGTTGCGTGTAAATAGGGTCACATTATAATAATCCACAGATTCGGTGACGTCAGAGGGTTTGTCTATTTGGAGAAGGGAGAGAAAAAATGTTGTGTGAAAGCAACATATAATAATAAAATAATAATAATAATAATAATAATAATATAATAATAATATAATAATAACAATAATAATAATAATAATAATAATAATACATCAATTAATAGGTAATTAATATGGATTCACTATTAAGTTAGCCACGTAACTTAGATAAATAGTTTATACAATAATTATTTTATAAATAATACGTAGAAGTAAAATAATTGTGAAACTTCTTTCTTAAGAATGTAATTTTTAAAGATTTAAACCGCTGTAAACCAGCAAAATATACATTTTTTTTTAAAAAGAGGTTTATTTTTAAATTATTAAGTTTTAAAGAAATTATTAAAATAAGAACGATCTGAACTCAACTTTGCAGCAAAGTAATCATAGTTATTTATTTCCAGCGCACAATCAACCGCAGCACCTGAATTAACCAGCATTGCAGATTTGCATCATTTTGACAATTGAGTAACAAAAACAATCGAGCGGTTAGGACATTGCAGGAGATAGAAACTCATCACGCCAGCCGCCAGATGCCCGTCGGTGGGCTTATACTTCTTTTGATTATTTCGTCCCGAACCAGATCAACGAGTTACAGGTCCGGTGGCCGCGCCTTGCTCGTTCCTGGCTCTCGATGGAGCCTTTACCCCAACTCAGAAGAAACCTTCGTAACTCGCCGGACGGGTACGGCGCACCTGTGGAGGATATGTCGGCATTCTTACGTCCCGTTCCTTCAGATCTGTAGATACCTGTGCGTTTGACTGCATGACACCATCCAGCATTCGCAGTTGGTGGCGTCAGGGGGGTGGAAAGCGATTCATTAATCTCTCTCTCTCTCTCTCTCTCTCTTCTCTCTCTCTCTCTCTCTCTCTCTCTCTCTCTCTCTCTCTCGGTGCTAGCGGCAGGGGAGTAAGTGACCGCGTCACGGATGACGTCACCGCGAGCTAGATTAGTCACGATGTCCTATCTAGGGCCTACCTAATTATTTCTTGTAACCATCCACTCCGCTCGGCTGACCTCAAGTCGTTTTTTTTTTTTTTTATTTAATTTAATTCTATTCCATCATCCAGCCCTCCTCCCCCTCCACCCCCCCCCACGTTCCACATCATCGATGCAGTTCTCGTTACAGGTATAAATACAAGGACCGGGAGGAGGAGAAACTGTCCGGCGGCTGGTGTCACACCTTTCTCTCTCTTTGTCGGGTACGCGACGGAAGTCCCCGGTTGGTGACAAGAACCCTGACGGCAGGCGTGGCCGAGCCCCGTGGGTGCCAACGGTAGCGGGACACGCGAGGAAAAGCGTAACGGAGTCGTGTCGAGGGAGGCACGAGCCCCTGAATTTACTCAGCGCGGACTCCGGCAGTTCTCCGAACAGCGGAAGACGCCCCTGGCCCTCGACTACGCTACGGGTTAATTGCATCATCCAGAGAAGGGTTGCTAAGCGCCGACGACATTAGCGTCGCATTCCCCGCCCCGCCCCGTTAAATTGTGTTATATCCTATACATTTAACTGTCTGATAGGAATCCACAATGCGTTAAAAAGATTTAAATAGACTAAACAATAAACGAGCCCCTTTTGTTCACCTGTTTATATATATTTGGAATTTAGAGTTTGTCTGTTGCAGTTTTTTTTTAGCGTCTAATTGAGAACTGCCATCTCTCTTACAGACAGACATCTTGTGACTGACTATTCATCCGTTTGTTCGTATATTTTGTTTCTAAAATTTTTTTTGCTGAAACGTCGCGGACTCCGGAAACCCGACCGAAAAAGGGGGCTGTTATCTCTTACAACGGACATTAAGAGACCCCCAATCCCACACTCAAGGCGCTAGATATGAAAGATAGCAAATGGCGTGTGAGCACCACGTAAAGACGTCTGTTTCTTTTCTTCTTTTTTTGTATCAATCATTGAAGATGAAGAATAAATCACTTTTCGCCCCCTGATACTTTGGTTCACGTGGTTCTTTTACTTTCGTTTTGCATCATAGAGATCAGTGAATGCATTCTCTCTCTCTCTCTGTACTGACGTCATCTCTCTCTGCCTAACTGACGTCATTTATCTCTGTGGTGACGTCATCTCTCTCTGCCTAACTGACGTCATCTCTCTCTGCCTAACTGACGTCATTTCTCTCTGTGGTGACGTCATCTCGCTCTCTCCATCTCTCTCTCTCTCTCTACCAATGTCATCTCTCTCTCTCTGTGTACTGACTTCATCTCTCTCTGCCTAACTGACGTCATTTCTCACTCGCTCTCTCCTCTCATCTCTCTGTACTGACGTCATTTCTCTC
This sequence comes from Nautilus pompilius, assembly GCA_018389105.1. Taxonomy (NCBI): domain Eukaryota; kingdom Metazoa; phylum Mollusca; class Cephalopoda; order Nautilida; family Nautilidae; genus Nautilus; species Nautilus pompilius. Next base: position 7,474 of record JACATO010001508.1, on the reverse strand, counting down.
TGTGGTGATGTCATCTCTCTCTGCCTAACTGACGTCATTTCTCTCTCGCTCTCTCCATCTCTCTCTCTCTGTGTACTGACTTCATCTCTCTCTGCCTAACTGACGTCATTTCTCACTCGCTCTCTCCATCTCTCTGTACTGACGTCATTTCTCTCTGTGGTGATGTCATCTCTCTCTGCCTAACTGACGTCATTTCTCTCTCGCTCTCTCCATCTCTCTCTCTCTGTGTACTGACTTCATCTCTCTCTGCCTAACTGACGTCATTTCTCACTCGCTCTCTCCATCTCTCTCTCTCTCTGTGTACTGACTTCATCTCTCTCTGCCTAACTGACGTCATTTCTCACTCGCTCTCTCCATCTCTCTGTACTGACGTAATTTCTCTCTGTGGTGACGCCATCTCTCTGTACTGACGTCATTTCTCTCTGTGGTGACGTCATCTCTCTCTGCCTAACTGACGTCATTTCTCTCTCGCTCTCTCCATCTCTCTCTCTCTCTCTGTGTACTGACTTCATCTCTCTCTGCCTAACTGACGTCATTTCTCACTCGCTCTCTCCATCTCTCTGTACTGACGTAATTTCTCTCTGTGGTGACGCCATCTCTCTGTGGTGACGCCATCTCTCTGTACTGACGTCATTTCTCTCTGTGGTGACGTCATCTCTCTCTGCCTAACTGACGTCATTTCTCTCTCTCTCTCGCTCTCTCCATCTCTCTCTCTCTCTGTACCAATATCATCTCTCTCTCTCTGTGCTGACGTCATCTCTCTCTGTGTAACTGACGTAATTTCTCTCTGTGGTGACGCCATCTCTCTGTACTGACGTCATTTCTCTCTGTGGTGACGCCATCTCTATGTACTGACGTCATCTCTCTCTCTGTGCCGACGTCATCTCTCTCTGTGTAACTGACGTCATTTCTCTCTGTGGTGACGTCATCTCTCTCTGCCTAACTGACATCATTTCTCTCTCTCTGTGTAACTGACGTCATTTCTCTCTGTGGTGACGTCATCTCTCTCTGCCTAACTGACATCATTTCTCTCTCGCTCTCTCCATCTCTCTCTCTGTACCGACTTCATCTCTCTCTGTGTAACTGACGTCATTTCTCTCTTTCTCTCTCTGGGAAACTATTAGTATCCTTAATTTCTACTTTTATCCCCCCCTCACCCGTTTCTTTCAAGATTTTCTGGACTGGAATATATTTAACCTTTAATTCGATATTTGTTCGGAAAGATTTTTAAAAATCACAAAATCTGAAGAAGAAGAAGAAAGATAACTATAAAGTTACGCAAACACGGTACAGTCTCTGCATCATTATCCAGAAAAGGTTTTTTGTTAAAATTTTAAACGTTTTTTCATTTTCTTTAGTAAACTGTGGTAACTATGGATAAAAAGTTTAAGATGCAAGTAGAGTCGGTGGCTTGGTCGTTAGGTCAACACCGACAACAATATGATACTTAAATATAAAAACGGCAACTAAAAAAGGGGGGCGGGAGAAAATGTCGATACAACTAAGTTAAGATTTAATAATTTATTAAACTTTAACGATTTTTTTGTGTTTTTTTGTAATAAAATATCGAAATATCAGACAAGTTAAGGGATTGGATAACATCAATGCAGTCAGTAGTCAAAATTCTCGACACATTTTTGTGGGTGATCAGCTTTAAAGGGAATAGAAATTTAATCTGGGATTTTTTTACCTCCCCCCCCCCTCTCAAGTGTTTAAAAAGAATTTCCATCGCTTAATAATTAGAATTCATACTAAATCAGGAACACGGAATAGCAGACGACACTTGAGTTCAGACGCAATGATTTTACCATTTGTTATAAGTCAAGCATGCACGACCCCCCCCCCAGTATGCACGAGTCTGCGATCCAGTGGCACTGAAACGTGAGTTAGAATTCATGTCTGTCGACATGACGAGAAATACGTGCGCGAAAATGTCGTCTGCCAGCTGAACCTAACCGCCCTCTGGCTTTATGTTCGAAGAACAACAAATGAAGGGAAAGTGTTGGTGGTGGTGGTGGGGGGGTATAAATACGGTTTTATAACGGATCTGTTCTCGAAGCTCATATGCAAGAGTTATTTTCAAATTTTGATCATTAGTTTTCTGCGACGGCCATCTTGGTGTGTAAAGACAACCCGGAGAATTATACGCGAAGAGGATGGGAAAATGTCTGCGAAGTCCAACCGAAAGAAAGGAAAATGCCTTGTATTCGTCTAAAATGTAAAATGAAAAATTCACGCATAATTTTTGTGGAGAGACAACTAATTCTTCTGTGGTTACTGATCGGTAACTTGAGCGCTATGTTTCAGCCTCGTTGCCAAGCTTTTGGCTTCACGTCACTGGTGACGTGTGGTAATGGCGGAGTAACGGATGGTTGGCTGACATTAACAACGACGACTCTGATCTACCACCAATACAGCTTGTGGATTAACCCGTATAATAATAATAATAATAATAATAATAAACCTTTTTTTCGTCCTAAAATTACAACGTTGCAATTAAAGGGCTACTTTTCGTGTCCTCTGTACGTTTATAATTCCGTTCGTAAATGACATTTTACATTAGATTAAGACAAAGTTATAGTCAGCAAGATTATATTAAGTCGTACTTAATTCATATTTTCGTTCAATCCCCAAAAGAGTTGACCTTTTGGGATCATGTCTTCAATATTTCCAGACGAAGTACGCCTCTCTTTTTTTTTCACACCCTAGAGTCCTGTACAATTCAAGAAAGTCATTTTTTTTAAAAAATTCTCCCTTACATTAAGAAGTTAATGACCGACCCCTTATTCTGACCCCCCCTCCCCCCAACACGTGTTTTCGTGGTGCTAGAGCCTTTCCCAAGACGCCATAACGCGTTTCGCATCTTTTATATACTCCTTTCTCTCAGCAGATATCAGCAGATCTCCTTGTGTAGTCAAAGACAGCCATTGGCGTTAGGTCTGTCAAACACAAAATCATTAACCGTGGCCGGTTTTCGTCGATAATGATCTTTTTGAAAGGAAAATGACATCAGCCGACTATTTTCGACCGCGGCGAAAACTTAAGTTTTTTTTTTCTCTTTAAAAAAAAAATAAAAATGTTTAAAGAGAAAAATCAATAGGGAAAAAATTGAAAGTTGGGCTTTAAGTGGTTTTCTTTGTTGGAAAAGACTTCAACTAAAAGTTATCAAGGCAAATTCTGACCGTTGCAATCTCAGAATTGCCTCGGTTACGGACTATTTACCTTGAAGAAAGACTCGTAATATTCTTTAGGTAAACATAATTCAGGACGACATAAAAGATGTTTCGTGACTCCAGACCTGAACGTACTCAAGGACCATTTCCAATTTGGCAATAGAAGGCGTAGGGAAAGGGGATTGGCTGACCTCTGACTCCGGCTTTACATCTCGAGGGGCTCTGAGCGGGTGATGCTTTACTGACAGCTGACTGACAGTCTCTGGGTCATGGAATGGTTTGCAGTGGTATTTTAGATAGATTAATGGCTTTCACGAATCACTCGCAGGCAGGTGTTTATTAGCTGGGAAGTATATTAGAAATCTATTCCAATAATTTTCTCTTTTCGTATTTTAAGAGCGCATTGGTTATTAATATGTACTTAAATAAACGGGGTGCGGCTGGGGAGATAATTAGCTAACGGCCGGTGGTGGGTGTATCGCTTTTCGTACCGTAAAATCGTTGACCCTAACGCTTACTCTTTCCGTTCGATAAGAAAGAAGAATACAAAATCGTCCGACGCTTTGAGGTTGTTATGGCGACGGTTTTCCCCTCAACTGTTGTTGTTGGAACATGCTTAATTCCTTTAAAGCGCTACCAATCAACTAATCGTTTCTCTGACATTATGCTTTTGGCCTGATTGCTCTTTGCAGGACTGTATTCTGGTTCTGTTATACTGAAATATCACGGATGGACGAGCCAGACGTACGTATTCTAACATGGTGCAGTGTTTTAGCGGATATGATGTCCTGATCCATTGATCAGTATAAAAGGAAATAAATAGGGTCCTGGTGAAGTGGATAAATGTATGATATACTACTAGAGACACATGTGGGTAGATAGATATCAGTCACAACAGTATGAAATTATTGGAATCTAATATACATACAAGTCCAATCGTCAGAAGAATTCTTTAGTCATAGTAGACTATCGATTTCATCTCATTAAGGAAAGATGTCAGTTTCTAGGAGTAAAAGGTGTCACACCTGGATAAAGACCCCGCCCAGACCTTCCAGGTATTTGCGTCAGTGATATTTTTGCGCCTTGCAAGTTACGGGTGAGGAATCTGGGGCGAGGGAGCGGGACATGGCTGGCAGCCACCACGTCGTAGCGGTGTTGTCTTCTCTAAGAGATGCAGCATCGCCAGTTTCTGGATCAGGAGGAGAAATTGCTCGGTCCGAAAATCTTAACCGGACACGTCCGACGACCGGTCACGTGACGCCGAGCGATAACCAAGAGAGAGAGAGAGAGAGAGAGACCTTTTAGCAGAGATGCACGATCACGGCAGCGGCGCGGCGCTTTCCTCAGCAACAGCATTCACACAGACGACCCGCACCCTTAAAAAGAAGGGAAAAAAAAAAAAAAAACATTTAATCGAATCGATTTTCTCCAGAAATCTCTCCCTTTCAACTGAAACCTTGTCCGGGGGAGGGAGGTGGAATCGAGCGTTGCGATGACGACACGGGTCGGCAACGGCAAAGCCCGAGGGGGGGGGCGGTCTTCGTTTTTGGTCACTTAATAATTTAAAAATGAAACTACCCTCAAAAATCCAGTCTCCCGAGAAGACCTTTGTGCCCATTATATCTACGTGAGCGCAAGTGGTCGCAATAACCGGTCGACGCGACAACTGCCGAGTAAGTCCGTGCATAGCCGACCGGCGCTCCGGACGTTGCCGACTGTTTCCGACGGTGCCCCGTTTGAATGGCCGTCATCGCGCACAAGATACGCTCTGCTGTCATCGGTAATCCGCGGACACGAAAAGGCTCTGGCGTACGCACAGATGGATTCGAATTATTACTTTCCCAGGCTAGCGCAGCAATAACGGAAAATAATGAAACAGCGAGAAATAAATCGCTCTTCGAGCCCCGCCGTGGCAGAGGTGCCGCCCGGGCAGGTGTGTGTGTGAGAAGACTTATCTCCCTTAGTTTGCTTCGTTAGGGGTTAGTTAGTATTGTACCGAAATTCCCTTTTTAAAAAAAAAAAAAAATTTAAATCTATTAATCAGCCGTAGAAACATCTCGTCTGCAAGCTCGGGGCGATATCCGTCTGTTCGTATCCCGTATTAATTGGCTTGCTGCGTGTGTGGCACGAATCTCCGGCAACTGGAGAGGTCGCTAGCCTCGTCCACCAACCCCTCCTCTCTCTCTCTCTCTCTCTCAACTTCAGACCTAAAGATAAAGATGCTTCGTGATGGCGAAGACTAATAGCCATTCAGGCTGCAGCGCCAGTTCACCCGAAACAGGCAGAACGAGGCGAATTAATTTCGAGGCTTGTGCGCGTTTGAAAATCGATGCCCGGCCTATTGATTTTTCGCCATGGTGAAATGGGGAGCCAGAGCGAACCGGTATCGATTTTCATCTCTTCCCCTTTACGTTGTTTGTCTAGAAAAAGGGGAGAGACTTTAACAGCCGATGAAAATACGCTCGCGACTATTAATAACGGTATAGAAATTTATTAGTTTTACTCGTTTTAGTTTCTTTTTTTTAAAAAAAAACAACTGACTGCATTTTGCTCATCTTCTTTGTCTTTTCTTGTCGTCCATCTTCTTTTATTCTGTTTTAGCTTTCACTTTTTAACCTGAGAAAATCTGACCATGAAATTTAAGGGGAAATAAAAAAGGGCAAGAGGGAAACATCTTTGGCTAACAGTACGGCGACGTTGTAGAGAAGGGGAAAACCAATCAGGAACTTGAGTAATATTTCAGAGAAAATTAGAATATACATTGAGCTGCAGAAGAGACGAAGTGTGTACACATATATATAATATTTAGTTCGTGTAAAATTTTGCTGAATAAATCGATATTTTCGCTATTATGAACTAAGCTTAATAAACCGAAGAAAAACAAACTTTGACTGGATTTCTCTCCCTTTGCTTTCTAAACTTCACTATGGAAAATCGAGATGAGAGAGAGAGACATGAAGAGAGAGAGAGAGATGGAGAGAGAGAGAGAGATAGAGAGAGAGAGAGATAGAGAGATGGAGAGAGAGATGGGAGAGAGAGAGATAGAGAGAGAGAGATGGAGAGAGAGACAGAGAGAGAGGAGAGAGAGATGAAAGAGAGAGAGAGAGATAGATGAGAGATGGAGATAGAGAGAAATAGAGAGAGAGAGATAAGAGAGAGAGAGAGAGCGAGAGATGAAGAGAGAGAGAGAGAGAGAGAGGGATGAAGAGAGATGGAGAGAGAGTGAGTATGTCAGTTACACAGAAAAGAGAGAAGAGATGGAAGAGAGATAGAGCGAGAGTGAGAGAAGAGTAGATATGTCAGTTTACACAAACGAAGCGAGAGATATGAGAGAGAGAGATGAAGAGAGAAGAGAGAGCGAGCGAGAGAGATAGCGCTCAGCGCGAGAGAGCGCTCGATCGCGAGAGGTTAATTCAAATTGGTTCCAAAATTACTTACAATTTTTGGGTTGGCGCAGATAAGTAAACGTTAGAATACGTCATCTGATTTGGTCATAACTGAGCTTAACCGAAAATTTGGTCAGATTTTTTTCTATAACAAAGAAAACAAAATGGTTTCCAAAAAAAAAACAATCAAACAAAGAAAACAATGTCATTCTGTTTATTACAAAATAACATTTTTTTAAAAAAAAAAGGAAAGAAAAGAGGGAGAGAGAAATTCTAGCGAAAATTTGTATTCATCCCGTGAAATAGCAAATCTGGCCTAGACAGTTTGTTTTTTTTTAGATAAAACGTTAAGGGTCCTTTAGAACATCGTTTTTTTTTTTAAAAAAACGAACAAAAATATCGTTTTCATACAAAAATAAGTTCTCGTAAGCAAAAGGAAAGAAATCATAGTAAAAAAAAAAATCTTTACCCGCTTTGCAATCATTTTTATCGAAATACGGCATTTACTACTTGCATTACCACTTAAAATTAGGCTATAAGATCGGCTTCCTACTACTCGCGTGGTGACGCGATTTTCACCTCAGGTTTTTGAAGAGTCTAAAAGGAACACAAAGGGACTAAGGATAGGTTTTACAATACCTACTTAGAAATATCGAGGGGAATGCGGCGTCATTACCGTCGACTGGGGTGCTTTCGTTTCAAATGAGTTACCGGGCTTTCTCTTTAATATCCACCTGCTTATCATTGTTTTTCGGATATTTACCTGGCTTTACCTTATCGGTATTGGTTTTCATTTGCAAGTCAACTGAGCGACAAAACTCAACGATAAGACATTTTGCAATACATCTATTTCTGCACCGAACGAAGTCTTCTCTACTTCATCTTCAAGGATGACGCACACAGCTAAAACAAAAC